>JAGFBZ010000734.1:0-139996 GCA_018398805.1 Hirundichthys speculiger | reverse complement strand
GCTACGCCAGAACCCACGTTCGGCGAGCTAAGTGACCCCCAGGCTAGAGAGTAGGCGCCCCGCCAGCATAACTCGCACAGAGGTAAAATGGCAGGTGCCAATCCTTCTGAGGCGTCCAGCCCCGGAAAACCCCTTGATAGCCTGGAATTAGCTGTAACTGAACTTACGGAGAAGCTGAATCCTGGCTACCAAGAAGAGGTGGAAGGGTGGGCGACCACGGAAGTCGAAGCTCGCCTGACGGAGCTAATAGCTGAAACCCTTAGCAACCCCCCGAAAGACAAGGCTCTGATTAAGACGTTGGGTAACATGACGATTTTGCTAACCACCCGTTTCCGAGCAGCACAAGAACTGCTGGGAAGGGCGCGGGCCTCACTCGAGTCACGTTCCCAGAAAATAGACCAACTGCTGCAAGACAACGCGTCCCTTGAAGCCCAAGTGGCACAGTACCAATCTAAAATCAAAGAAACAGAAGCACAAACGACCAAACTTATAGCCGAGCGTGACGAGGAAGAAAAGAGAAAAGAAGAGTGCGAGGACGCCATTGCGACACTAAAAACCGAAATATGTGAACGCGATAAGACAATCGACAACCAAAGCGTCGTTATCAAGGAGTTGGATGAGGCATGTAAAGAGGCCTACAGCGAACTCCGAACAGTCAAAGAGGTGGCTGCAGCTGTGCGGGAGGCGAGCGGTGTCTCCAGTAAGCGACTTGACGCCAAACAGGAACAGGTTCTACTGTTGCAGGCGCAACTCGATCAGACTCAGCATGAGCTCACAGAGGCCCATCGCCAAATTACGAATTTGGCCGATGAGGTAGAGAAAGCCAGAAAGAGCTGAGGAGCGCCCTCACAGCCGGAGTGGCTGGAATAGCTCCGCCCTCTCCTGTCGAACCAAAGGTTAACCCTGACATTCCAGGAGCTGGTGGTGGCACTCCTCCACTGCCATTCACACAACCATTAGCAAACTTGTATCAACCTTTCGGGTCAAGCCCAGACACAATACGTCGAGGGCCGGCGCCCTCCCCAATGGTCCGCCAGTTGCCCCGTGGTTTCATCGACCGGGAATTCGAAAAGATAGCCCGACACATACCCAAATTTGAACCTGCCCCCGGAGGCATAAACGATACTCGCTCGTACCTGGAAGACCTCAGGTTTTACCTGCAAAAGTTTCCAGAGGCTTCAACCCAGGACAAAATCTATCTGATCAAATTAACAGCAAGTCGCGAGGTCAGTCGGTTTGTCGATCGCCAACCTGACCCCGTTAAAGGAGATTTCGACAGGTTGTGCCAAGCTTTGGAGAGAGAATTCTCCGATAGCGCATCCCAGTGCGGCCTAACCACAGCACTTGTGATCAAACAGGGCCGACAGGAGCCACCCCAACAGTACTATTATAGACTACTCCAAGCCTATTTTGGTACCCGCAATGAGCCAGGGATGGAAGAAGAGCTGAACTTCAAGTCGCTTTTCATTCAAAACCTCCATCCCGCTACGAGCCACCACCTTGGGGTCATGGCAAACCCTCGTTCCTCCAACATTGGGCAGCTACGAGAGTTAGCTGTCCTAGGTTTCCAGAACAGAAACAGTCACACGCCAAGTTCCATGACAACGCCGTACTCGCGGTAAGTCGGGAACCTGGAACCATGGAGCTCGAAGGAGCCCCCAAAGCGAAGGTGCCCGACTCAGGCCCTGCGCCTACTGTCACACCGCACTCAGGAAGGGGACAACCCCCTCCGCATAACCACATGCGGCAAAGTCACGATAGAAACCAGGTCAGACCACACTGGCCTGACCGAGAGCCACGGCCCCCACGTAACGAACGAATGGGGCGCGATGGATATCAGGGAAACCCCCAACGGGGTAGATATCCATCCAACGGATACGATAAACCAGCCGCCCACAATACCGACCGTGGGTACCGAAGCCAGAATCAGGGTAGATACCAGGCCGAGTGGTCGCCAGCTCCTTTCCGCCGACCACCACCAAAGGGGGAGGACTCGGAAACGAGAAACCCTCGGGCGAAGGCAGAAGGAGAACGAGAGACCCCGCGCCTGAGCAAAGAGGACATAGAGAACATAAAGGCGTTATTGCAGAAAATGGAGAAAAATCGTCTTAAGAAAAAGGCTGACCTGCTGACGATTTCTACCATTAATCCTGAAATAACAGAGCAGAACGATGCGGGCCTTCAACCTCAGGAACCCATCGAATCTGTCAGTCCTGAAGACGCTCACGTTGAGTCTGATCCTCCTAACGGAGAGAATGTGAACCAAGATGACCATCTAGATCACACCGCGGAAGGAGGTGAGGATGCTCCCCCTCCAAGCGCTGTTCTAGTTGTCCAACTGGACAAGAAAGACAAGTTTCCTAACCAAGGCGATTCATCTGTCCAGGTCGAACCCCCGGTAACCCAGTTTATCTGTCACCTCACCGAAAAGGGGTTCGCTCGAAAATTCTATTTGTCGCTGACATTAGAAGAAGTAGTAACCTGTGATGCTTTGCTTGACACTGCAGCAGATATCACCATCATGTCAACCTCGCTTTTTCGACAACTGCGTTCGGCCGCGAATCAACCCAATAAAGACTTGAAGCTGCACCCAGGAGGTAAGACCTTTCTCCCATGAAAACACCACCTTGACGTCGGTCTCACTTGTCCAGTTGTCTATTGGTCCAATGACACTGGTTCACCCAGTCTATATCTCTCCTCTTGACTCCATACCATTTCTGGTAGGAAAGGACTTGCTCAATCGTTTTGAGCCTTTAATCGACTTCAGACAACAAAAGCTCTGGGCCCAAGTTCGACAGCCGCTGACCCTTCCGGTCCACGAACTAAAGGAGACCCAGTGCTTCTTCATTCACACTCAATCGGGTGAAAACACGGAAGCAACCGAACTCCTTTGGTCAGACCGTAACCACCCATCCGGTTCTAAGAACCCGGCGTTGGCTGAACAGACGCCACCGAAGTCACCCGAAAGCGTCCCCTCTGTACGGGAGAACTTTTTATGTTCCTTTCAGGCAGCCAAGACAGACAACCCATTCTGTCCCCAGGTAACCAACGGCATCGAATGCTACGGACACCGCGTGACAGACATCCGCCTGTATCTGTGGAGCGACCGATCAGCCATCAACCGAGAGCTGTTCGATGCGCTAGCGGTAGACCACCCAGATATGCGGTCAGTGCGAATGTCCTCTCGGTTCACCTTGGACCCTTTCCCCAATGACGTAGTCAGGTCCACGGGGGCATGCTCCCTAGACCTTCAATGGAACCAAAGGAAGCTGACACACAACTTCCTGATCGTACCAAACCTTCCACATGCCATTTGCATTGGAAGTGAACTACTCGCGCGGTTAGGTGTCCAAGTCGACACCATAAACAACACCCTGTGGGCTTCCACCCACGCTTCGAGCGGCCCGCCTGATGAAAACCAACTAAAGGGGGGTCAAACCATTCCAGAAGTCTGCCGAGTGATAACGTCCGAAAACACTGCAATACCTGAAAGGACCTGCAACGTCGCCATACGGCTGCATGTGTCACCAGGACAGGGTTTGGATCACACACAGGCATTCTTCCAGCCGTCCCCACTCCTAACCGACTTAGGACTTACCCTTGATGCCATGCCTCTGGTAAGTCTAGAGTCAGGTACCATTACCATAACAGTAAACAACCGCACCGCGGGTCTCATACAGGTCCAACGCGGACTCCGACTAGGCTGGCTCGTCAGCACAAAATTCCACGATTTTGAGCTCACCGTGCCGATAGTGGGAGAAATCCCCTCCACGCTTAAGGGTGACCATCCGGCCGCAGAGGTAGTTTATACTTTACCCTCCAAACTGGTCACCCTCATTCCAGCTTCCACGCTCCAAACGGACTCGGTGGCAAGAATTGATCTGTCGCAGAACGATCAACTACTTGTTCAAACAATTGAGGTCCAAACCAGCTCCAGCGAGCATGGACAACCGACCACCGAGCCCTCAGACTCTAACCCTAATCCCCAACCAACAGCGCACGACGACATAAGACGGGTGATCGAAGAAGCCGACGCCCTAGTTAATGACGACGAACGACAAAAACTTCGCGAAGTGTTAAACAAACACCAATCGATCTTCTCGCGAGATTCATTGGATTGCGGACTCACCGCAATACACTCCGTGCGTATCCCCACACCTCCAGGCGCGCCTCCGACATTCGTGCGACAATACAAAATACCGTTAGCGTCATACGAACCAGTCCAAGAGATCATCGACGGTCTCTTGAAGAGTGGTATCATTCGACCGTGCAACAGCACATATTCGGCGCCGGTTTGGCCGGTCCTCAAACCAAATGGGAAATGGAGGCTCACCATAGACTACCGTCGGTTGAACCAACAGGTCCCTCTGTCTCGGTGGCCCATGACCCAGTTGGAACAGGAACTGCCAAAAGTCCGCAATGCCAGATACTTCTCAACCATGGACGTGGCGTCAGGATTCTGGACCATTCCGGTCCACCCTGACGACCAACACAAACTAGCCTTCACGTTCGCCAACCGCCAATACACCTTCACCCGGTGTCCCTTTGGCTATGCAAACTCACCAGCCGAGTTCAACATCTTCTTAAACAAAGCCTGCCCGGACGCAGGACAACGAGGTACGCTCATCTTCGTAGATGACATCCTCATGCGTAATGACACCCTAGAAGCGCACCTAAAAGAAATCGACCACGTCCTCCAACAACTAACAGAAGCTGGAGCCAAAGTCTCTCTGGCAAAATGCCAATGGTGCAGGACCAAGGTAAACTACGTTGGACTTTTGGTAAGCTCAACAGGGGTCCTACCCCAAGCCAGCCGAGCACAGGGCGTAGCCAACATCGAAGCACCTACCAACATCTCCGAACTGCGGAGCTTCTTAGGTGTCTGTAATTACTCACGCCAGTTCATAGACGGCTATGCCGACATCGCAAAACCGCTAACGGATTTGCTTCGTAAAGATGTCCCATTTGCTTGGGAGGAACGCCAACAACAAGCAATGCAAACCCTCAAGGACAAACTGTGCACAGCCCCATGTTTGTCCTATCCCGACTGCGATAAAGAATTCCACTTAGACGCAGGATTCTCCACCCACTGTCTGAGTGCAGGCCTTTTTCAGTACCACGACCAAGACAAAAGAGTGGTGGCATACGCCAGTAAAACACTTTCTGCTCCGGAACTTAAATATTCGGACTGCGAAAAAGCATTGCTGGCTACGGTATGGGCGGTCAAACATTTCTCCAACTACGTTGGTGGCCAAAAGGTGATAGTGGAAACTCATCACCAACCCGTCACATTTCTGAACAGCCAACGCATCAGAGACGGCGTTGTAACGAACGCTCGAGTGGCCTCATGGCTAATGGCGCTGCAGAGTTTCAACATCGAAGTGCGATATGCCCAAAACAAAAAGAGTCCCTTGGGCACCGATTTAGCGGCGTGCCACCGGTGCATCGACGATACACCCTCCACCATAACCATTCCGAGCGAACCAACACCGACCGCCAACCCGCACCACCACTACTTCGAACACGATGTCTGCGAAAACATGGTCACGGCATACGTGGATGGTTGCTCATACCACCACGAGCAACACGTAAAAGCCTGGGGCAGGCGTGGTATGGCTCAACGACCAACCATGCAACCCCCAGGGATTTCAGCTTGGTCCGCAAACCTCGCAATACGCCGAAATCGCTGCGATCCTCATAGCACTGCAAATAGCGGTGGATCACGACGTTCGCACACTCCTCATATGCACCGATTCAAACTACGCTCGTATGAGTTTTGTGTGCCACCTTCCGATATGGAAACAAAACGAGTTTCGTACCTCCAACCATAAGTCGGTGAAACACAAAGACCTATTCATGGCCTGCGACCATCTGATCACAACCAATGGGATGCAAATCTATTGGAAGAAGGTCAGAGGCCACTCCCGCATACCAGGTCGAGACAAGGAACTAAACGACCGCACGGACGCGGTGGCCAAACAGGGCGCCTTACAAGGCACACCCTGGCACTTCGAACAGGCGGGGCTACCTATTTCCCGCCCTCCCACCCCGATCGCGTCCGTTTGCGCCGTGACTAGGGCTGCTGCCGCTGATACAACCGCGAATCGCCCGCTGGACTCCTTATCCGTCGAACCTACGTTCACCGACGACGATTTGATCGCTTGCCAGGCCCAAGACCCTGCCACTTCCTTTATGGTCGCGTACCTAACCGATGGACCCGATGCGCACCCTGTGCCGGCGAATGTCAACGACATCCCTGACCTTGCTGCCTTATTGCAGATTCATTCTTCACTTCGATTGGTCAAGGGCATCCTGGTGTGTGTTTCCGTGGCACACCCTTCGCCAGCGCTCGTGGTTCCACGCAAACAAAGGGGGGTGATGCTAGTACACGCCCATGACATCCCTTCGGCGGGTCACAAAGGCATCAAGGCAACATACAAAGCGTTAAGACAGGTTGCGTTCTGGCCAAAAATGAAACGGGACATAGCAGACTACATCAAAGGCTGCTTGGTCTGCGGCCAGCACCAACCCGCGACAGCAACGCACAGAGCTCCCCTGCAACGACGGGGAATCTCTTTCCCTTGGTCCGATCTCCAGATTGACTGGGTGGGACCTCTTACCAAGTCGACACGAGGTAACAAATACTTCTTGGCGGTAACTTGCGCGTTCACCAAATGGATTGAGTGCCTCCCAGCCGCCAACGACACGGCCGAAACAACGGCCTGCCTGTTGATGAATCACGTCTTTTCGCGATTTGGGCTCCCAAGCCGCGTCGACTCCGACCGGGGAACACATTTCACCGCTGACGTGATGCGACAAGTCTGGCAGACATTAGGGGTGAAAGCAAAGTTCCACATCAGCCATCATCCCCAATCCTCAGGCCAGGTGGAAAGAGCAAACCGAACCGTAGTCAACATCCTAAAGAAATATGTGGCATCCAACCACAAAGACTGGGATGTCAAACTACCCCTAGTCTTGATGGCTATTAGGGCCACGCCACATAGATCAACTGGCGTCTCACCCTTCGAGATGATGACAGGCAGACAAATGATCTTACCGTTACACCTCCTCTACCAACCAGGAGAAGTCAGCGTAGCTACCGCATACACTACGCACCAATACCTCGCTGATCTGCATGCACACCTACGCGAGACTTTTGCCTATGCGCAAAAACAGTTAGAGAGCTCAGCTAAGGGCCGGAAAGCCTACTACGATCAAAAAGCCTCGCACGCAGAACTTCAGGTAGGTGACAGAGTGTGGTACTACCGGTTCATACAACACACCGGATCTGGTGCCGGGCGAGGGAAGCTCACTCGCAAGCTCCTTCCCCGTTGGACAGGACCCCATCTGATCACCGACAAACTGTCACCAGTGGTGTATCAGATCAGGGTAAGTCAGGGCAGAAAGGACCCCCTTTTTAGATGGGTCCACCGCAACCAAGTCAAGTTGCACCGAACCCCCATGGGACTCGCAGGGGACCACTCAAAACCCAATAGTAATTAGAACCATCACATACTTGTGTTCCCAGAGATAGTCAGGCAATTAGCACTCCTGTGACGGTAGCTGACCGCACAGACTGGTAGGGCAATAATTGTGAGTTGACTTCTCTGTGTAGGGTAAGTTGAAAAGTTGTGTCAAAACAAACTCACCAAGTGCGGGTACTGGCCCACGAAATTTTTTTTTTTTTGCAGGATTGGTACATGATGATTGTAAATAACGCTTGCTCCAACTCGACTCTAACGATACTTATGCTCTCACTCCCCACTAGAACGATGACCATGGCCCTAGCGATCCTGACGCTCATCCTCATGAGCACCCCCACGAACCCTGAAGTCGTGGAACCTGGCCCAGAGTCTGGGATTGTGCTTAAGGAGCAGCCCGGACTACTAATCACCAACTGTCGTTGGCACACCCAGAGGATTTTCGTCAGGTTCAGTCCTGACGCTGTCCGCCAAAAACATATCACAGCCCAGGCCGATATGACATCTTGGGCTGGCACCATGTGGGTCAGGAATGCGGTCCAACACTCTGAGGCCGACATTACCCACATGTTGGAGCAGCTCCAGAAGTTCGTGATAACACAGCACGAACTCGGCGGTGTCAACCGAAGGGAGAAGAGGTTTCTCGGGGGACTGCTGACCGCAGCCTCCGCGGTAGCTTCTCTTTTCAGTCTCGGAGCCTCGGCTGTAAACGCCGTCAGCCTGTCAAACCTCAAGCGACACGTGGCGGATTTGCAGGCCGAGATCCCCGAGATCCAGAAGCAGCTCGACACACAAAGTGCGCAGTTGCAAACTGTGGGAAAAACCGTAGAGGGGACTGTTTTAGTTGTGAACTCCCACAGTGACGCCCTGGGACAAATGGCGAAAGTTTTGAACACACTAGTGGACATTACCCGAATTGACCATGCTCGAACGGAACTAGTGATGATGTTGATGTCCGACCTGCAGAAGGACATCAGTTCATCCATCGACACTCTGGTAATGGGTCGTATTCCGCCTTACCTGGTGTCCCTGGATTTAGTGCAGGAGATCTTGTCGACGGCCACCAGGGAGCTAGGGACCCCCCTACAAGCCCACCTGGCCTACACTCTGGGCAGCTCGGTGCCGATTTATGTGAACCCAGAGGCCAGGGAGTTGGCATTTATTATCCACCTCCCAATAGTGACCATCGACAACATCTACCGGCTCAAGGATGTCATCAACGTTGGGTTCTGGAAGGACGACACGCACGTGAAGGTCCAGACCCCCCCGATCGTAGCATATCACGACAATAACCCGGAGTTGTACCTCGCCCCAAACTTGCGAATGTGCACCATAACTCGTGACATCCACTACCTGTGCCCCAGCAAGCCCTTCGTGCGCGACGCCACTGGCGGCATTTGTGGTCTTAAGACCCTTACGGGCGACTCCCAATGCCCCACAAAGCTGACCCCTCGGCGCCAAATGGTCGATACCGCGGCCGAAGTGGTGGGACAGCGCTGGCTGATAAACACACCCGCCGGTTCTGCGACCATCACCTACGACCAACACGACACTTCCACCCGCATAGAGTTGCCCGACAACACTATGTGGGTCGAAGTCCCAGAGGGCGCTATCTTCCACATAGATGACTTAGCCCTATACCATCTACCTCCCGCACAATACGACAGTGAAATCGAGATCTCCGATTTCTTCTCCAAACACCCCCTCGAACTGGACCCGGATACACTCACCCGAATCCAGTACGAGGGGTCTCAAACCATAGATGTAGGACCCATAGACGAGGTCTTGAAGGAGATCGAGGCTTCGAAACGGCGCCCATACCAGCCCGTGGCCTACGCTTGGTCCACACCGGACACGGTGATAACCGTCTTCGTGGCACTCAGCTACCTCTCTGTGTTCACCCTAGGTTTCCTTTACTGCAGGCGCACTCGCTCGTTGCAGCTCCAGCTCAACCGCTGTAGTGAGCGGCTGAACAGGTGTACTAAGCGAAAAAGACCTGAACCTAGCACCGAGTGCGGCCCCCGTTTAACCCTCGATGAGGAGGGTGGAGCTCAGGGACACCAGAGAGTCTTACTCGCCTGCGATTCTCGAGTTCACCAACGAGCTCTGAAGAATCGCAGGACTAACAGAGCCCAGCCAACCTTCACCGTCTCGCCATCCATGTCAATTACCTGATTCCCTGTCGGTCACCCTGTGTGCCGGAAGCCTTCCCTATTGTCCCCGTTAGGTTCGATTTCCCTTCCCCGTGTGTCAATTTAGGACTGTTTCTCCATTAGTACGTAGCATGTATTATCGATTTTTGTTCATTTTTATAGTTTAGCAAAAGAAATGTGTATCTGTTTTATAAGCCTGGTGGGTTAGCCATCCTGTAGTCCACTCCCCGTAGAGCTAGTGTATGTAGGCTCTCATTATACCGGGTCATATGCTCCGGTTAGTCACTGTATGTCTGTGTTTCGTCCCGTCTTGCATGCTTGTAATGATTTTCACCATATAAGTTGGACAAAGAAATAAAACCCCATAAAGTAAAGCATGGAGTCCGTGTAATGTTTTTACCTAGGAATAGGATTGCTGTTATAGGACCTCAAACCAGTAGACCAAAGGCCAGATGTAACCATGTGAGATACCGATCTAACCCTGTTCAGACCTTCCTTCCTCAGACTGGATCCCTGGAGTGATCGAAGCCATCTATGGATACGACTTCAATCAAAAGGGAGAGATGTAGGATCCCTTTTTCCTGATGAACCACTTATTAACATAAAAAGAATAAAAGAGCTGATTACTCTTTTCTTCAACCTGTGGGTGTGTGTGTGTGCCCTGGCCCCTCTGGAGAGACGAGAGACGTCTCCTCCGTCTCTTCACCCTTTCAGGAATACACGTTTCAGACCAAAAGGTCACAGCAGGCATGTGAATCTAATTACCTAAGAGGAAAACAACATCGTTTTTCCCGGAGGCCAACAGGTAAAGTGTCGACTGGACTGTCTCAAACAGTTCTAAGAACAATAAAATCATCTCAGACCAAGGACCCCTGCCAGTGTAAATCCTGAGTTTCTGACACCTACTGGATGTAAATTTTCACTGGAATGCAGATAAAGAAGACTCCCTTTTGTGCTTCAGGGCCTCGAACAATAAAACCCTGTCTTTTCATCTTTGTTGATTGAAGCCAGACGGAACGAGACCCACGGGACAACACTGCCATCTGCCGGACGAAAAAGGGTACTGCAGACGGATGGCGATGGACTGTATTAATTAAGGAAACAAAGTTAGAATAGTAACCACTTACATTGTTGTGAAATAAAACAAAACTTTGTGTAATGTATTGGTATCATACTATGTCATTTTAATCCAACAAATGTGTGTATATAGTAACGGTGTTTTTGCATTAACCGTAGCAAAGTTTGCAGTTTGATCAGCTAAAACGTATAATTTGGGAAAACCCACAAAGCAGAGATGTCCGGTTGGTCCGTGCTGACCCATCCCTGCGCTCTGTTTGAATATTCAGAGATATAAAAGAGGCAGCGCAGCTTTGTCTCTCTCGCTTGACCTCTTACGCCCTCTTACGCTCTCTTGACCTCTTAAATCTCTCTTACGCTTCTTAAAACTTCTTCTCTCGAATCTCTGGTACCTATCTTTTTATTTGCTATCTTTATTTTGTACTTTGGCCAAGTTTTCCTTTTGTTAGAACTTAGAGTTTTCAGACTCTTAGTCTTTGCGTTAGAGTCTCGCCGACCAACATATTTTTCCGTCCGGCGTTCCCACAGCAACGCAGGACGCTTTTTCGCAGAGATCACCACCCGCTGATCTCCGCTCGATTTTTGAACCTTTTGCAATTTTTTTGCCGCAACAACTTTCTCCGGAAAGTGTTGAGTCACTCATCTTGTGGCCGAGAGATAAAGTTCGGGTTACACCGAACTTTGTCCGACTACGGTCCAGCAGCTTCGCCACCGGCAGACCAACCGACCCACGTACCGCCAGACGAGGAAGCTCGCCGGAACGTCCACAATTCTGCTGGCAGAATTGTTCCCATTCGTCGACCTCAACGGAGATCGGAAGAACCTGGTGGCCGTTTGTGTTCGACCAACGACTGGCACGAGCCAAAACTCCCTCTGGTAGGTGAACGGGCGGATTGGGGTCTCTGGTGTTACATCTGGCCTCTCTTGTAGCTGACTCAGCCTAGCGGGCATTATTCAATAGTTAGTTAAGCCTAGGACCTTGTTTTATTTTTCTTATTGGGTCAACGGTTTAGAAACCGTTCCCAGTCCACGATCAATAATTCTGTTCGCCAGTGAAGCCACAGGCTACCCTGCCTGTGCTTTTATTTTTATTTTTATTTTATTTTTACCTCTCTCTATTCTTCCGTTGCGCAGCCTCTTCCGGTGTCTAGCCAATCAAAAGACTTAGAATTACGTTGCTGCATTTATAAACTGTCTGATTATTACTCCTTTTTCATATAAGTGCCTTATATGCTGTGTTTATTGTCTGTGTCTGAATAAATGTTGTTAAAGCTGGTCGGACTCTTCTGATTAATTTTTCCCAAGCATTGGCGTGGTCTCGAACCCACACCCGAGTTCTCACTACAGTTATTCTTTAATCTAAATTTTCCGCCTTTTAATAAAGTCGGTGGCACCTCGGCATAACCAATTAATAATAAGTGAAGTGAGAACCCCTACAGCTTTCACCAGGAAAAGCTTCAAAAGCAGCATCAGACTCTGAGGGAAGCTGGAGAAAAAGTTTACAGCACCTGGTGTTCCCAGGAAGTCTCCTATCCAGGCCCGACTCTGCTTAGCTGCTTAGATCGGACAGGATCAGGCGCTTCCAGAGTGGAGTGGCCGTAAGCTGGTCAATAGCCTTCCCAGAAAGTATTGTGTACTTCCCCCCTTTGTGCGCTTTCACCAGGAAAAGCTTCCAAAGCAGCATCAGACTCTGGGGGAAGCTGGAGAAAAAGCTTACAGCACCTGGTATTCCCAGGAAGTCTCCTAGCCAGGTACTAACCAGGCCCGACTCTGCTTAGTTGCTGAGATCGGACAGGATTAGGCGCTTCCAGAGTGGAGTGGCCGTAAGGTGGTCGACAGCCTTCCCAGAAAGCATTTTGTACTTTCTCCTTCTGTGCCCTTTCACCAGGAAAAGCTTCAAAAGCAGCATCAGACTCAGGGGGAAGCTGGAGAAAAAAGCTTACAGCACCTGGTATTCCCAGGAAGTCTCCTAGGCAGGTACTAAACAGGCCCGACTCTGCTTAGCTGCTGAGATCGGTCAGGATCAGGCGCTTCCAGAGTGGAGTGGCCGTAAGCTGGTCAACAGCCTTCCCAGAAAGAGTTTTGTACTTCCCCCTCTGTGCGCTTTCACCAGGAAAAGCTTCAAAAGCAGCATCAGACTCTGAGGGAAGCTGGAGAAAAAGTTTACAGCACCTGGTGTTCCCAGGAAGTCTCCTAGCCAGGCCCGACTCTGCTTAGCTGCTGAGATCGGACGGCATCAGGCGCTTCCAGAGTGGAGTGGCCGTAAGCTGGTCAATAGCCTTCCCAGAAAGCGTTTTGTACTTCCCCCCTCTGTGCACTTTCACCAGGAAAAGCTTCAAAAGCAGAATCAGACTCTGGGGGAAGCTGAAGAAAAAAAGTTTACAGCACCTGGTTGTCCCTGTTTCATTTTTTTGAGGGCTCCTTGTATCAAACGCACTTGACTGGTAGACCTGATTATTCACAAGGTGCTCCTCATTTGCGTACCCGTTCATGTATATGTGATCTTCCACGTTTGTTTCAATGACAGGATTTCTCTGACCTCTGGGATGTTTTCTTTTCCTTCGAAAGACCCTACAACACAACAACCAGAGTTGGAAAAGCTTGGCGGTTTGGCATTCACACAGCGTGTACATACAAATATGAATATGAACACTATCAGTATGAACAGTAACATAACATTCTTTTATTTTTGAAATACAGCAGTCATTTTTATCAATTCTTTTGAAGAGGTTTTTAGGTCGGTTCAGAGGCTGTGCTGCACGGGAGAGTTTTCAGCATACTTTTGTCTCTTTTTGGCTGTCTCCGATAATTGTTATAATGTGTCTCCATGGCAACGCTGGACTTGTTTACAGTCGTGATCAACTGCGAAAACTTTCTAAAATGAGGATTAGCAGTGATATAACACGACAAATCCCAATGGAGTTGAGAAGAAAGAGAAGAGGATGCAGGGCAGGAGTGAAGCAAAGAGAAAAGCGGTGGAGATTTAAACCATTTTTTCCAACTCTTGTGATGGGTAACGTCAGATCGCTAGCTAACAAAACGGACGAGCTTGAGATGTTAACCAGGTCCCAGAGAGAATAAAGAGAATGTAGTCTCGTGTGCTTCACAGAGACGTGGCTGCATGAACACATCCCGGACTGCAATGTGTCTGTTCACAGCTTTAATATGGTCCGTGCAGACCGCAGTAAGCAACTCAGTGGGAAGCTGAGGGGAGGTGGGATTGCAGTGCTGGTTAACCAGCGTTGGTGTCATCCTGGTCACGTCACCGTCAAGGAGAAGATCTGCACGAGGGACCTTGAACTGTTAGCTGTGAGTTTCCGTCCTTATTATTTACCCAGAGAGTTTACCCGTGTTATTCTGTTAGTGGTTTATATTGTACCTGGTATCACTCCAGACGCAGCCTGTGATGTCATCAGTTCCGTTATTGCAAGGCTGCAAACACAGTATCCAAACTTAGTTATGGCGATCTCTGGAGACTTCAACAATGTCTCCCTCTCTGCAGCTTTACCATCATTCCAACAGTTTGTCAGCTGCTCCACCAGAGAAAATAGGATGTTGGACTTTTTTTATGCAAATATTAAAAATGCATACAGCTGCTCTGCCCTGCCACCTTTAGGAAGATCTGACCATAATCTGGTTCTTCTCACCTCCAACTACAAGCCAATCATTCAGCAGCAAGCAGTGATCACAAAAGCTATCAAAACCTGATCTAGTGAAGCTGAAGATGCTCTGAAAGGTTGCTTTGAGGCTACGGACTGGAATGCCCTCTGTGAACCTCATGGAGACAACATCAACGCCATGACTGAGTGTGTAACAGATTACATAAACTACTGTGTGGACAGCATCGTTCCGACAAGAACTGTGAGGTGCTTCCCCAATAACAAACCCTGGATCACCAGAGACCTGAAAAAGCTGCTGAACATCAAAAAGAAAGCCTTCAGGGATGGAGACAGGGAGTTTTTGAAGACAACACAAAAACTAATTAAAGCACAAACCAGGAAGTGCAAGGAGGACTACAGGAAGAAGCTGGAAAAGCAGCTCCAGCAAAACAACGTGAGGGATGTGTGGACCGGAATGAAGAAGATCACTGGCTTCAAGGCAAAGGGGGACCAGACTGATGGAGGTCTGGACCAGACTGATGGAGGTCTGGACAGACCTAATGAACTGAACAGGTTCTTCAATAGGTTCAGTCCCCCCCCTGCCTCCAGCCCAACAGACCACACCCCCTCGGTGAGCCCACAGCTTTCCTGTCACACCTCCACTCTGTCACCCTGCAACTGAGTCATGGACCAGAAAACAGCGCCATCTTTCTCCACCTCGGAGACCTCCTCTGCCTCCCCCTCCACTCTCTCTGTCTCCTGCAATCAGGTCAAAAGACAACTTGAGAAACTGGACCAAACTTCCGGTTATGGCGAGCGTGGTGTAGGTCACGAATTCTCAGGCTCCCGCCACATTTTCAATTATCACCGATATAACCACTAACCTTCTTAAAACACACCGACTTGACCTCTTCTACTACTTTTATTAGAGTGTTCAGTGCTGTCCAGACTGTGCACTATGCCTCCCAAGCATGCAAAAAACAACAAAGACGAAGAGACGCCGACAGCTAGCGATAGCTTAACCGTGGAAGCCATGAGGGTGCTGCTGGAGCAACACAGGAAATCTCTGTCCACCATATTCAAATCATCCCTGGGCGCAGTGGATCACAAGCTAGACCAGATCCGCTCAATGGTGGAAGACCACGGCGAGCGTTGCTCCTCGCTGGAAAACTTTTCCAACGACGCTGACCAACGTCTTCAGAACCTGGAATCCCTCTGCTCCAGCCTCCAAGAAGATAACACCAAACTAGCAGCTAAAGTGAGTGAACTAGAGGGACGCGGCAGGTGGCAAAACATCCGTATACTTGGCCTCCCTGAAGACACTGAAAGCGGCCAGCCCCCAAAGTTTTTCTCGGACCTGCTGACTGAAGTTTACGGAGCGGACACACTCCCATCCCCAGTCAAGTCGCATCAGAGCATCGGGCCGTACAGTGTGAGAGCATTACTCGTGGGCTGCGAACTTTTGAACTCAGCGATCTAGTCGTGCAGTTTGAGATAGGGCTGAATCAAACTATTTAAAATATCGCACAGTGTATGCCCGGCTTTAGCTGTGTTGGACTCCCGACACCTGCTCTGCTCTGCCTCTCAGCTCGGGCTGGTTTAAATGCTGACGTAGCGGTGTGTGTAAAGACTTGTTGCTAGGCAACATAGTGATTTATGTCTGATGCCACTCTCTGTGGTGGTCAGATGGGCTATGGGTGGGAGTGGGCTTTTCTCTCTGTTTTTGTTTTCTATGTGTTTTGACTGTCATTACGTTTTATTTTCAATGCCACTTAAAACAATACTAGGCTTGCATTTAACTGTAAACAACTGCTCTGCAATTGCAGTGGGTGCTCGCTACAACGTTTTTACTATAACTTCTGTCCATCTAGTAACAACTTGCAATGAGTAACAATGTAAACCTCATTAGCTGGATCGTCAAGGGTCTAAATAATAATGTCAAGAGAAATAAGGTCCTGATGCACCTCCAACACCTCAAAGTGGGAATAGCTTATCTGCAGGAAACTCACCTGGGTGATATAAACTGCTCCTGGCTCAGGAGAGGTCGGGTTGGGCAAATGTTTCATTCATGTTACCAGGCCAGGGCGAGAGGAGTCGCCATTTTAATTGAGAAAAACATTCCATTCGAGCCCTCCAGTGTTGTTAAAGACCGAAATGGGCGTTACATCATTGTGTCTGGAAAACTATTTAATAGAAATGTGGTCTTGGCTAATATCTATGCCCCGAATTCAGATGATGATGTCTTTCTAGAGCGCTTCTTTTCCCTTCTCCCTGATCTGGGCTCTCACTCTCTGATACTTGGTGGTGACCTCAACTGCTGGTTGGATCCAGACCTAGACTGCTCATCTCCTAGACCTGCCACAGTCAGTAAGTCAGCCAAAAGCATACAATCCTTTCTCTCTGAATATGGTATCTCAGATGTGTGGCGTTTCTACATCCTAAAGCCAGGGAATTTTCTTACTTTTCAAACGTCCATCACACTTATACTAGAATAGACTATTTTTTCATCGATAACAATCTTATAACACAGACCCGCTTCTGCAAACTGGAAAGCATTGTAATTTCCGACCACGCCCCCCTTATTCTAGGCTTATCTCTCCCTGACACTGGTCAAACGTATCTGAGGGGACAAATTATTTCCTTTATAGCAAACAGGAATAGCTCCCTCAATAAAAAATGTTTAGACATTCTGAATCAAATTCATAATATAGATAGCCAGTATGCCAAGACGCCCGAACCTGAACTGTATAAAAAGCGGATTGGGCTCCAAACCGAATTCGATCTTCACTCAACACATCAGGCTGAAATCCTGCTGCTTAGGACGAATAGTGCTTACTACGAACACAGTGATAAATCAGGACAGCTGCTTGCAAATCAGCTTAGAGGCATAAAGGCCAAACAAATCATCACTAAGATTCGCAAAGAAAACGACATAGTTACATCAGATTTGACCAAAATCAATAACACTTTCAAGAAATTCTACTCTAAACTATACTGCTCCCAGTCCCCCTCCGATAGCAGCAACATAGACACTTTTTTGAGTCAATTAAACATCCCTACAGTACCACAAGACTTAAAGAACAAATTAGAGCAACCCATTACAACAGAAGAGATAGCTAAGGCCATTTTGGCCATGCAGTCTGGCAAGTCTCCTGGCCCAGATGGCTTTACGTCAGAATTTTACAAAAAATTCTCTCCAGAACTCACGCCATTACTTGCCTCAGCTCTATCTGAATCTTTTAAAACAAGCAGCCTTCCACCAACCTTTAATCAGGCCTGCATAATCCTTATAGCCAAAAAGGGGAAAGATCCCGAGGACTGCGCCTCCTATAGACCCATCTCCTTACTGAGTTCGGATGCTAAAATCTATGCAAAAGTACTGGCTGGAAGACTGAAGGATGTTCCTCCCACTATTATAGAAGCGGATCAAACTGGTTTCATAAAAAAATCGGCACTCCTTTTTTAATTTGCGTCGCCTTTTTAATATAATATACTCCGCCTCAAATGGGGTTCCCGAATGTGTGGTCAGCCTGGATGCGGAAAAGGCTTTCGACAGAGTGGAGTGGGACTACCTATTCTCTGTTTTAGAAAAATTCGGATTCGGACCAACATTTATCTCTTTAATAAAACTATTATACACCACTCCCTCTGCCTCTGTCCTAACAAATTCTATATACTCACAGCCCTTCAGACTCGAACGGGGTACACAACAGGGCTGTCAAAGTATTGCTTTACGCAGACGACCTGCTGTTATACATCTCGGATCCGCTTTCCTCTATTCCTGCTGCGCTCTTCCTGCTCAGTCAGTTCGGACAGATATCGGGATATAAATTAAACCTTAGCAAGAGTGAATTATTTCCAATTAATGCTGAGGCGATGGGTTTGGACTACTCAAACATACCACTGAAACTCGAAAAAGAGAGATTTACCTACCTAGGGCTGGTCATCACAAGACAATACAAAAACATCTACAAGGAACTTAGAATTAACTCGATAAAAATGACAATACTCCCCAAATTCTTATATCTTTTTCAGTGTGTTCCTATTTTTATACCCAAATCCTTTTTTAACTCACTAGATTCTATTATCTCGTCATTTATTTGGAAAAATAAAAAACCCAGACTTTGTAGGGCCCACTTACAGCGACCTAGGGGGCGTGGAGGAATGGCTCTCCCCAACTTTAGCTTCTACTACTGGGTGGCTAACATTAGATGTCTTGTTCTTTGGTTACACTCACACCTTCAACCTAGCTCCCCAACATGGACATGCTTGGAGGCTAATTCTTCCCGAGGCACGTCCCTTCCTGCACTATTGGGGGCAGCGCTCCCTCTTCTCCATGGATCCGCTGGCAGTGTGGTTGTACGCAGCTCCCTGAGAGTGTGGACACAGTTCAGGAGGAATTTTGGCCTGCAACTCCCATCCCTTTTGTGCCCAATAGCATCCAATCACTTTTTTCCCTCCGTCAATGCAGAATGCAGCATTTCTTGAATGGCATAGCAAAGGTATAAAAATTTTTAAAGATTTGTTTATTAATGATTGTTTTGCCTCATTCAGTGACCTGTCAAAAAAATTCAACTTGCCATCTGACAACTTTTTCAGGTACTTGCAGGCGAGGCATTATGTCCGGTCTCTAATACCCTGCTTTCCAAAACTCCCTGCCCCCAACCCCATTGACAAATTCCTTTTACTACAGCCTCTTGATAGGGGAACAATATCCACCATATACAATATAATATCTGAGCTAAAGGTGCCTCTCTTAACAACATTAAACCTGCCTGGGAGCAGGACTTAGGCCTGACACTTTCAGATGAACTGTGGGATGCAGCCCTTAAACAAGTACATTCCACATCTATGTGTGTCCGCCACTCACTGAGCCAATATAAAGTTGTCCATAGAGCACACATATCCAAATTGAGATTATCCAAGATGTTCCCAGATGTCAGTCCCAACTGCGACAAATGTCAAAGTCCAGACTCTTCATTAATCCATATGTTCTGGACATGTCCTAGCCTTGAAAAGTTTTGGAGAAGTTTCAGACCCTCACACTGACTCTAGGCATTACCATAGAACCAGACCCACTCTTGGCTATTTTTGGTGTTAATAAAGAGGGGGGACTGCCTAAAACCAGATGGACCGCCCTATCATTTGCCCTCCTTCTGGCCCGTAGATCAATTTTGCTCAGGTGGAAGGGAGCTTCCCTCCCCACACATTCTCAATGGTTAAAGGACCTCATGTCTTGCCTTAAATTAGAAAAGATACGCCACTCTGTTCGTAAGTCAGAACAAAAGTTCTATAGGATATGGGGACTGCTCCTTGCCTATTTTCAAAGACCTGATGTTACAATTGACCCCTAATAGTTCCAATGCTGCCCTTGACGTTCCAGCACTTAGTAAAACCCACAGACTCGGCTCCCAAATGGAACCATGGTAACTTATAGCAGTAGTCTTGCTGTGATCTGGTAATATGTGTATGTACACCTTCTCATTCATATGTTCTACAATATTACTCACACATATGAAAGCTTTTGAATGACAGTTGTATCACTCCTACATTGCGGTGGTTGTTTGTTCTTTGTTGTTGTGTTTTTATTTTTTTATTTTTATTTATTTATTTTTTTCTTCTCCCTTTTCTTTACTTATTTCAGTTTCAATTTTAACTGAACTCTTTTAGTTTATTAACGTATCTATTATTTTTCTTACTGTGGGGAGGGGGGGTGGGTCTAAATACTGTGATTACCTTTGAAGACTATCCTGTACAATTGTTGATACTTGCTTGAAAAACAATAAAAATAATTTTAAAAGAAAGAGAAACTGAACCAGAACAAGGCTGCAGGTCCAGACGGTGTCTTTCCCAGAGTTCTCAAGACCTGCTCATTGCAACTATGTCCGATTCTCCACGACTATAGACCAGTTGCCCTGACATCTCACATCATGAAAGTCCTGGAGAGACTCTTACTGGCCCACCTTAACAAGCAGGTCAGCACCTTTCAGGACCCATTACAGTTCGCATATCGTAATAGGTTTGGGGTTGAAGACGCCATCATCTACCTGCTTCACAGAGCCCACTCTCATCTGGACCAATCAGGCAGCACTTTGAGGGTCGTGTTATTTGATTTCTCAAGTGCTTTTAATACAATTCAGCCTGCATTGTTATGTGAGAAGCTTCATAAGTTCCAGGTGGTTTCCTCCACAACCTCCTGGATTTATGACTACCTCACAAACAGACCACAGTTTGTGAAACTGAAAGGTTGTGTGTCTGAGATGGAGGTCAGCAGCATTGGAGCACCACAAGGAACTGTTCTCTCACCATTTCTCTTCACACTCTACACCTCTGTCTGCACCAAAATGTTGCACATGTTCTATAGGTCTGTTGTTGAAAGTGCAATCAGCTTTGCAGCCATCTGCTGGGGCAGCAGCATCAGAACCAGAGACCTGAAGAGAATCAACAAACTGATCAAGAAAGCTGGATCTGTGCTGGGTGTAACTCTGGAGTCGCTGGAGCTGATTGTTCAAAAAGAATGCTGCACAAGCTGATGAAGATGATGGAGGACTCTTCACACCCTCTCCACGACACAGTGATCAAACAACAGTATGTGTTCAGTGAGAGGCTTCTTAAGGTTTGTTGCAAGACGGAAAGATACAGAAGATCATTCCTGCCAGCAGCCATCAGCCTCCACAACAAGACATAAAACCTACTATTTTTATTATAATATTATTATAATTGCTGTCATTTGTTGTTTAAAAAAAAAAAGAGAGAGCCCTTGCTACAGTGTTGAATTTCCCTTTATGGGATAAAAGTACTTTTCATTCTTATATGAACAGACTGGTTTTATTCCCTCACAACGGCCTGTGATGTCACAAAACACGGAATGTTTGTTGACGGAATGTTCCAACAGTCATGTGCAACCTGGTTCTTGGGTGTGTCCATCTCTGCAGCATTTTGATGACAAATATGTCATCTCAGAAACCATTTGTATAATGCCAATTCACTATATGATATTTTAGGGCCTGAAAACATTCGGTACAGGTCCTGTTCAATCCATTTGGTGCCAATAAACAAAATTGCAAGGTTGTGCTTTTGACCACAAATATATGCTCTCATTTTCATCATATACAATCTTTAATGATATCTGCAGCACTGCTTTAGCATGCAATAATGTTTCATATAAAAGCATAATAACATTGAATCATTTCTAAATGATTCGCTGATAGCTTTTTTTGTTTTGGCCCAGATCCGCCTCTCTACCTAATTTTGTCTTGTCTCAAATAAAGATAATTATGCACTTGCAATACATTTTTTTTATCGTAGAGTTTATCTTAGAGTCAAAAACAGCTCTTGACTTCATGTCCCACAACACATCTTGATTTTGATGTTGAGTGAAGGTTGGTTTGTAAATCAGTCAGTGAACATAATCAACCACCCAACAAATCAATCATTCAAAACTGAAGAGAGTTGATCATTTATCTCATTGTTATTTATAGCGATGACTATAACAAGAGAGCATCCTCTGTGCTAAAGTGAAAAACGCAATCCAAATGGTTTAGTTGAATTTTATAGGAAATAATATGCCGATGAGTATGTATGTGCTGCATTAATACGAAGAGGAGTTAATAGATATTAAACTTCTGTAGAGTCATATCATCTCACATGATGGAACAGCGGGTGGAACAGAGGGGTGTACTACGAAGCGAGATTAGAGGGTTAGCGAGGTATGTTGAGTCTAAAGCCAGGATTTCCAGTACCACGAAGGTGGCTCTCTTTTAACCTGGCTAGATCACCATGGTAACTTACTCTGCAAGCTTAACCTGGTCCAGAGCAGGTTATGTGCAGAGTTTAGGCTCAAATCGGCTATAAAAAGCGCCACCATTTCACTTACCACCTCTTTCAGAGATGACATCACCTTTTTTGAGAAATCCCGTTGACCAGAGCGCCAGGATTGTGCAATGGAGGGAGAGTATTCAGAGACCGGACTGATCCGCTGGCTTCCCATGACGATATTTTCTATGAACGCTAGAGATTTCCAGCTGAGGGAATACGTTACATTTGTAATCTAATAGAACCATATATTGGCAGCGCCACCAAACACAGCCGTGCCCTCACAGTAGCGCAAACGGTGTGCGTTCCTTTGCCGCAGAAAATCTGCAGAAAATCTGAGCCAGAATACTGGAATCAAGGTTGTACTTGCTCTTACTGAACTGCTAAATATGTTTGTAGTATTCCCTGGCCATCTGCCCACGTTTCAAATAAAAGAAGCATTTTACAATAATCGCAGGTAACATAAATTAATTGTCCATTATATTGATAATCAGTGTGACGTGGAATTTCATATGAAATGTAAAAAAAATGGTCACCTTACAACAATGAGCACCAAATGGTTTACCTGAACATTGATGCTATGAAACGACTTTCTATTCACAAAATCACCCTCATGTTCCCCCAAAGCTCCAGTGATTGCGATGTGGGTGCAATCGATTGCCCCTATCACCCTGGGGAATCCTATGAATGAATTATATTAAAACATTTCTCATGAAATTCCATGTCACACTGATTATCAATATAATGGACTATTAATTTATGTTACCTGCGATTTAGTAAAACGCTTCTTTTATTTGAAGCGTGGGCAGGAGGCCAGGGAATACTACAAACATATTCAGCAGTTTAGTAAGAGCAAGTAAAACCTTGTGAATAGCGGCATCCAGTATTCTTGCTCAGATTTTCTGCATCACCAACTGAATGCATGTAGGTTCCCGCGGCAAAGAAACGCAAAGAAACGCACACCGTTTGCGCTACTGTGAGCGCACGGCTGCGTTTGGTGGCACTGCCAATATATGGCTCTAGCAGATTACAAATGTAACGGATTCCCTCAGATGGAAATCTCTAGCGTTCATAGAGAATATGGTCATGGGAAGCCAGCGGATCAGTCCGGTCTCTGAATACTCTCCCTCCATTGCACAATCCTGGCGCTCAGGTCAACGGGATTGGGTGAAAGTAAAAGGGCGGTGCTTTTTTATAGCCGATTTGAGCCTAAACTCTGCACATAACCTGCTCGGGACCAGGTTAAGTTTACAGAGTAAATTACCATGGTGATCTAGACAGGTTAAAAGAGAGCCACCTTCGTGGTACTGGAAATCCTGGCTTTAGACTCAACATACCTCGCTAACCCTCTAATCTCGCTTCGTGGTACACCCCTCAGAGCAGCTGCTGGCGAACATCCATGGCCTACAGCTTCAAATGGCATTATGGTGGCGACGTCAGAAATGACTGCTGCTGAGACTGTCAGGCTTTGAGGCAGAATGGATGACTCAAACGCAGGAGTGCAAAAGAATTGCTATTTATTAATAAAAGATAAAAATCCAAACTAAACTAATTCAACAAAAGTAATCCAAACCAACATAGGGAGCAAAACAGAAAAACACTCACGACTACGGCGCATCAAAGCCAGAAGAAAACAAGATGGAAGACAACAGACCAGCATAGACAGGGGAGATGACAAGAGTTAAATACACAGGAAACCCAACGAGAGGCAGGTGCAGACAATCAGGATAACAAGAGGGAAGGAAGCAAAACTGAAAACAACAGATACAAGACAGACCTTCAAAGTAAAACAGGAAACAGGTAACACAAAAGACAGGGATTGACGCTAACTTAACTCAGAACAAAGAAAAACACAAAATGGCCGTCATGGCCACCCCAGATCATGACAGAGACTCAGTTAGCCTCGCTAAGGTTTGTCCTCAGACCCGTCAGACCAACCACAGCCAGTCACGGCGGTCTGTTGGTACAATTAATGCAACACACAAGAACAATAAAACATATTCTCTTCAGAATCTGACCATGTTCTCCTATGCTTTTGTTTACAGCTCAGAAATCAGAGGTTAATAATGACAGCAAGCCACTGACTATGGTGGTCAATCAAATGCTTTATCTAATTTTACCTGATGTGGAACAAAGTAATTCACTCCTGTACAGTTGTCATAGATGTTAAAGTATATTTACCAGGCGGAAAATATACAGTATTTATTTCTGCTGCAAAGTTGGACGTTTTAACACAGAAGTCGATGGAGATTTGCTCTGTTTTGGAGTCAGGCTGTATTGGTCAATTGAGGAACTGCAACAATAACTGCTTCCTGGTAGGAGCAGACGTTGTCCATATCATCTCTGGACCTTCTCTGTCATCCGTTGTATCAGCTGCTTGTCATTTAGCAGCACTAGAGTGTGTCACACATCGACAACTAAGCCACAGGTTTACAGTGGACAGAATGGAAGAGAATGGAAAACAAGACAGTGACTGGCTGCGGTTACATGATGTTTTTTAATTCGGAATTAATAATTCCGAATTAAATAATTCCGAATTAAACTATTTTCCTTCGAGTTTACATGGAAATAGTAATTCCGAATTGAGGTTTACATGGAAAATACGTTTGTTCGGCTTTATCCAATTCCGCTTTAGGTCTGGGGGTTGGGAAGGGTTCTGATACGATGGGGGGGCGGACGTCTTTACGTCTACCGGAAGAAAACAAACTTAGCAACAACTCGGTTAGCAACAACATTCCACTTATTTTTGACCTGGGTGGCATCTCTATCTGCGAAACCTCCTTCATTTAACCTGGCCGCTAAAACTTTGAAAAGCTCACAATTTTTATGTTTCCTGCCATCTGTTCTTTTAATTATTTCCAGTTCCTCCAAGCTATTTATTAAATAAATTATCTCTGCTCTTGAACACCGTTTACTGCGTGCTGCCATTTTAAAACTTTGTTTTGAAAACAAGCCCAGCGCGGACAGACGGGCAAGAGAATGAGCATGCGCAGAAAGACCGGAATTAATTTAAACAGGAATGAGTGTATACATGACCGCGGAATTATTTAATTCGGAATTAAAATGGGTATAAACCAGCCACTACTTCAGAATTAAGTTTAATTCAGAATTGACATTTTTATATGGAATTAGGTGTTTACATTGTAACTTTTATTCGGATTTAACTTTAATTCTGAATTAAAGAGTAATTAAACTTCCCATATATATCCCACTGACTGACGCAGAGACCAACCAAAATAAACCTTATAGAGTGTTGTGAGAGTTACTGAAGCTTCATGGCCATAGGGAGACCAGTTCAGCTAAAAACTGCTCCTTTGTGATGCTTTGAAGTGCAAACCAACAAGCAGGAGATCAGGTCACCAAGGATGGATGTTAATACCAGGTCTAAACAGGACCTAAGTTACGGGTCAGGTCAGAGCTTTTGACGCGGAAGTCACTTCAGACAAACAAATTTATACTCTAAATCACAGGAAGCTTCTTTTTTTTCTTTTAATGACATGTCCCCTTTAAACTGTGGGTCACAAATAACTTATCTTTGTGGTATCAAGTCAGAAACAAAACCAAAGTCGAAACTATAACCACCTTGTGGTTTCGGAGTTTCCTCTGATGCACCGACAGGGGGCGCAAACGGCCCGATCAAGCGCGTGCTGTGAAGCCCTTCCCCCCGCGAGCGCGCGCCATCCAATCAGATAGGAGCTCCGCTGCTTCAGCCACACACACACACGCACACGCACGCTCCCATCCCGTACTCCGCAGGCGGACGCAGCCGAAGCCGCTCTGAGACAGTTCACCATGGCTGACGGAGGAGAGGGCGAGGATGAGATCCAGTTCCTGCGGACTGTAAGTCACCATCTTTTCCTCCCGCAGCCGCGTTTCTGTTTCCCTCCGATCCGCTCTGTGTTGCCAGGGTGCGCGCGTGTGTGCGTGGTCAGGGAGTTTACCGCATTAGGGATGTCAGCTCCTCTCCATCCGAGTCACGGAGTCCGCATCGCACCGACACGAGCGGGAGGATGGAGGAAATGTGAAAATGTGGTGTCGGACGGAGAGACGGACAGGTGTGAATCACGTGCGGTGACGCTGTCATTGTCTCGCAGGGGAGGACTGAGTGGCACGCAGTTGCGCGCACTGGGTGGATGCGGGCGCAGTGCGGTGCAGACTGGCAGCGTGAAGCCTGCTGCATCTGCTTCACTTCAGCGAGTTTGCTGCTCTGAGCGTCCGCAGACGGCCCGCAGCATCACGCGAGCTGTTGCTTCACGGGAACAGGCGTGAATTTCTCACGTGCACCCCACTGCGCCCGTGCCTTTCCTCTCCTAGGCACACAGCTCAGCACAAAGCCGCGAAGCCGCCTGGAAGTTAATATGGAGTTGATCATCAAAGTCAAATTTCTGGTCCTTTCTGGAAGTGGCGCTGCGTTTTTTTTTTTTCCTGTTTCTGATCTGTTAGTGTCGTTGTCTTGATATCAGGAGGGAGATGACTGCAGTGGTGTTCAAATGCACTGACCTGATGCTCGAAACCCCCCTTTACACACACACACACACTGTGTGCGTGTAGTATTCCCACCAAGGCTGCTTTGGTTGAATGTTGGGAATCGTTGTGACGCGCTGCTCGTGTGGCCCCTGCTCTCTGAGGGCCTCCATGAACTACTCAAACACGCACTGCTGGAGCCCAGAACATGGACCAATCAGAGAAGCCAAACAGAAAAACAGAGCTGGAATAAAGTGAATTCATCATGTGTAGACACACTAAAGCGGCTGCAGCTTCCAGCCACTCCCAGATGTCATGAAGGACACACATTATGCAGAATATGATAAATGCATTTCTTTTTTCATTCTCTCTCTCTTTTTTTCCTTTTTAATAAACCAGCGATAGAGTTCCTCTCTGTCTCTGACAGTGTAGGTGCTGTAGACCAACTGTGAGCTGTATTTAAAGGTCTTCTGTTATCGGTTTACTTTATTATAAGTGGGTGTTTGACAGTCAGTAGTTTATGACTTAAAAGGCATTTTAAACAGTTTTCTCCTCCACTGTTAGTAACAGCACTTGTGTGTGTGTGTGTGTTTGTGTGTGTGTGAACGCGGCGCTGCAGCAACTCTGCTCCACCTTCTTTAGTACCAAAAACAGATTTAAAGCCCCTCAATACAAGTCTTTAATTATTCAGCCGTTGACTGTTTTATTCTCTTTTCTAGCTGAAGCTTAACTCCAGTTCAATAAAAAAGTTTCAAACCTCATAAAGTCATACTTTATTGACTATTAAAGGTATCATTGAAAATAACGGACAAAATGAGGAAGTTTTGAATCTGATGGCCCCAACCTAACCCTGTGGCATCTCCTCCTCCGTGGTCCAGACCTGCTGCTGGAGCTTCTGGAGAACCATGTTGGATTATTCCTGTCTGATATCAAACTCCAGCTTCTCAGCTTCTTTGTTGTAGATATTTTTTGTTTGTTTCATGATTCTCCAGATGTTTCAAGTTAGAGAAGGTTCACATGTTCAGCACCTGAGGCTGAGCTGAGGTCGAGGAGCGAAGAGATCCGGGATCTTTGACCTGTCATCCTGGATCATTCAGCTGCACCACATCAGATTAAGAAGACTTGACTATGTCAAACCAGGTGTAGCTAATCCTGGTACGTGCACGTTCACGACCGGTCTTAATAAAAATGCCTGAATCTCAACTCCTAATGCTTAAAAAAAAAGGAATATAGCCGTTAATAATCAACTAGAATCTGACAGACAGTTGAATTTATCCACATTTTTAGCTGATTATCTAAATTTTCTGCTGTTTGAAAAAAAAAAAGAAGTCTACACAGGACTGTCTCTTCATCAGCAACAAAACATCCAACTAGAACGTCAGAAACGTGTTGAAAATGTTTATTTCTGCTCAAACATCTTTGAGGAGGTTTAGGTGCATGTTGCTGTTGCTGCCATCTACTGGTCAGTAAAATAAAGACGATCTCACTGAGATGAATCCATGATTGTTATCCAGGTAAAAGAATTTTAATGAAGAAGTAAAAGAACCTGTTTACAGATGCTAATATTCATGCTGCCTTGTATACTTTGTTGATGAGTTAAATTAAAATAGAGTAGTGCTAGTTTGCTCCAGCAACTGCCTGGCCTGAAACTCTCTAGATCAGAGATCATCCTTCCTAAAGTCCATCACCTGGATTATTTAACCAGGACTGGACCGGAGATGATGATGGTCAGAATTGCTGTTTGTTGTGAAAGTTGAATGCAGGCTGGTGAAAATAAGGAACCACACTTCAGAAATCAGTTAGTCTGGTCCAGACCAGGTAGCTGCACAGAATCAGACTCCATGGTGACGTGTCCTGGTCCGCTTCCATGCAGCCGACTGGAGGATAAAATCATCCAGGATAAACGATGTATCCCGGCTTAACCCCTGATCTTGGTTTCGTGGACTCTCCTACCAGGACACCCTGCTGCTGTCATGGATGCAGCATTTGGTTTAGCATGGTCTTACTGAAAGAAGCAAGGTCCCCCCTGGATCAGGAGGAGAGGCTGCTTTAAAACCTGGAGATACCTTTAAGCCTAGATGTTTTCTTTCCGGATGTGCCAAGCTACCCATCCCACTCTATAGTCTCCACTGGTCCTAACACAAACTGACCAGGGGATGTTTTATCCCCTGTAGTAGCTGGTGCATTTTAACAGGTTGTCGGACACCTACGTTCAGCTGTGAGGGAACATCTGGGTCAAAGACCAGACAGCTAACTGAAAACAGAGAAAAAAACCCGTCCGGTGGAGAAATTCTGACTGACTGTCTTTGGTAAAGAATCTCTTACGTCCACTGTGTCTGGGAGGGAGCAAATGTTGCAAACAACCGATCATCAGCCAAACAACGTAAAGCTCCCTTCTCATGTTTGATTGTTTAGTTGAAGGTAACATCAGCTCAGCTTTACATGCTAAATGTGTGTGTGTGTGCGTGACCCGCCCCCTCAGATATAATGGTCATGACACCTGTGGATGAGCCTGCAGTGTTTCTGTCCTCAGTCTGTTCAGGGTTCCAGCTGTCACCAGATGTTTTTGATATACTGGTGTTTGGAGGTTTACAGTTTTACTTTAAAGTATTGACATTACCGTATTTTCCGGACTATAAAGCGCACCTGAATGTAAGCCGCACCCACTAAAATTTAAACTAAATATATATTTTGTCACATATAAGCCGCACCGGACTATAAGCCGCTGGTATCCAGGCTGACAAATAATATATTTACATTGAAAGATTGTACCATAAGTGTTTATTCACATACCTGAACTGACTGTTTCTGAACAGAACCTGTAACACTGCAGTAAAAGTTCTGATCAAACAAAACAGAAAAGTCATTGATGGTTTTATTCATTTTCCTCCTGGACACTAAAACCAAGTTGCTTTATTTTTCCTCCTCCTGTGTACTGAAACCACCCCCACACAGCAA
Organism: Hirundichthys speculiger; assembly: GCA_018398805.1. NCBI lineage: Eukaryota > Metazoa > Chordata > Actinopteri > Beloniformes > Exocoetidae > Hirundichthys > Hirundichthys speculiger. The sequence continues at coordinate 110,449 of JAGFBZ010000734.1, read as the reverse complement.
AGACATCCGGAACAGACCCACGAAACGGACCCGTATCGGGGTCCACTTGTACTCAGTGCCGGATCCGCTTTGGAGCTGGATCGCGGACCTGCTGGCTTCACGCTGCGTCCGGTCCACATCTGCGATTTAAACCTTACCTCTGCGGCGGGTCCGCTCAGAACCCTGAAATCCGCTGGGGAACCAACAAACTGACTGGACAAATTTATTAATCAGTTTGTCCATCAATAATAGGTATTGATGCTCACAAAATGAATGTAGACTAGCATAGCCAACATAGGCTACTTAACAAAAACAGAATAGCCTTTAACTACTTGGTTTGTTTTTTGGTTTTTCCTGCTAGAGCGCCCCCTGAGGGCTGAAGAAAAATTCATAGAAAAGCCACATCTCTGTATAAGCCTCATGGTTTAAAGCGTGGGACAGAAGTAGCGGCTTATAGTCCAGAGAATACGGTAAATTTAAAGGAGCAGTTTGTTTTTCCTACTTGTTCTGTCCGGTGTCGTCGTTTCCCCTCACCGAGGTTGCTCTTCATCATCTGTGTAAACTGTTGCTCTGAATTGTCTCGCGGTTATTTGGATCTTCAGGTATAACGTTGAGTGGAGCTGCTGCAGAGCCGCTGGTTCCCAACACGCCACCAGTTTCCATCCCAGCATGCAGCTGCAGTTTGAGGAGCTGCTCTGAGACCAGATCACTTCACATCACTCATATTCTTTTTGATCTGTTTTTTATCTGGTTTTTCTTGATATTTGATTGTACATGCAGTGACTTTGGGCCAGTCTGAGTCCAGGGGATGGATCTGGTTCCTGGTCTTGGTGGTTTGTGGTAGCCTGTGGGGATTGTGTTAGGATTCGCCTCAGTTCACACCATCCAGTCATCACTCATCTCTTTCTAATCACGCTGGAACATAGGAAAGTATTCCACACACTCCAGTCTGTCGTTTTTCTAAGATTTTATACTCATTATCTCCTCTCATGTCAGCTGTCTGAACCGTTCCTCAGAGATCATTGCTCTTCCAACACGTCTTCAGTGACAGTTTAACGATGGTGCTGATGACCAACGTCTTACAGCGTTCACACTGAAACTAGGGCTAGAAATGAACTGGACTGGAATTACAGCCAACTGGAGCACGATTTGCAGTTAATTTACAGTTAATTGGATTATACTTAATCTGTTACACATGGATCCCTGAGTCTCTCCTTTAGTTAGTTGAGTGGATGTATTTGTGTTATCTGCTGAAGCAGAATGACACTGATGAGGATGGATGTGTGCTCATCAGAGGATGTCAAAACGGAGGTCACTTCATAGACTCTGAACCCACCAGACTCGTCATCAGTGATCAGGTTTTAGGTTTGAGGTGACTAACGTTTGGATGTGAGCGACACCTTCATCACAGTCTCCAACGTGAGTCACGATTATTGAACCCTATGTAAAGGTGACACCTCTTATCGAGACGGCGATGTGTCCAACAACGAGGGACCTTCTTAAACGGAGGCTCAAGAGATGTTTGGAAATCATTTGATACAAATGTGATATTTGGTGCCTGAGAACAGATTGTAGAAGCTTGGAATAGTTTCTGGATCCTTCTCCAGGTCCTGTCAGATAAAGGCAAGCTCAGATGGAGCTCAACTCATGGCTGAATACGACCTGGGATTATTTAGTGAACAAATATTAAGACAGAATGCTGAAGCAGCGTAGATTATAGGGTCACTTTTATTAGAGATACCCTCAAATAATCAACTTATCAAAGTGTCATCGTTGTGAAGGAATTTTGGGCCTCTCATTTTCTCAACGCTGCTTTGGTTCATTAAGGTTCGCAGAATTATTATTATTTTCTTTCACACTAATTTTAGGCCAACATCACAGTATACCAGTCAGGATTACCAGTCAGGTTTATCAGTCAGGTTAACAGTCAGGTTTATCAGTCAGGTTTATCAGTCAGGTTAACAGTCAGGTTTACCAGTCAGGTTAACAATCAGTTTAACAGTCAGGTTTATCAGTCAGGTTAACAGTCAGGTTTACCAGTCAGGTTTATCAGTCAGATTTATCAGTCAGTTTAACAGTCAGGTTTACCCGTCAGGTTTATCAGTCAGGTTAACAGTCAGGTTTACCAGTCAGGTTAACAATCAGTTTAACAGTCAGGTTTATCAGTCAGGTTAACAGTCAGGTTTACCAGTCAGGTTTATCAGTCAGGTTAACAGTCAGGTTTACCAGTCAGGTTTATCAGTCAGGTTAACAGTCAGGTTTATCAGTCAGGTTTATCAGTCAGGTTAACAGTCAGGTTTACCAGTCAGGTTAACAATCAGTTTAACAGTCAGGTTTATCAGTCAGGTTAACAGTCAGGTTTACCAGTCAGGTTTATCAGTCAGATTTATCAGTCAGTTTAACAGTCAGGTTTACCCGTCAGGTTTATCAGTCAGGTTAACAGTCAGGTTTACCAGTCAGGTTTATCAGTCAGGTTAACAGTCAGGTTTACCAGTCAGGTTTATCAGTCAGATTTATCAGTCAGTTAACAGTCAGGTTTACCAGTCAGGTTTATCAGTCAGGTTAACAGTCAGGTTTACCAGTCAGGTTTATCAGTCAGGTTTATCAGTCAGATTAACAGTCAGGTTTACCCGTCAGGTTTATCAGTCAGGTTTATCAGTCAGATTAACAGTCAGGTTTACCAGTCAGGTTTACCAGTTCGCTGCTGGTCCAGATAAAGCCGTCATCACCTGGTTTCTCATTTCTCCTTCTTTGTTGGGATTTTGTCTTGGTTTACTGGCACTCTTTTGTTTTTGGACAAAATAAATTGAATAAAATTGAGAACTGGGCAGCTGTTGAAATAATCTGAGATGACGAATCACTGACAGTCACAAGAAAAGTTTCTTCTGCTGCAAGATTAAATTTCATTTATATCTGCCTGGTGTTTCACAGATGTATATGGAGTGGGTTTTATTTGTATTTGTCCTGCTCCTCTGGTTTGTTTGTCAGTCTTCCCAGCTGTGTCTTTGTTCTTCTCTGTTGCTCCTCAAACTTGTTGTCCTTCTCCTGGCTGCTCTCAGCACCTCACTTTCTTTGGATTATTGCTTTTTTTTTGATTGTCTTGCTTTGTGCAGCACTTCTTTTTTTTGCTCAGAGAAATTGTTATTGTTGTTATTGTCAGAGAAATAAAAGGACATCCCTGCTGTTAGTTCTGGCTCCCGGTGTCACGATCTCAAAAGTGACAGAAGCAGATTGCAGCATTAAAACGCAGCGGTGTGAGCGTGGGTTGGACAAACTGCCAAATCCTGAGGAGAGGCTTGAGTGTTGAGCCGTGGGGTCGAAGTGTTTGAGATGTGAGACGGCTGTTGAGGTTTTGGAAACAGGAAGTTGGAGACAGACGAGGAGGGTGTTGCTGGTGATGACTGGTGGTCACCAGCTCAGAATGAGCCAGGTTTCTGTCACTCATACAGCTGACTGGAACAGGATATGTGCTTTCGATCACTGTATTATTGCTGATTTGCTGGTTATTGAAGAAGTGCTGCTAACAAAAAAGAAAAGAACAAATAAACAGATTTTTTTGAAATAATCTGCATTGTTTGGCCACTCTTAATAAAAGTTTTTCTTTTCCTGTGGCTCACTGTGTGACCAAATCAGTTCCCTTCTCTCAAGGTTATCTTTCCTGGCCTTAAAACCGAACAATGAATCACTAACTCCTGATGTAAAATCCATACAAATACAATATTCAATCCACCATCGCCCATCTGCCTGCTGCATCATCTTCAAGTGTAGACACAGACCTCCACGTCTGGTAAGTGGTGTCCTGCAGCGAGGGAGAGGCGAGCAGCAATCATCAGACAGCAACACCAGAAGATGTGATGGAGAGAAAGAAGTACTTTCAGAGTACTTTCTTTCTTTTTTCATTTCTGCAGATTTGTTAACCTAGATTGAGTATTTGTGCTGGTGTTGTCCTCCTCAGAAGGTTCAGGCTCTGCACCGTACAGGAAACAAGAGCGTTAATACCGTTACTGCTTCTGAAACACTTCCAAAGATGGACTTTGATGGCCATACTACGCTGTATATCGACACGCCACAGTGGTGGATCCAAATAAACCAAAGCAGTGAAGTGCAGATTCTCTTTCTAATTGAGAGACCAAAGGTTGCCAGATTTGATCAAAGTCCTTCAATTTATCTTTCAAAATGAATCGAATCCTCTCCAAATGTAAGGTGTCTGTCAAATCAGTCAGCCATTGTTTAAATGAGGTGACCTCTTTCTTCTTCCAGTTCAGTAGGATCAGTTTTTTTTGCTGTCATAAGACCATAAGCCAGAAGTTGCTGTTGTGCACTATTTAGCTTCCTTAGCTTCCTCAGATGCTCCCAGAATGATTATTTTGTTCAGATTAAAAGCATGATGAGATCAGGATCAGTGAATCAAATCCAGTAGGAGCAGATCGTCCAGCTCAGCTTTTTCACCGTGCAGCTCCTGCTTCATTATGAATGCTGCCTTCATGTTTCCAGTCTGCTCACATGGGAACGCTAAAAAAGCTGGAAATTTACATCAGAGCTTTTGTTTTCCCATCCTCCATCTCCCTTCCCATCCATCTCTCACCCCCCCCCCCAGTCCTCCACCACTCCTGGTAAGTGCACTTTGAACAGGATCAATACTTGGTTACCAGTGACTGCTGGCGTCTCAGCGAGCGGCCTGTGCGCTCGTGTCTGTGTTGGCAGACGGTACCCAGAATTCCAAAGGAAAACCATCGCAGACCAATTAAAAGGACGTGTTTCGTTTCACTCAGTCCCAGTGGACCTTCAGGAAAATCAAATGGAAATCACGGCCACTGATTTCAAAAGAGGTACAAAGAAGCTTTGAGTGGGTTTTTCTGTACAGTTCCAGGTAAAGTGAGTGATCTGCACCTGGCCGTCTCTGCTGGTGTCCAGGTGTACGAGTCAGAAATGTGCACGAGCCAACGAGCAGAGCCTGTTTGTATCAGTGCAACAGTGACTGCACCCGTCCTGCCAGTTCAGCACCGTCCTGAGTTCTTCAGTTCCCCATGTAAGGACACGGGAACTGACCCACGGAGCTGGACCAGTTTTTATTACCAACAGTGCTCACCCAGCGTGACTTCAGATGCTGTACATACATGGAAGTTACGGGTGCAGCTGTTTAATAGCAGCAGAGCTTTATGAGGAGCCACATCAAACATGACGCTGTAAAAACTGTAAAACCACAGTGACCCGTGCCAGTGACGGTCGGGTACACGGATTCAGCTCAACACACCCTGCAGGTCTTTGGTGGTCAACTTGTTTTGATGTAGTTAAAGGGCCACACACTGAACTGAACACGTTCATTAAACATTAACAAAATACATTCAAATAAAAGGGTCAGTTTTCATCTGTTCTCAGATTATGGATTTAAAACCTTCAAGTCACAAGTAAACTTACAGCCCTTGGTGGTTCTGGGGTCTCTCTGAGGGTCTGGTGTCTCTGTTCTGGATGGGCGGTGGTGGTGCGGGTGTAGGACCCTTCTGGTGTGCTCTGGTGTTGCTGGCTGGTGCCCTCCCTTGGATTCTGGGCCGATCCGTTGGTTCTGTGGAGTGGTGGGCTCGTTGCCAGTTATGGCTTTGGAGGGATTGACCAGACTGGGTGGTTCCTGTTGGGCCTGGAGGAAGTCCAGAGCACTGGTGGAGGTCTGCATGACACTGTCTGCTAAGTGTGTCTGCTGGGCTGCTGAGTTCTGGCGTGTAGAGGTGGGGTGGCATCAAACGTCACACCAACCACCACATATTCATCTACACACACCACAATTTGTCCGTGTGTCCTTTCAGGCCTCACAGTCAGTGATTTTAGTCTCTGTTGGCGTCAGAGTTTCAGGTTTTATTAAAGTACGTGAGCTCAGACTGTCAGAGAAGGTTGGTGAACTCACACAAACAAGAAAACTAACATCTGCTGCAAGATCAAACTGCATAGACATCAAATTAAGAGAAAAAGGTTTAGCCACATCTATGTCATTAACTTTTTATTAAGAAAATAGGGATGGCAAAAATGTATCTTTATTAATATAACACATATTTATTATTTTATGTGGCATCACTGTAATGAACGTCTTTCAGCAGACTTTATTTCTAAATAAAGTTAGCACATAGTGTGCTCATTCACCTAAACACTCCCTCCCCCTCCTTGTCCATCTCCATCTCACACACACACACACGCACACACCATGTTATATATGGAAAAACTGATGAGTAATCACACATCTGGACATCTGTGTATGATCTGCTTGGGTTTGCACGACTGAACTGTTGTACTCTTTCATTCCAAGTGCTCTCTTAACAGTTTTTGCTTACATGTTTCTGGTGGCCTGAACTTTCTCCCTGCCCCACTGTGCTTTGACTCCACACTGTGTTTGTGTGGATATCTGGGTTTGACTTATAGGTCGTGCTAAAGGACTCTCCAGTCTGACAGGTTTTAGGAAGTGGGCAGTTGCAGTGATACACATTAGTTTGTTAAATCAGCAGCCAATGACGTATCTGTATTGCAGTATGTAAACCTTGGCTTCATTTGGAAATAAAGTAAACATACATGTTATCAAATGTATCATGAGAGAAATTAGCCATCAATTTTACAGTGGGAGCTTCATGCTCGTAGTCCCAGGAGGCCACTACTGACTCTGAAACAGAAAAAATCAGGGGTTCAAACCCCGGTCAGGGTGATCCTGATGTCGAGGTGGATCCTTTACACGACATGCCTACACCTCAGAATGAGTACTTGGACATCACCTGGGTTAATCTGGATCTGGAATTAGATTTTCTCCAACAACCTGTCCAAGGTCTACTCTAAGGGCAGGGCAGTAAGGAGGCAGCAGCAACCTCCCAGATCAGGACCCAGTAGTCATCACAGTGGCAGACATCCAGAAAAGAGTGTCACAAATGAAGAGCTGGACAGCACCAGGACCTGACATGATGCCCACCTACTGGCTCAAGAACCTAACTGTACTCCATGAACACCTGGCAGCACAAATGAACCAGCTGCTACAGTCAGGGACCCACCAGAGTGACTAACCCAAGGCTGGACAGTCCTCATCATGAAGGACCCCCAGAAGGAAATGATACCATCCAACTACCAGCCTAGAACCTGGCTCAGCACCACATGGAGGCTCCTATCAGGAGACGTTATCTCAAGGTTCATATGACTGTTAAAAGTGATTGTTTCCTATTGAACACTGTCCTTTTCCAGCATCCGCTCATTCATGTGATGTGAATAAATGGCCTCTCTGATCTTGTATATAATTTGGGGATTAAATTCACCTCCATCGTGGTCAGTGGTCAGTGTAATCTGTATCATCCCAGACTTTCATGATTTGGGGTTGTAAATCACAGCTGTTGTCAAATATTTGAGTCATATTTCTTTTCTCGCAATTTGACATTTTTTCTTTATTTATTTTGCATTTAAGTGATCGTCCATTTTGTGACTGGAAAGGTCAAAAGAAGATCTTCTATATTTAGTCCACAGTGCTGTCAGCTGGCTGTTCAGCTCTTGTAGACAGAAGCATCTGTTCTGTTTTATCTGTCTCTGAGAAGCAGAAAATAACTTCTTTTGCTATTTCTGGGGTTTTTTTTTTTTCCTCACAGAGGATTATTTCTGGAGAATTACAGGCATATGGCGAGGTGAGTTGAAAGTCAGTCAAATCAGCACTGGTAATAAGCTGGAACATCGGTGGTGAACTGTTGGAGATCTCCAGGATCCTTCTGTACTCAGACCAATGTGGATTTCACGCTAAATCTTTGCGTCGAAATTTCCGTACTCACAAAGCGATTCAGATGTCCTAAACCTTTACGTACAGGCGAATCTACACGCATTTTCTTAGTACATCACAGTAAACTTGAAATTGAGTGCATGTGCATGGGCACAGCACTCCGTCCTGTATCCTCCCACAAACAGATCAATCTGAACAGGGGAAAACTAGTCATTTAAACAAAGAAAATGTCAAAAACAAGCAGTAAAAGACAGATTTCTGTGGCGATCACGACTTCCCCAGAGGCTGCTCTCCTTCCCGCCTATGGCACTGAGGTTGATCACATTCACCTGCCCCCAGTCAACATCCCCTGGTCTATAAAATCACTGCAGACTTCAGCCCAGTGTTGCCAGATGTATGATAATTATCGTATTTGTACAATAATATAGCCCTTTGTAGGATTTTTCGACCTTTCCATGAAACACCTGTTTAACTATTTCAAATTAAAAGCTTTTAAGCAACAAAATGATAGGGTGCTTTTATTGTGAAGCGGCCATAGGAAGTGAAATGTGTTCATGTAGTGTCACTTGTGAGCTAGAGTGGAAGGTGGCGATAGTGCATTAAAATTGGGAGGCCAACTACTGTAATGCTAATGCGAAGAAGAAGAAGGCTCTGACAACTCCTACCGCTACAAACAAGACCAAACACAGCCAAAGCGCATGTAATTTTAGTCGCGTCATGGTTGGACTTAGTGTACAATAGTTTGGGCTAAAATATGATAATTTTGGGGTCTCTGCACGATATTTCAATTTTAACATTTGCAACACTGCTTCAGCCTCAGTGCCAGAGTGTTGCTGCCCATGCAGAGAGGCTTCCTTTGTGCTTCACACCAGCCCATGGATCGGTACGCTCCCTCGTTTTCCCTGGACTCTGGAGTATCTTCGCTCCTGCTCTGTGCTTTTCAATAAACCCTGTTTAACAGTTTCCCTTGTCTGGCTGCTTTTGGGTTCAGTTCCTCCCCCACGTCACAATTTCACAGTGTGTGAACTCGAAACGCTACTTTCTGGAGTTGAGGCCTGGAAAAACATTGTATTTGGTAAGTTGTCTTCTGGCATAAATAGTAAAACATAAAGATGTGGTGATGAGTGTGCAGTGGGCCCAGAAAACCACTCTGTTAATGACCAAAAAAACAGTCTGTCAGAAGGGTGGAGGTGAAGCAGAGAGCTGCTGGTCACCAGTAGAGTGTCACCAGAACAGGTGGAGGATCTGGGGTTGATGATCTCACCATCTGCTCCTGTCAAGGTCCTGTCAAGGCAGCTCCACCAACGTCTCAACCGCCTGGTCTCTCTGCAGCAGTCAGAGTCCAACAATGGAGATTATTGTATCTGCTGTCAGTCAGTCTGTGGTTGGTGATGGGAGATTAACAGACATGTCTACAGATAACTGCTGTCACCTGATGAGCCCCCCCCATGCTGTTAGTAGATATCTGAGTGGTGGTTGACCCAGGACACCTGGAACCAACATCAGTCAGGAGCATTTGTTCATCACATATTATTAACATGTTTATGCATGGAAGTTCTTCCTGTTAACATCCACAGATTCATGTTCAGATGGAGCCTTGATATCAATGTGTGTTCAGTCCATGACTCAGGAAACCCAGTGTTGTCAGCACCTGGAAAGGAACAGCTGATGCTCAGTATCTCCTCGTCTCTCTCTCTCTCTCCAAAGTCAGACCCAACTCAACACAGACTTTAAGAGGACAGCTGTTAGAGATCTAAAACAGCTGTCAGCTGTCATCATCATGGGATAAAACATCACTGTGGTCCCTAAAAACTTGTTCCTTTCTGATTCTACCAAAGCTGCCATTGTTATAGATTCAGTGATTAATTATATAGATTGTCTGATCTGAATGACTGGTTTATGGAGGAACTGGTACCATCACGTTCATTTCTACATTAAGTCAATAGAGTGCTGAAGTGACGCTGAAGTCAAATCATACTTCAGCGTCATCCATGGTGCAAATCACAATCCAAAATCTAATGTACTTGAAGCACCACATTTTTACGTGTTCATTTCAGTTTTAGCACATCTGAATGTGGAAAATTATGTAGAGAGCTTTTTTTAAATGTGTTTTTATGTTTGACAGATGTTAAACCATCAAAGATCTTTGCAATTTTGACTGTTATTTTGGTTTCTATGCGAAATACAGAAGTTAAAATTATTTACCAGACCTGATAACACCTGATGCACCTTACAGAGCTCTCTGCTCTAGATTTGTAAAGTAGATTTGGAGGACAGGCCTAATGCTATCAGACACCTTTACTATGGAACCAGCTACCAGTTTGGGTTCAGGAGGCTGACACCACCTCCACCTTTAAAACTAAATTGAAAACCTTTCTGTTTAGTAAAGCCGTGAGTCTCAACAATAGTGTGTAGGGCTAATAGTCAGCTACAGTTATAGAAATAGCTGAAGACACAACTAGAGCAGGCTTATCTGAAACATAGTCTCATCATAGCTATGCTTCTATAGGTCTATGCTGCAGGGAGACACCAACATGATCCACTGACTGGTGTCCTCACCCCTCTACTCTCCCTTTCTTTCCTCTTCTTCCTTCACCTGTATCCATAGTTAATTAGAGAACCTCATAAATGTAACTGAGCTTCATTGTTACTGTAGTTTTTGTGCTGTTTTGCGCCCCCTCTCACTTTTGTTCTTTTTTGTTTTCAGTCCAGAGTTTCCAGAGCTACATACTAACCTACAGTTTCATCATCTGACCATCCCAGCATTTACCTCCATCTGTCTATTATTGATGTATTTCGTCCTATGTAATATTGTCAATATAACTGTGCCTCTCCTCTCTGTCCTGTCTCCCTCCTGTTTTCTTTCCTTATCTGGCTGGTCTTCATCAGGAAGGTCTCTAGGTCCTGCTCAAGGTTCAATTCAATTCAATTCAAAATACTTTATTAATCCCCCAAGGGGGAAATTCAAGTTTCAGTACACCAGGAAAAATCTAGTGTACTAGGGGAGCTGCTAGTGTCCAGTGCTCCTTTTCATGCCAGGTCTCGTGGTCCGAGTGCTAACTCCAGATAACAGCCGTTAACGGCTGTTAAAACAGTTAACAGCCGTTAGAACCAGTATATCTCCAAAACGATGACAAGTGAGATATCTCCAGGTCAGAGGAGGAAACACCGATAAACCAGACCGTCTCCCCTGGGAAGACCGAGCTCCATTCAGTCCGGCGAGCGACGGAGCCGACCGTCCCAGAGGCCGGTTCATCATGTGGACCGGACCAGGCTGTTGTCGTCTCCCCGGCGGTGCTGGGCCCCACCAGGTCACCAGACGGCCCCTGCCAGGTCAGCTGACCCATCCGGCGTGTAGACTGGACGGGGGCAGCATGCCGCCGCCGCTATGTCGGGGGCTCCCGTCCCGGCTCCGTGACGCTGCAGCCCGGATCCAGTGGCGGTGGTTGCCGCGGGTAGCAGTTCAGGACTACTTAGCTTAGCTTTCCCGAACTGGCCTCCAGCGACACCGTCCATGTCCGCGGTGGCAGGTCTCCACCAGCCGCAAGAGGACCTATCCGCCCCCTGCAGACAGTATGTAGACATCCGACCGCAGATCACCACAAACCGGGCACAAACTGGAGCGTCCAGAGTCCAGGTTCGCAGGGATAAGTCCCGGAGCAGCAGCGCGAAGCATCCATGTCAGGCGTCGTCCGGGCAACAACAGGTTTCTTCCTCTGAAAGGGGAGTTTTTTCTTGTCACTGTTTGGCTTAAAGGTTTTTCTCTCACTACAGGAGTTTTTTACTTGTCATCGTTTCTTTAATTAGGGTTTATTAATACTACTTTAGTTCAAAATATTTGCTTGGGGGTCATGTTCTGGGTCTAGAGACAATTTGTGCTGTAACTGACGCTTTACAAATAAAGTTGGATTGAAATTGAACATACACCTGACTCAGGGCCAGCACTTATTTGACAAAATAGTAGCAAGAGTTAAAGAGCTTAAAAAAGAGTTTATGAATACAATGATAATACCACAATACTAAAAGAACAAAAGAATAAACACAAGAACAAGAATACCAAAAACATAAGAAAAGGATTGAACTATATAGGATCGACTTTTATAAGTGGTGTCAGAGTAATGTAGTTATGCAGAGCAGAATTCACACGGCCGTTTTTAAGGGAAAATAAAGATTGTGTTTAATGTAATTGTGAGTTTCAGAAGCTTAAACTAACATCTCTTGCTGATGACAGCTGATCAGCTTTCCAAACCTCTTCATGTTCACTGACCAACACTTTCCTGTTCCCACTAAAACAGACCCAAAATGTCTATTTATTTATTTGATCTATTAAGCTTATAATTGTTCAAATTCTTCACATCTAACAGCAAAGGGACTCCTTCAGCGCTGTGTGGGATGCTCGGCTGCAGTCCTGCAGAGCTGTGCTGCTGGATATTTTCCTCTCATGTTCATGCAGTTGTGCTGGAGTGATAATCCAATTCCATCCAGTTGGAACCGCCTGCCGAGCACCACTTTGCTGGATGTCTCTCTCAAATGCTCCTACACTTCAGATGATCACTGGCAAAGGTTTTTGAGCTGCTGCGTTTTCTCTGAATTCACGCTTCGACTGCAATAATGCAGATCAGAGAGCGATCAATGCCACATATTACAGCCCCAAATCAGGCTGGTGTTTTCAGGCCTGAACGGCAGTAATGGATATATTCGTTAACGAGGAAATGAAGTGCTGTCTGGAAAGAAATAGAAGTCAAATCCAATCTAAGAATCACTGCTTTGTTTTTATTTTATTTGTGTCATATGTTCCAACCTGAAATCAGGCCAAAGTGTCTTTTATTTAGATGCGCTTTCTTTTCTTTTTCAATGATATCTGTCTGTCTCTGCGACTTTATGAAACAACAGAAACTTAAACCTCAAGAACTGGACTGAGGATTTCTTTAATTTTTTTTTCCTGATTTCATGACAAAATGTTGAAATTTTACAATGAAAATGAGCAAATTTATGTCAAAAAGTCACAATCCTGCAAACCTGTACTGATTTGATGACAGAGATTCAAGAATGCGTGATTCTAAATTGTTTTTAACGACTTGAAAAAAGCAGAACATGTTTACTTGAAATACCAGAGTGCAGTTGAGGACGTGTTGCTCTGAGGTTCGCTGAAATGATTCCTACGAATGAAATTCACACATCTGAGTCATCGGTTGATTTGGTTTGTCGTCTCCCAGCCTCCATCCACACACAAACAGCTCCGGGACATTCATACTGGAATGTTTATGTTGATCAGCCCTGGCTGACCCTAACCTGAACCTGACTCTAAACCTGAACCTAACCTGAGCCTGACTCTAAACATGATGCTAACCTGAACCTGAACCTGAACCTAACCTGACCCTGACTCTAAACCTGACCCTAACCTGAACCTGACTCTGAACATGACCCTAACCTGAGCCTGACTCTAAACCTGACCCTAACCTGAGCCTGAACCTAAACCTGACCCTAACCTGAACCTGACTCTAAACATGACCCTAACCTGAGCCTGAACCTAAACCTGACCCTAACCAGAACCTGACTCTAAACATGACCCTAACCTGAACCTGACTCTAAACCTGACCCTAACCTGAACCTGACTCTAAACATGACCCTAACCTGAGCCTGACTCTAAACCTGACCCTTACCTGAGCCTGACTCTAAACCTGACCCTAACCTGAATCTTAACCTCACTCTAACCTGAACCTAACGTGAACCTGACTCTAAACCTGACCCTAACCTGAACCTGACTCTAAACATGACCCTAACCTGACCCTGACTCTAAACCTGACCCTAACCTGAACCTGACTCTAAACATGACCCTAACCTGAGCCTGACTCTAAACCTGACCCTTACCTGAGCCTGACTCTAAACCTGACCCTAACCTGAATCTTAACCTCACTCTAACCTGAACCTAACGTGAACCTGACTCTAAACCTGACCCTAACCTGAACCTGAACCTAAACCTTAACCTGACTCTAACTTGAACCTAACCTGACCCTGAACCTAAACCTGAACCTAACCTGGCTTGAACCTAACCCTGAACCTAAACCTGACTCTAACCTGAGCCTGAACCTGAACCTAACCTGAGCCTGAACCTAACCTGAACCTTAACCTGAACCTAACCTGAGCCTGAACCTAACATGACTTGAACCTAACCCTGAACTTAAACCTGACCCTAACCTGAAAAAATTAATACCTTCAAACCCTCTTTACTGTTTGAACGTTTAGGACAATCATTAATAATCTAAATGAGGAATAGTGACAAAGTTCATCCATACAGACGCCATACATTTAACTGCGTAACATATTTCCACCCGACAAAAACATTCAGCACCCATACAGATGTCATGGATGTCAAATCTAGCTATAGAAACTGAAACTATTTTTCCTATCACGCTGTAAGTCTTTCTAGTCCAGACCTGGGCAAAATACGGCCCGCGGGCCACATCCGGCCCTTTGTGCGTCTCTGTCCGGCCCGCATGAAGCCAATCATAAATTACATTTAATTACAACTTAATTAAGAAAAAAATCCATGTCGTGCCTGCAATACAACTGTGCTGCTTTTATTTTGAAAGGCATAGTACTTCCGTGTAGCGTACATGCATGTGCATGAAGGAAGACAGCGCTAAGTGATGCTGCCCTCAAAATGTGTGCTGACGCTAAGAAAAGAAAAGTTGACAAGGAGTGCCGTGTTTTCAACAAGACATGGAACGGCAAGTATTTCTTTACAGAAATTAAAGGTAAAGCCGTGTGCCTGATATGTGGTGCACAGGTCGCTGTGTCCAAAGAATATAATTTGAATCGCCACTACATGACCAAACATGAAGCAAAATACAGAAATCTGTTGGATAAAGAGTGCAACAGAGGCTGATGCATTGCTAGCAAAACTGCAAACCCAACAAGGAATTGGTAAAATGAGGTGGAAAACATTAAAACATTATTTGTTGTATTGATGTGTTTCTATAAATGCATTGTAATTCACAGTTTGAGGAAATTAACAAGTTAAGAATAAATTGGACTGACAAATGATTATTTTTGTTTTTTTATTTGACCTATACACCACAATTTCACATAGCCTAATATAAATATCTACAGAATAATTGTATTCTTCTAATTACCAGTACCAGCGATTTAAAATATATAATTTAGTGCATTTTACAATGGAAGAAAGTTGAGCAGGATTAAGTTCAAGTTATTGTTGGTGTGGGCCTCTGACACAACTCAGGTTTTTAATGTGGCCCCTTGTAAAAATTAATTGCCCACCCCTGTTCTAGTCCTACTGTAGATTTGGGCATTTGGAGCCAGCACCTAGTGGTCAGCTGAGGAACTGCAGTTTCTGATGCTTCTGGTCTGGTTTCGACCCAGAAGTGGGAATGTTGGTGGTTTGGTCCCTCACACTCTCACGCTGTCTCAAGTTGAACTTTAGAACATCTAAATGTGCATTGCTCCACAGCTGCAGTCTTGAACAAATTTATTGCGTTCTCAAGCCTGATGTGTTTGGAAATTACAAAGCCCTTACAATTAAAGCAAAAGAAAAATGGTGTGTGCTTTCATTAAGCCCTCTGACTGATTGAGGAAACTATGGAGAGACACACAAAAAATATTGGTTTGAGTCCTATCATGGGATCTTTCTTCAAGGGGACATGTTATGAAAGAATTTCTTTTTATGTGCTTAAAAATATGTTTTTGGGTGTCTTTTTTGGGAGGGACTTTAAAGTTAACAACTCAACCTTGTTATGCATTTGAGTAGTCAGTGGTCCAGGTGATGGTGGAGGACGTCCACCTGTGTCTTCTGGAGGTTCTTTGTTAGTAAAGCAGCTGGATGGAGTTAAATGTTCTGGAGAAAAGGAGGAAGATGATCCTCACAGAGCTGCTGCTTTGTCCAGGTGACTGTGAGTTCATTGAAGCAAGTGTATGATGGCGTCTTCAACTCCAGCCCCAGATAATCAAACTGCAGTGGGTCCAAGAAGGAGCTTGTTTGCTTATTCAGGTGGACCAATAAACATCTCTCCAGGACTTCCATGATGGTGCATCTTAGAGCTACAGGTCTGTAGACATTAGGAGAAGATGGATGAGATCTTTTTGGTCCTGGAACAAGGCAGGGTGTCTTCCACAGCTCTGGAACCTTCTCTTGGTTCAGGCTGATGTTGAAGAGCTGCTGTAGAATCCACATAGCTGGTCCACACAGACCTTCAGGACTCTGGGACTGACACCATCTGGACCTGCAGCCTTGTTCCTGTTTAGGCTCTCCAGCTGTTTCTCCACCTGACTGACACAGACAGGTGGGAGGTGGAGGTGGAGGGGGCCTCAGCATCTCCTGATGTGGTTGGAGACAATGATGGAGCAGCAGCAGATCCAAGACTGAGCTGGAAGATGAGGCAGCTGAGATGTTCAGTGAAGCTGTGGGAGGTCTGCATGATATTGGTAACGTCATCTGAAGTCGGCAAACCAAAGCTTCAAAATAGTTACAGATTTTTTAAAAAGCCCACTCCACAGAGGAAGGGGTGAAATAAGCCACTTCTCCTTCTCCAGCTTACTAGCTGCTTTGAAAAGAGATGTAAAAATATCGAAAAAAGAGAGAACCATATTTCTTTTCTTTTTTTGACCAAAGCCTTTCACAGATAATTCATTAAGGCCTCTTTTGAAAAAAGGCACAATGTCTCTTAACAAGATAATCCACTTATGCTTTAAAGGAGACCTGGCCTTTCCCTTTTTTTACAGTTACAGTTTCCTGAGGTCTTAGAGATCCCACTATCAGAAATAATTTCTGTGTAAATCATCTGAACTGGTTTCTTCTCTTAAATCGCTGCGTTGCACATTGAAATTACGATAACAGCCAGCTGGTGGTTAAAATACCAGAGTTACAAGATGTTTCAGTATATTTCTATTTTGTGATCTTGAGCTAATCAAACATTAGATGAAAAGGTTGAGCACCATTAACACATTTCCTTCTTCAGCTGAGGACATCAAGCAGTTGATCAGACTGTGACTTTAATTGCAAAGCGATACGCAAAAGTAAGGAAATGTCACCTTCTCACTTCTGAGAGGAGACAGTGTGAAGTTCTTCTTGCTCCTCGTTCCACTTAAAGCAGCGGTTCTCGACCTTTTCTCAGCAAATGCCCCCTGACCTCATCACAGTTCAGCACCTCTGCTTTATTTTACGGCTCTTCTCATCAACTCTGTTAATGACGGGTTCGCTTCTCAGTCAGCTGCTGCTGTTTGTCCTCGATCCAGTTTCAGATGAACTCCAGTTATCTTCTGCAGCGTCTCTCGCTGTTTACTTGTGCCCAGTGATGGGCACGGCCGTTCTTTCAGTGTACCGAACCACGGGAACCAGTTCATTAAAGAGATTTGTTCCAGGGATTGGATCAGCGGGCCGTTCAGTAGTTGATTGGAGCTCTGTCTGGATATCAGGCTCACTGAACTGAAACGCTGGCTGAAGGCGTCGGCTCGGAGCCGTCACTTCAGCAAACACTTCATAGAAGTTTACTTCTATGAAGTGGAGATGTTGGAGATGAACGCTGATTGGAAATGACTTCTCAGTCTCTTTAGCTGGTCTTCAGGTCGGCGTTGCTCCTGGACGGAGCTGTTCTCGAGCCTGATTCTGTTGTGGTCTTAGTTTGGTTTTTAACTTCTTTTGTGTTTCTTGAAGTTTTTCTTTTCCTTGTTGTCTTGTGTTCCTTTTGCCCTGTTTTCTAACTTCCTGTTTTACTTTGAAGGCCTGTGTCTTTGAGTATTGACTTCTGTTCTTCTTCCCTTGGCCCCGTCGTTCCTGATTGTTCACACCTGTGTCTTGTCTCTGTGTGTTCATGTCGCCTTGTTTCTGTTTCTCTACCCTTTCATGTCCCCTCTCCTGCCTTGCTCCTTGGCTTCTGTGGAGGTTAGTTCTGGTTTTGCCCGGCTCAGTCAAGGACTTTGATTGTTTCCACCACCTCTGTCTCTCCTGCATTTGGCTTCGATTCTTTATCGATTCTCTTATCGATTCTAATTTGGGGAAAAAGGAGAACAAACAGTTTTATTAGCATCAATTTTTTTTTCTTAGAAGTCATGAGCTTACAAACTCAACAGCGAGGTCAAAAGAGGCCCAAAGCCTGGATAACGTGTTAACTGTTGTAATATGTAACTGTGCAAATACACAAAAATGTGTAACATTTTACATTAACAGATTTTTCCTAACCTCAAATTTTTTCCTGAACCTGGTGGGCGCCATTGTTGTTTACAACTGCAATGTACGTGCTAAACCGACGTAACTTAATCACGTAATTGCTTTCTGGAATTGACTGTGCGTAACTGGCATAAATTACGTGAGATTAGTGCTGGTTGGAATCGATAAGAGAATCGCTGGATAAACTGTCAAACGATTCCATGGAATTGAAACACACGGAACCGGTTCTCTACAGGAACCGGTTCTCTACAGCAGTGGTTCTCAACTGGTCTGGCTTTAGGACCCACCATCACCCTTAATGACAAGCCGTGACCCAAATAAGGAACATTTCCAACTTCTCAAATTTATTGAATGAAAAGATTGTGCAGTTTGAATCGGAGATAGTAGGATAGAATATCACAGAATACCAACACAAAAAAATAAGTTTATTGGTGAACCAAAATGGCATAACCAAAATTACTTCAAGTGGGAAATATTTCCTTTGATGCTCAATTAGCTGCATTTTAATTAAATCCAAAACACTTCACTTTAGTATCTTCAGCCTTTTTTAACAGACTCAACATGCACAAACATGAAATAAAAAAGTGCAACTGAGTAGTAGTTAAGAAATAACTCAAATATGTAGCATTTGCTGAGTACCCACTTCCTGAATATATAACAATTTCCTATTAAAACTATCTAGTCACTTATTTAAGCGTTAATCATAAGGCTGACATAACAATCAGAACATTTCAGTAACAGCCATTTTTAGGACTCACGGTGCTTTTATGCACAAACATGAAATAAAACAGTGCAACCACTGAGCAGTAGTTTCAAAAAGAACTCAAAATATATAGTTTTAGCTGAATAACCACTCACTGACCTTTGTCTTCAAGATAAGAAAATCTATATCTTATATAATCTTCGTTGTATCTGTGTTCTACTGTTAAGGAGTATGAATGACACGCATTTTTTTTTTTTTTTTAGCATTGTCTTTCCCAGGCAAAGGCCCACGACCCACTGAAAACGGGCCTGCGACCCACTTTTGGGTCGCAACCCACACCTTGAGAACCACCGCTCTACAGGAACCGGTTCTCGATTTCCAACCCTAGTCCTACGTACAGTATGACAGATTCTGGCGCTGATTATCAGTCAGGCTCCTCGTACATTCAGTCTGCTACATTAGCACCTCCCTGAATGAAGACTGGTCCTGACACAGCTCCTTCCAGCCAGCTGTTTAAGTTTGTCTTAGTTATTAAAGCCTGTCGGAGCAACTGAACATTGTTTCTACTGACAGAAGCTTAAATACTTGTGATGAATAACTGTGACTAAACCCTCCATTCAGTTCTTCCTCTTCTTCAGCCACCTCGATGACAGTGCTCCTCAGCATTACCCTGCTGGTAGCCTCAGTTTCCATCTCAGCCCCCTATCTGCATCTTTCTCTGTCACGCCATCCAACTGCATATCCTCTTTCATCATATCCAGAAATCTCTTTAGTCTTCTCTTTCTTCTCCTCTCTGGCACCTCCATTTCCTGCATCCAGTTTAATAACTATCCCACCTCTTTAGATGTCTAAACAATCTCTTCCTTTATCTCCTTATCTTCTACTTTATCTCCAAGACATCTAACCTTGGCTGTTCATCTTATGTGCTTGATTTTAATCGAATCAATCTTTGTCACTCCCAAGGAAGGCGTTAACATATTTATCTCTGCCACCTTCAGTTCTGCCTTTGGCCTCTTTGCTGTCTCCAGGCCATGGAGAAGGCCTGGTTTCACAACCATCATTTAAAGCTTTCCCTCCAGTCTGGCTGCTACTCCAGACATTGATAACTCCTGACACTTCATTGTGCCTGCACTCTCTTTTTCGCCACTTTTCCACACTCCCCATTCCTCTGCTCCGTCACACAGTATTTCAGTTCCTTCTCACCTTCACATTTACTCATGTCTTCTGTCTCGCTGATACTGGTCTTCGCTCCTCTTCACTTTCGTGCATATCTCCACCCCTGCATGTCTTTTTCCATCTGCTCCCTGCTCTCAGTGCAGATTATGGTGTCGTCTGCAGACATCACACTCCGTGGAGAATACTGTCGGAGCTCAGTCCTTGGTAATCCCATTTTCACCTGAAACTCTGTCTGTACGCATCACCACCATCATCCTGGCCTCATGAATGCCCTGTACCGCTCTAACAGTCTTTTCTGCCTCTCCAGATTTCCTCTTTCACTTCCACAATTAACTCTTTCTTCACATCTACAAAAACACTGTTATCTGAAGTGGTCTTGCACTGCTATAAAATCATGCTGCTGCTCAGAAGTGATCATTTATCTCATCTGAGCTACGGCTCTTTCTCAGGTCTTCAATGTGTCTCTCATGAGCTTTTAACTCCTGTTGCTGCAGCTCTGAACATCACCCTCATTATTGAAAATCAGCACTAGTGCACTTTTCCTCCATTCCCCAGGCATCCTTTCACTCTCCAGTCCGTTGTTGGTCAACCTGTGGTCCTCCATACCTCCACCGGTACGTCATCAGGACCACCTGGCCTTGAAGCTGCTGACGCCTCAATCTGACTGATCCTTCCACCCCTTGTCTCAATTTCCTCTAGTACTCTCTCCATCAGCCCTTACACCCTCCTCACATTTAAAATTATACTGTACTTCCAAACTCGATACTATACTTGGAATGACCAGAGGAGTCAGGAAATAGCTCATCTTTACTATCCACTCAAATTCTCCTGGTTGATTTATGACCTGATTTAAAAGTTTCCTCCCACTCCTCATCTTTCACAGCAGTTTACTCCAACTACCTTTTTTCTTTACCTCCATCTACAGTCCAGAGATGCTGGCATTAAATCTGTTTAGGTGTTTTTTTTTTTTAAAGCAGTCATCTTCAAACTGAAATCTCGTTTGTGCTGTTTCCACGCTCATCTCTTCTCATTTGCACATGAACACATTTTTAAAGCCACATTACGTCTGAATCGTCTGAGTTTGTGCGTCATGATTTTTCGTTACGTACGGTTAAAGTGTTGCACCTTGTCTCCAGTAGTGACAGACTCAGGTGTTTTATTTAAATGTATTAGTTTTCCATTGTTTTTTTTTTTTTTTTATTATTCAATTTGTCTGGTCCAATATTAGCTAATAAACAGCTAATTAGAATTATTAAACAGCTAATAAACAGTTAATAATCCCCTAGTAAAAAGTTAAACAGCTACAACGACTAATAATCAGCTAAGAAACTACTGTTCCTGATCAATAAGGTGTAGGGAATCTTCTGCTTTACATGTGATGGTTCTTTTTGCTTTTTCTTTTTTCCCAACCAGTTAATCCAAAGCTGTCCACTGTTGGTTAATGTATACTGAATATGTAAAACCTTTCCTCAGGTTCATGTTGTAGTTTTTCCATCTTGCTTTATTAAAAGATCATTCCTCCTTTCAGTGAACTGGTGGTGTTGATCATTTAACTGGAAGTAGTCCTGTAACATCTGTTTTTAAAATATCGTTTACAGTTTCCTCATCTGATAAGACTGACGTGTTTAGCCTCATTCAAACAGAGAGTTAATTTAATTAATTTAATTTAAAGAGTTAATTTCCCTGCATCGATCAAACCCTCTTCTTCAGTAACGTTATTCAGTATTCTAGACCTTCCTACTCCGTCCCTCTTCTGGAACTGGTCTACAGGATTTCTCATTCTGAGTTGTGGTAAAGTCCCAGTAAAGTAAAGGTCCAGATGCTACAGCAGAGCTTCACACTGAGCAGCGAGGTGTGTGACCAGCCAGAATGAATTCATTTCCAGATGTATGCAGATGTTTTGCACAGAGCTGCTTGTGAATGGAGGAGGATGAGAAGGAGATGAAACGGTCCGAGGATCAGGACTGGGTCAGTGAGGTTTTCTGGGCTGGGTAGCGTGTGCTTTTAAGTGAAACATGCTTTGAAGGTGACCTTTGACAGGTTCAAAGGCAGAGACGAACATAGCGTGAGGCAGGAGCTAGACGTTCGGCCTGTGATGAAGGGTTCCCATTTTTAGAAGAACATTGCTGCTGCTGCTTTGACGCCACTGTCCTGAATGCACGAGGTGATGTCTTTTCTCTTTTTTTATGAACCCTTATATTCCCATATAAGGGATGAAATGGAGCGACTCAAAGGTTCAGGGACAACAAGAAGAGAAGGGATGCTTTCTTAAACAAATTGACAGCGTGAAAACAGAAATCACGTGATTATTGGGTGCACGTGGCTGCAGTGGTTCTGGAGTCATTAATCTCACTTTGGTATGCTGAGATCAAGGCTGCATCTGTATTTATCTGCTGCAGGACTGTAACACGTTCTGGCTGAACGTGGCTGAGGTTAAGTGACGAACATTTCAATCATTTGAGGTTTGTACTCAGATGTAATTCGAGTTGTGCATCAGCAGCAACAGTCCGACTCATCATTTGAACGTCGTAGTTAAACAGCAATATCACGTCATCTGGTCCTCGCTGGATCCTAAAATGAGGCAGATACGACCCCAGATGAACAACAACACATTCAAGGGTGTCCCATGATTCACCAGGACCTTCAGCAGCAATAACTTCAAGCGATTGCAGTTCTCCGTACGACTTTATCAGTCTCTTGTGAAGAAACTGTCCTCACACCATCGTCTCAGGTCGCTGAGCTTTGTGTTTCACAGGAGACCTTCAGGTATCAGTTTTGAATTGAAGTGCAGAGGATGAGCACAGTTGCCTCAAGGTTTAGAGAGTAGAGGCTTTCAGCAAACCAAACCTGTGCCAACTAACTAACTTCATCATGGAGATACACCTGGAAGCCCCTCGGCAGCTGCTGGACCCTTTCTTATTAATAAAACGTTTGAGCTTCGCCATCCAGGCTCAGATCTAATTCATGACCACTTGTTAGACATACGTAGAGATGCGTGAGAAAAGGAGTTGCAGGAGATGGGTTAGATGGAGGCAGGTGACAAAGCCTGAAGGGACCAGCTGAAAGGGAAAGAAGTAGGCATCCTGATGGGAGAATATACGACATACTGGTGTAGCATATATGTCTTGGTTCTTAACATATGCACACCTTTTTGTAACCTTTACAGCATTGAAAGTAATTCTCCGTGTTCTTTTATCTGGTGCCATTGACGAGACTAGAAACAAAGGTCAATTAAAGAGTTTAATACAATCATGAAATACAAAGGTTCAATATGCCATGCAGAATATTTTAAAGAGATGCCAGGGAAATGCACACAGAATATCAGATTGTGTCCGTTCTTATAGTCGCAGAAAAGGCGGATCCTTGTTCTTCTGAGTTTTATGGCTCTTTGTCTTCAAGTCCAGATGGTCAACAGCTCTTCAGTCCACAGTCCAGGAATGGGATGTCCCTAAATGTGTTTATCTATGCTGTCACAGACTGTTGGGGGTCGAGAAGCCAGTATGTTACAGTTGTTTAAGTCATAAAACCTAAAGCTGAGGAACTCACGGTCATGAAAGAAGACTACATTCTTACATGCAATAAAGTTTAGTTTTAACAATTAAACAGTCCTCAGATAATTTAAATCCTAACAGCATGTTGAGATGTCTGTGTAAGGAAAAATGAAAGCTCTGACAGAGATAACATGAGAGGGAGGATGAGCTGACCCAGGAAGGTGTGAGCTGTGGAGTGATGTGGTCGCTGGTGTGGTGGTGTGGAACGTTCAGGTTCGGCTGGGTTTGCAGAACTCTGGTCCTCACCGCCGTGAGCTGGGAGTTCGACTAACAAGACGCATTGACTGAAGATCCTCATGGCAGGAGTGGTTCTTTTAGCTCACACAGAGATATCTGGAGTGTTACAGAAGAAATGATGCATATCATGTACGTTGGTGGGACTGAAATAATGAGATGACAAAGCTGTAATTTTGGTGTTTGTTTTTATTTGCAAGGAAAGTTCCAGACTGCTGTTGACTCTGACTTCACATAAGAATAAGAAAAAACACATAAACACATAAAAAAACACATAAAAAAAAAAAAAAAACTGGACAGGTCAGGTCACCTCTGAAAAAGTCAGTCGTCCTCAGCTGAGCCTGAAAAATAATGAATAAACGAGTGAGCATGGAGAACTCAAATAAGATTTAGAAAATAAGAATAATTTTTTTCTAGATCAGGAGTTTTAGTGTTTTACCTTTTGAGCGTTGTGTAGGCCTGGTCTTGACATCCACTCCTGGGAACAACTGACCTGAATATTGTGAATTATCTTGTCCTGTAGAACGACTCCAGCTGCTTAAACTGACCTTACAACCACTCCCAGAACCATGAGCAGCAACCATCGATCACTGCTGATGTCTTTCCTCTCTTTCATTGTGTTAGCACGCACCTGAATACCTCTGACCAACAAACCACCCATCATCTGCTGTCACAGAGGTGCTGATGATCAGATCATCACTTTGTCAGTGAAGACGAGTCAGCAGACTGAAATTAAACAGGTTCACAGGGCTGGGACCTTCAGAAACCCTGGGACCTTCAGAAACCCTGGGACCTTCACAGACCCTGGGACCTTCACAGACCCTGAGACCTTCACAGACCCTGGGACCTTCACAGACCCTGAGACCTTCAGAAACCCTGGGACCTTCACAGACCCTGGGACCTTCACGGACCCTGGGACCTTCACAGACCCTGGGACCTTCACAGACCCTGAGACCTTCACAGACCCTGAGACCTTCACAGACCCTGGGACCTTCACAGACCCTGGGACCTTCAGAGACCCTGAGACCTTCACAGACCCTGGGACCTTCAGAAACCCTGGGACCTTCAGAGACCCTGAGACCTTCACAGACCCTGGGACCTTCAGAAACCCTGGGACCTTCAGAAACCCTGGGACCTTCACAGACCCTGAGACCTTCACAGACCCTGAGACCTTCACAGACCCTGGGACCTTCACAGACCCTGAGACCTTCACAAACCCTGAGACCTTCACAGACCCTGAGACCTTCAGAAACCCTGGGACCTTCACAGACCCTGGGACCTTCACAGACCCTGGGACCTTCACAGACCCTGAGACCTTCACAGACCCTGAGACCTTCACAGACCCTGGGGCCTTCACAGACCCTGGGACCTTCACAGACCCTAAACCTTCACAGACCCTGGGACCTTCAGAAACCCTGGGACCTTCAGAAACCCTGGGACCTTCACAGACCCTGAGACCTTCACAGACCCTGGGACCTTCACAGACCCTGAGACCTTCACAGACCCTGGGACCTTCACAGAGCTGGGATCTTCACAGGGTTGTTCCACAGCAGTCTGAGAGCAAAAAACTAAAATCAGAACTTTCCGGAGCGTCCAGAAGAAGTTTGACTGTAAGACCAACAGCATATGAAAGTTTTTAGGTGGAGCGTCGTGCACGTGTGTGCGTGTGCATGCTCACCTCCATACCAGCTCTTCCTAAAAGACTGTGACCTTCCAGACTGTGAAATGTCAGGCGCTGCTCAGGAGGATATAAAAAACGATCCTTTACGTTTATAAATTACATGATTAAGTGAGTTATTAATAAGATAAACACATTATTAAAGAAAAACACATTTCTGTAGGAGGACACTTTCATGAGTCCCAGCCTCTCCACCAGAGACGGCGTCAGCATCTCTGGGCTCGGAGGAATCTGAGATGGACCGTCACGTAGTGGAACTATGGTGTGGCTTTTTATTTTTCTTTTTTCTTTTTGAATAAATGGGTGACATCCAAAGACTAAAAGCACGGTGCAGACGTTCATCAGAACAGGTCCAGTAGCAACACTTGGGGATGATCCGTGGTTCTATCAACAAGAACAACAGCTGAAGATGTGCGTGCATGGAATGGCAGAATGAGTGAATGAAAGAATCACTGCATCATTATGTTACCTATTATCTGTCCATGACTGTGTTTACTTGTTCATGTTCTCCTCAGCTGTTACCTGCCGTCATGGTCACCATCGATTTTTCCAGTGAGTTGGTTCCTCTGAACATAAGTTACACGACCAGGTGTTGAGTTGGTGTTCAGCTCCGTGAAGCTTTGACATGTTTTATAGTTCCTCTGATGCTGAATGCTGGGTTTTTGTCTTCTTATTTCTGTATTCAAAATGTTTTTTTTTTTTTTTAAGTTAAATAAGCCTGGCTCTGTGTAGACACATGCACAGATGAGCAGGTGAGCAGAAAGGATTGGAGAGTGATATTGCATAGCGCCGCTCACGTCTCTGTGAATCTCCCGTTCTCTGCTTCTCACTGCAGTGCTCTTATGTAATCTGATTGATCATAGCAGAATGTTCCAGAAAGGAGAGGAGGATAGGAAAGGAGTTGAGGAGAAGTGTAGAGGTGGAAGGAAACTCAGATGAAATGAGGATGCAGAGGAGGAGAGGAGCTCTGTGAAGCGTGATGGCTGGAACCGGGGAGTCGCTGCTTTTCCCTGCAGCTGCTCGGCCGTTACAGGTCCTCAGGTTGGTTTCCTGGTTTTTGGGAAAACAGGAATTGTGGAAGTACTGGAGAAGATCAGAATGGTGAAGGTTTGGTGTCAGGTTTAGACAGAAGACGGGGACCTTTGGAGAGCAGAAGTCATCAGGCATTAAAACAGTCCCAGTAATTACAGAGCTGCTCATCTGCTAATTACTTACTTTAGACACACACCAGAACATGGACCACAAACCCGGGCAGCAGCAGTCTTCTTTCCCACACGGAGAAACCAACAGTTACACGATCTGTCATTGTCTAACGAGCAGAATATTAAAACTACTGAGCATGCTGATGATTCCAGTAGTGTCCAGAGTAGAGGTGGGCGATACTGGGAATAATGGTATCGATCCAATACCAAGTAAATACAGGGCCGGTATTGCCAATACCAATACCGATGCCGATACTTTTTCATATTAACCCTTTAAGTGCCAAAGTCGCAATATTGTGACAAGCAACATTGCTGAATAAAACGGGCTGTATCTATAAATGTAAAGCCGAATCTTTTTACTACTTTTCACCAGGAGATGGCGGACATGTGTGCCTGTAATCTGAGAACCTTTTTTGGGGGTGGCGCTATTCAAAGTTTTAGCGTAAAATGAGTTTGAAAAACACCCTCCGGCATAGAGACCCACAGTGGAGCAGTGGTAGAAATGTTGAGCATAGCGAGAGCAGAGCAGAGCGAAAGAGTGTTTTTTCAGTTACCCACAATGTCAAGACATCAGTTTACCGTCCACAAAGTACTTTATAAGGTTCTGGCTAACTCCGATTCTGAGGAGGAAGACATGCAGTTGTCCAGTGAAGCAGAAAGGGACATTAGTAGTGACGGCGAGTCCGTGCGTCATAGTCCACAATCAGCACATTGTATATCGGATGCTTCACCTCAGTGTGGCCGGGGTGGAAGCATTCTGCGATCGCCAAGCAGGTTCGAGGTGTTAGGGGGGCTCATAACACCGCAAATATGGAAAGATGTTGCGGGTATGAAAACAACCGCGGTTGTTCTGGCAACACGGGGAAAAAAAAAAACATCACTAATGGTGCACCAGAAATCCCGGGGATGATGATGATGATGGTGGTGGCTGAGAGTTCTTGAGAGAAGAGGAAGAGTATTGAAAGTGGAGCCTAAATTTTGATGAGCCTGTTGGTTATTATGGAGACGATCTGACAAATTCTGAGCCCACTGATTTCATCCCTTTTCCAAATAATAAATTCTGGAGCCTCATCACCAATCAAACAAACAGATATAGCCACCAGTTCTTTGAAAGGGAAATATTAAAGCCAAACTCCAGATTTCATGATTTTATGATGTGATTGTCGCTGAAATGAAAGCTTTCATTGTGCATGTTGTTTGAGGAAAAATCTGAAAATGAGGACTACTGGGCAGGTGATGTCACAATAATCAAATTAGATGACAAATCTACCTCCATTTCAAATTTTGGTTCATACTGAAGATATTTCTCATTTCCAGTATGCCTTTATCTCAAACCACTTTAAAGTTATAGCCTTTTGAAACCTTTATATCAAAATTGAACATTTTCCAATATGGCCGCCACCTTGTCACGTCATAGTATGCAAATTAGATGAATAATTTCACTCTCATCACAGACTTTGAGTCATATTGAACAATTTTCTCATTGACAGCATACCTTTATCTCAAACTCCTTTCAAGTTATAGCCTTTTGAAATCTTGATATCAAAATTGTATATTTTCTTGAAAAAACGCCTAAAGGGTTAAGCTTGATCTATCTTGAAACTTCTGACCTTTTGGTGTTTTTGTGATATTTGTCATTGGATTATTTTTTTAAAAGGGAGGAGGACACAGCGACAGCGTGTCACACACAGACTTCAGTGAATTCACACTCAGTCAGGGCCTGTGGGAGAGAAAAAAAGCTTGAGTATCGATCTCTTTACATGAGTAGTATCAATACCAGCGTTGGTATCGATATTATCGATATTTGGATCGATCCGCTCACCTCTAGTCCAGAGTCCCTGATCTTCACGGACATCTTCTTCATGATTGCGTCGTTGGTTTCTGGGTCTCTTTTTCCTCCTCGTTCAGCTAGAGCTCTTCTCATTCACTCGGTCTTCTTGGCCAAATGTCTCCTCTTAGATTTTATTCAGTTTATTAATCTGGAGAAAACATGGTGAAGTAAAACCAGAAGAAGTCAGCGTCATACATGACGCACGACAGTCAACCACTGGATGTTGTTTCGGTTCAGTGAGTCAACAGAAAAAGTAGCTGCAGCTCACTGCTGTTCAGACTTCCTGTACAAGAAAAGACATCTGGCAGTATTCTGGGATGGACGACAGAAGTATGCAGGGAGAGTGAGGAGGGCTGAGTCCCAACCGACATCATGGAAGAATTAAACAATAATATAATATTAGTAGAAGTCTTTTTGTAAGAGTTAGTGTCTTTATGGAAGCTGACAGTTTGTTTTATGTCTGTAATCGTGTTAATCAGTGTTCTCATCAAAAATGGCATCAAATTTACACAGTGAGGCCGATTCAGCTCCACTTTTAAACTGCAGGAATCTCAAATGCTCCTCTCAGTGATCATCTGTTCAGCTGTGCTGCTGCTCAGACTACAGGGTTGGAGCTTTCTGAAGATGCTGGTTTTTAATCAGAAGTTCTCCTGGAAGCGGCGGGCCGCTCTCACAGTCCTGCCATCTCCTGCTCTGCTTCAGAGGAGCTCGCTGTTGTCATGGAAATGTTTACAGCCTTCGCAGCACTTCTTCTCTGATTACCTTACAGCTAAAGCAACAACCTCGATTATTTACGTAGAAGACAGGAATCCAGAAATAAACAGTTTATCCGATAGACCAGCTGCACTGCTGGACTGTTTCTGCTAAGCTTTATTCAGTTACTTCTTTTCCATTTCATGAATTCTTTGAACGAAGTCTGACTCCTCAAATGTCTACGCGCCTTTCTAAAAATAATGTGAATGTGTGCAAGGATGCTGGACAAATACGTGGGGCCCCTTGATGGGCCCTGACTCAGAGAAATCCACGATCCACCAGTGGTGACCTGACCAAACGCCCTGCAGCATTGATCTGCACGAGCTGAGGCTGGATCTGAGCTGAGGCTGGACCTGACCTGAGGCTGGATCTGAGATGAGTCTGGACCTGAGATGAGGCTGGATCTGAGATGAGTCTGGATCTGAGCTGAGTCTGGATCTGAGCTGAGTCTGGATCTGAGATGAGGCTGGTTCTGAGCTGAGGCTGGATCTGAGCTGAGGCTGGATCTGAGATGAGGCTGGTTCTGAGCTGAGGCTGGATCTGAGCTGAGGCTGGATCTGAGATGAGGCTGGATCTGGGATGAGGCTGGATCTGAGCTGAGGCTGGATCTGAGATGAGGCTGGTTCTGAGCTGAGGCTGGATCTGGGATGAGGCTGGATCTGAACTGAGGTTGGATCTGGGATGAGGCTGGATCTGAACTGAGGTTGGATCTGAGATGAGGCTGGTTCTGAGCTGAGGCTGGATCTGAGCTGAGGCTGGATCTGAGATGAGGCTGGATCTGGG
Source organism: Hirundichthys speculiger (assembly GCA_018398805.1). Lineage (NCBI taxonomy): Eukaryota > Metazoa > Chordata > Actinopteri > Beloniformes > Exocoetidae > Hirundichthys > Hirundichthys speculiger. The sequence goes on along the minus strand of JAGFBZ010000734.1, from coordinate 80,647 downwards.
ATGAGGCTGGATCTGAGCTGAGGCTGGATCTGAGATGAGGCTGGTTCTGAGCTGAGGCTGGATCTGGAATGAGGCTGGATCTGAACTGAGGTTGGATCTGAGATGAGGCTGGATCTGAGATGAGGTTGGATCTGAGATGAGGCTGGATCTGAGCTGAGGCTGGATCTGAGCTGAGGCTGGATCTGAGCTGATGCTGGATCTGATGAGGCTGGATCTGAGATGAGGCTGGATTGGGATGAGGTTCGACCTGAGATGAGGCTGGATCTGAGCTGAGGCTGGATCTGATGAGTCTGGATCTGAGCTGAGGCTGGATCTGATGAGTCTGGATCTGAGATGAGGCTGGATCTGATGAGTCTGGATCTGAGATGAGGCTGGATCTGATGAGTCTGGATCTGAGATGAGGCTGGATCTGAGCTGAGGCTGGATCTGATGAGTCTGGATCTGAGATAAGGCTGGATCTAAGCTGAGGCTGGATCTGATGAGTCTGGATCTGAGATGAGGCTGGATCTGAGATGAGGTTGGATCTGAGATGAGGCTGGATCTGAGCTGAGGCTGGATCTGAGATAAGGCTGGATCTGAGATGAGGCTGGATTGAGATGAGGTTGGATCTGAGATGAGGCTGGATCTGAGCTGAGACTGGATCTGAGATGAGGCTGGATCTGAGATGAGGCTGGATTGGGATGAGGTTGGATCTGAGATGAGGCTGGATCTGAGCTGAGGCTGGATCTGAGATGAGGCTGGATCTGAGATGAGGTTGGATCTGAGCTGAGGTTGGATCTGAGATGAGGCTGGATCTGATGAGTCTGGATCTGAGATGAGGCTGGATTGAGATGAGGTTGGATCTGAGATGAGGCTGGATCTGAACTGAGGCTGGATCTGAGATGAGGCTGGATCTGAGATGAGGCTGGATCTGAGCTGAGGCTGGATCTGAGATAAGGCTGGATCTGAGATGAGGCTGGATTGAGATGAGGTTGGATCTGAGATGAGGCTGGATCTGAGCTGAGACTGGATCTGAGATGAGGCTGGATCTGAGATGAGGCTGGATTGGGATGAGGTTGGATCTGAGATGAGGCTGGATCTGAGCTGAGGCTGGATCTGAGATGAGGCTGGATCTGAGATGAGGTTGGATCTGAGCTGAGGTTGGATCTGAGATGAGGCTGGATCTGATGAGTCTGGATCTGAGATGAGGCTGGATTGAGATGAGGTTGGATCTGAGATGAGGCTGGATCTGAACTGAGGCTGGATCTGAGATGAGGCTGGATCTGAGATGAGGTGGATCTGAGCTGAGGCAGGATCTGAGATGAGGCTGGATCTGAGATGAGGCTGGATTGGGATGAGGTTGGATCTGAGATGAGGCTGGATTTGAGATGAGGTTGGATCTGAGCTGAGGTTGGATCTGAGATGAGGCTGGATCTGAGCTGAGGCTGGATCTGAGCTGAGGCTGGATCTGAGATGAGGCTGGATCTGAGATGAGGCTGGATTTGAGATGAGGCTGGATCTGAGATGAGGCTGGATCTGAGCTGAGGCTGGATCTGATGAGTCTGGATCTGAGATGAGGCTGGATTGAGATGAGGTTGGATCTGAGATGAGGCTGGATCTGAGATGAGTCCAGGTCTCTGGAGGGTTCTGAGACCTTCATCTGATGGTCCGGTGATGGTCAGCCCTTTAATTGTTCTGTCAGTTCAGCACACCCTCCTTTCCATTTCACGGGAGTTGTTGTGAATGTGATACCGATGCCGGTAGATCGGTATCACATTCTAGATCAGTGCTACGCAAACTGTGGTACGAATGCCACCAGCGGTACGTGAGTGGTCTCTGGTGGTACGCGGGGAAACGTCATGACTTTCCACCTTTTTTCCATATTTTCACATTTCAAAATTGGAAACATGCAATGCATTATAAATACATTTCAAACAAAATGTGTAGCTCGTGATATTATAATTGTCTTATAAAAATATTAGTTACATATTCAGTTGCAGCGCAGATGTAACAATTTTTGAGTGTGTTAATTTTGCTCTGGATGTGAGAATTGTTGGACAGAGTTGTAAATGTCTGATTCAGAAAATCATTAATTCAGGTAATAACCACAATAAGGAATAAACATATCTGTGTGTTTAAAGCTAATTGAGAAGGCACTTATGGCTATATTTTAAAACTGGTCATCATGGTGGTACTCAGAGAGCTGAACAGTTAGGCAGTATTAAAAATTTGAGAACCACTGGTCTAAATGTTTAAATGTCTAGAAAGGGGTAGTAAACCTCATCTTATCTTATATACGGTAGGTTAGTCATGTAAAATCTCAGGACCTGTCTCTGATTTCCAAGTTCGGATCCAGTTAATGCACAAGTCTGAGTCAAGAGCCCAAACCAAGTCATGAGTCCTTAAAACTGGGGCTGGAGTCTGAGTCCTGGACTCTGGTGCTACAAGGCTGTTAAACAGAGCTGGTGAAGACTTCAAATTTTTCTTTTTTTTTTTTTTTTAAGCAGCTTGAATTTTGACATTTGGGCTCTGATCTAATCAGTCCCCACTGATCAGGCCTACGCACAGATATCTGGGGGGGGGGGCTGCGTCAGAGATGCAAAAGTTGCACAAAAATGCATGTTGCCGAGACTAAAATAACGAGATGACAAACTGTCTTTGCTCCATCCCCAGAGAGTGAAGCAGGCCACAATCTGCAAAACTGGAGACCGAGAGAGAAAGCGAGAATGGAGGCAGAGGAATGAGACAGGGCGGAAGGTTGTTTCCTCCCAGACAGGCTGGCAGCTGGTCTGATACGGGAAAAAACATGCAGGTCTCTGGAGGTCCGGTCACCCCTGGAACAGCCAGCAGGCCTCAGCAGGAAAGAGTGAGGAGTAAGAACGGATGGATGAATGAAGATAAAGATACATGTTTGCTCTTCAGTGAACTTACAGGAACTAAACACCCCGTAGAGTCTGAGCTCTCAGCTGGAAGCTGGCGAGGAGGTTTGGTTTGAAGAGAGGCAGCAGACGCAAGCAGGGCAAGAGACACGAGAAGACATCTGAGAGACGAGTACCTGCTGATAAAGACGATAACCAAGGTGGAACACCTGGAATTAACCTCGCAGGGTGTCAAAGACGTCACCTCATTTTCCTCAGGATCACTCTCACATTTCTCGAGGAGCCTAGAAACCAGCTGGTTCTGAGCTCTTTCAGAGGTTCAACCCAGACTCATTCAGTATTTACCAGGACTGACAAAACTGGATTTGTTTACATTTTGAGGAGAGCAGTTCTTATGTATATACAGTGATCCCTCGCCAATTTTTAGTTTTAGTTATTTGCGGATTTTTCAGATATATATAATATAATATATATAATATAATATCACAGGATGTTGTGTGCGTTCTCTTACAGTGAAGAAATGTTGTGAGCCAGCCTGGCCCCTTTAAGAAGGTAGCCTTATGGGTAATGGAGTGTGTGTGTCGTGAGCATAAACAGCAGCCCAGCGTGTATAGATTTACATTCTCTGTTAACCGACAGGAGCCCAACAATACAACCTGTGTGATGTTACAAGTTCCTGCAGTGCCAGAATAAAGTGCTCGTTCCATGCAGAGAAAACCGGACTTTTTCTTTTGTTGTTGTTAGCGTGTTAGCCGCTAATTACGAGCCAAAAATAGCACAATACCAGCGGTTTCTTTACTACGGTTCAGAGACTAGAGGCTGTGAAGGTAACAGAAAGACCACAGTTGAGCCTTTGTCTTGTTTCACTGCAGTGCCTCGCTACTTTTTTGCGGTTTTTAAACATATTTTAAACACATTATAAGGCTCGGGGGGCTCCGGCTCCAGTTCGTGGATTTTGATTTTCGCAGGTGGGGGGGGCGCCGGTCCCCATTAACCGTGAAAAATAAGGGATCACTGTATGTATAAATGGTTAATGTGATATAGTATTAATTTTCTGATATTTTACTGTGACAGCATGTGTTCCTGCAGCAGCCCGGGCTGAACATAGGCAGGTTAACGAACTGCCGCTCTCACAGACGTCTCTGCAGAGAATGGTCCTTGACACACGACAGTGACTACACTATTTGTTGTCCTGCTTCTGAAAATCAGAAAGTAGGATAAAGTTTTTCCTTCTGTGCTGGGACCTTTTAACAATTGCTTCGGCAACCTAGTTGGGCAGGTGAGCACGCAGGTATGTGTGCGTTAGAGGGAAAGCAGTGCATTAAACAGCTTGACTAATGGGCTCTGGGCAGCGGCTCATTCATCATGGCTGAGGTGTCCTGTTGCTGCATAGGCAGCCTATTTCTAGAAGACCTACCTATGGCTCAGAGGCAGCACGCACACACAGGTGGCTGCTGCAGAGCTTCATTTTGCTCTGGTCCCAGAGGCTGGCTGCGGCTTTTCAAAGACACCACAAAACTCTGGAAAGTTGAACTTCACGTGAAGTGTTCCACATATGGAAGAGAGCATCAGCACTGCTATGGAAAATAACCAGGACGCTCGTAGTTTTTACTGACGCAGGCGGCTTGAACTTTTTGGTACAGGGTGTCTCAAAGAAAGAAGTATACATTTATAACACAGATCACTGAACATTTACACATCGAGGTTTTGCAGTTTCGTTTCCAGTCTGCCAGTCTCTTAGAGGGAGTTAAAGCTGACCTGCACAGATAACTGAGGGATCTGCATCAAGGATCCATCTATCATCCATACCTGATCAGTCCTCTGCAGGATCTGCTGGAGTCTATCCCTGCTGTCTTTGAGGTCCACCTGGACAGGTCTCCAGTCCATCACAGGGCCACATGTAGACAAACAACCATGAACACTCACCATCACTCCTACAGGTAATCTAGAACCACCAGGTAACCTGAAATGGAGGTCTTTGGATTGATGGAGGAAGCTAGAGAACCTGGAGGAAACCCACACAAGCACCAGGAGAACTTGGAAACTCCACACAGAAAGACCTGCTGAGGTTTGAACCAGGAACCTTCATGCTGTGAGGAACAGTGCTGACCATATCAAAGATCATGAGAGTGGAATTTATGCGTTTTTTTTTTTGTTTTTTTTTTCCAGTTTCTGTGCACGTAGGTTGTGTCTTGTTTTACACAAGAAAAAACTGCAGGACCTGAAAGTCAGCGGCTGATGTGAACCTTGTAACACGGTCCTGCATCTCCACCATCCTGAACATGGCTGCTGTAACATCAGGTCTGTTTGGAAAGTCAGGCTCTGGTTTGTTGATCCACAGCAGCTCACTGTTGTGTACCACCCAGGCCTGGCCCGGTTTATGGGGTCTGGCCCGGGTTTAACGTAAGCCCTGAACAAAGCATGTTTGCCCCACATCTCGGGCCAATTCCAATTCCTCCCTTAACCCTCAATCTCAGCCCTCGCCCTTAACCCTCAGTCTTTGGCCCTCAATCTTAACCCAACAAAGTAAGTGTCAGGGCTATCTTGTGACTTAGAAATGGGACACCTCTTGAGTGCAGTTACGTCTTCAGACTGTGGGGGGCGGCCCTACGGCAAAGCTACGTCCAGTCTGTCAAGAAAACGACGATGACGACGAAGAATCAGAATCAGAATCAGAATCAGAAAAAGAATCAGAAATACTTTATTGATTCCCGAGGGGAAATTGTTTAGAAGACGTAGAAGAAGAATAAGATAATATAAATGAATGTAACGAAGACAATAAGATAGTTTCGTAACATTTATATATGTATTAACTATGAAAATATTTACATTTGAAGCTCGCTGTTTTTGGCACCATCCTTTTCGAAGATGTTCTGGCGAAAATATGCAATGCCTTCTGGGTTGCCCTTATTTCCAAGGGTGGTGTCGAAAAAATCTCACTATTGAGGGTGATACAGCCCTTAAAATCGTCCCTCATTTTGACATTCTTAGAATTGGGACAACACTTGCACTTGGCGGGAGCGAAGCATTTTTGAGATTGAAGGTTAAGGAAGGAATTAGAATTCACCCGTAGACTAACTGATGGCGTTGAGTCGGTGTACCTCAACTTCCACCACACATTGTTCTGTTCTGTATATGGGCCTTTGGACCATAACTGGCCCTCATAACACTCAGGCCTCAACCTATGACAGGAATTAACATGCAATACACAGAAACATCTCAAACAGCATATGATGTGATCCATCATCCTTTTGTAGACATAAAACACCCCATAATACTGGACACTGACCTCCACTGGTAATAAAGTCTTGATTTCTTGGTCAATGAATACTTTCAATTCAATTCAGTTTTTTTTTTTTGTTTATCATCTGTTACAATGTCAATTGTCTCTAGGTGCTTTACAGAGACCCAGATCATGACCCCTGAGCAAATATCATTAACTAAAATTATAATATTAAATCCTGATCAAGTAAAAAACTCCCACAGAGGGAGAAAAAAACATTTAAGCAAAACAGTGACAAGGAAAAACTCCACTTTAAGAGGAAGAAACCTTGAGCAGGACCTGGATCATATGGGGGGACCTTCCTGATGAAGACCAGCTGGGTAAAGAAAGAAAAAGAGAGGAGAGAGAGGACAGAGAGAGGATGGAGGACAGAGAGAGGAGAGCACACAAATGACTGAATGAAATGACTACATAAACAGATGCAGGTAGCAGCACTGAGGTGAGATGGTCAGAGGACTAGATCACCGGTCACCACGGCAGCCGACACCCTGAACACATCTACACACACAGGTGGAGGTAAACGCTGGGATGGACAGAGGAGGGAACTGCAAGTCATCATGAAACTCGGGAAACTGTGGCCTGCAAACATACAGAAAGAAAAGAGAAAAAAGGAGGGAAAACAGCACAACAAACTACAGGAAAGAAAATGGAGCACAGTTACAGTAAAGAGGTGCTCCTAATTAACTATGGAATGAGCAGGAAGAAGGGAGGAGGACTTTGTGACATATCAGAAATGACATGGTTATTTCTTCACCTCCTTCAGAGCTGAAAATGTTCCAATCTTTTAGGGAACATGTCGGAGGACGGAAGCACCTGAACGAGTCAGTGTGTTCAGATATTTGGACTGACGTCTTCATGCGGGCCGGCGGTACGCTCTACAGTGCTGCACGAATTAAATCATCCATAAACCACAGATGGCACTTGTTCAGGGCTTTCTTCAGTTCACATACCTCCAGTTTTTTAGTCGTTTTAAAGTCAGTTGTAATGAAAGGACATGAGTATTTGATGTGACGTGTCTGGTGATTGTGAGTGGGTGTGAAGCTGTGGTCAGCAGACTGAAAGGTGCTGATGTTTCTGATCTTCTGACACCGCTGCTCAGCTGTGAGCTCAGTCTCTGTGAGCCTGCAGCCTTTTTTTAATTGAACTACACTGAACTCATTTACTTTTTCTGTAAACTACCATGATATTTTACTGTGAAGTGGTGCTGGGCATGTAAACTGGATTGAATTTGTGCATTTGTTTTATCCAATCTCACTAAACACACCGGACTAATGAGGAAGTGTTATAACAGCAGCGGTTTCACATGTTGAAATGAAACAGCGTGAAGGTGAACACAGCCTGAGGAACTGTGGAGCTGCTGCCTCCACAGACGTACAGCAGACAGTCTGAACATCATCTGGCTGCAAACGCTGAAGGATCTGTGCCTCCTGCAGACGTCCAGCCTGATCTGCTCCTTCTGTGTCCACCTCATCCACATGTTCACCCAGAATAAAAAATAGCGTTCGGCTTATTTCTGGCTCTCTTGAAATGCTTTTCAAGCCACTCTGTGTATAGTGTAATGAAAGCGGGATTTGTAGTTTTTGTAGCTGCTCCCTGGAGGATCAGTCAGACTGGTGCTGCAGCGATGAGCTCAGACTGGCAGATGCGGTAATGCAGCCTAACCCTGCCTGATGTGTGCTGAGACACATCTGAGGCTGCTTCTCAGGTTAGTTTATGATACCTCACACTCCTCTGTGTCATAGTGGAGTAAATAAGGACAGCTTTACTGTGAGGAACATGATTGACACATCTGCAGCTCCAGTCGTCCCACCCAGCAGAAGTATATGTTGTATTTCTGGTCTCAAACAAGCAAGGAAACAATCAAAAACTGTAAATACCAATACTGACTCCCAGTTAGAAGATTTTGAGGAAATGAAGAAGTTAGCAGTCCTCAGTGTTTGGGAATGTTCCCGACATTGAAGGTGGTAGAAATGATCCTGTATATGTGGAGGTGTGGTATCAGTTTGAAATTACAGCATTCAAATCAAACTAAACACGTCAGGCATGTAAATGAGGCACAACAATACATACAAATCATTTATGTTCTCGCTGATGCAGTTAGCTTTGAAGAATTCTCCAGGACTGGAAAGACAAGGTCACATCCGTCTGGTTTCACCACCTGGATGGAAAATTGCAAATTCATCCCAAAATATGTGACGTGAATTAAACTTATATGACTTTATAAAATGCTGCTGCTCGCCTTTTAACTGGCCAGAGGAAGAGGGGCCCCATCAAACAGTTTTAAGATCTCTTCATCGGCTCCCTGTTCAGTTTAGGGTGGGCCTTAAAATTTTATTCTTAGCTTTGAAAGCTGTGAATGGGCAGGCAGCATTTTATTTGAGCGAGCTGCTTCATGCTGATGCTTCAGCAGGAAATCATGGTTGTCCAATCACCCACTTTAGAGGTGCCCAGAACAAGACTGTAATGAGAGACGATGGAGCTTCTGGGGTCTCTGCACCTGAATTATGGACCAGCTTCCACCCTTGAGAAGATCTGCACCCACTTTCGGACTTCTTAAATCATTGCTGAAGACTAGAGATGGGCGGATCGATACAAATATTGATAATATCGATACCAACGCTGGTATTGATATCGAACGATACTCGTGTCAAAAGATCGATAGTCAAGTTTTTTTCCCTCCCACAAGCACTGACTGAGTGTGAACTCATTAGGGTCTGTGTGTGACACGCTGTCGCTGTGTCCTCCTGTCCCTCCCCTATCGTCTCGTCTTTTGACGTTGCATCGTCATGTGGTTCAGCGGCGCCACCCAAACAAGCATGTAGGTAGACTCAGCCTGGCCCCTCCCCCCGGGGCCCCCCACTCAGCGCTCTCTCTCCCCCCTCATCGACACACACACATCACAGTGAGAAATGAAAAAGTGTGGTTTGGCTGTATTTTAATCTCGAAAACGAAACAACAGCAAGTTGTGCAGTTTGTAAAATGGCTGTAAAATACAGGGAAACACTACAAAATTATTTAAGCACAGGAAAAACTGCAGAAACGCAGAGATGCGAAGAGACATCCCCCATTCTCTGACAGACTTAACCCTGAGATAGCGGTCATTTACAGACGCCTTTCAGTCCAACAGAGTATCCAGATGGATCAGAGTGGTCATCTTCAGGATCAGTTCATATTAACTTTCAAAGTATAAGTTACTTAAGTCATATGTTACTGGAGCTAGCACAAAAAAATATAATTAAGACCTTAAAATAACCCAGTACATGTCATGTATCCCATTGAAAGGTGTTATCTAAGATAAAATAACATTAGATAATCCTTTATTTATCCCACAACAGGGAAATGTATAGAGTTAAAGCAACAGGAAAGGGCACACAGTGCAAACAAAATTACACAATTATTGAAAGATATAATATAATAGTTGGACTAGAAAAAACATTGTGAATAGAACAAGTCAACTCCAAGCAATATTTACACAAAAATGTTAATTGTAATACAGTAAACCAAGGGTCACTAACTGGCGGACCGCGGTCCGAGTCCGGACCCAGACAGCGTCCTATACGGACCCGAACCCATAACCAGTATATTATTAAGGGATTTTAAATTTTGAGGGGACACTTCTAGTTTAACCGGCGCAACTTTTCTAGTCTTTACGGCACCAGTTTAGCAGATCAGGAAACGCACAAACCAATTGTGTGCGAGTTAAGTCATCCCACGTGATGCTACCCAGCCAATCACATCTCTGCACGGCGGGCGATTAACATAGCAACTCTGACTGCAGTCAGATGAGAGGTGAGAACCGAACAGGAAGACGATTGAAAAATAGAAAGTTAGAGAGATAGTGAAGGAAAGAAGCGATACAGGGAGAGAAGACGGAGAGGTGAGTGAGCGAAAGACAGGGAGAAACAAAGGAGGAGACGAATTAGCGGCAGAGGAGAGTGAGAGGAAGACGGGGAGAAACGGAGGAAGAGACAGCAGAGAAAAAAAACTACTCATGGCGCTCTTCAAGAAGAGAAAAGTGGACAGTGAAAACAGAGCTTTCAACCCAGAATGAACAGACTCCTTCATGTTCATTTTTCCCACTGGGAGCACAAAACCAGTGTGTCTCATCTGCTCAGAGACTGTAGCTCTCATTAAAAGTGGCAATGTGAAATGCCACTATGAGACAAAGCACAAAGTTTTTGACCAAACATACCCCCTGAAGTCTGAACTAAGGTCACAGAAAATAAGCAGTCTCAGAGCCCAGTATGATCAGTCCACCAGAATCCTGACCCATTCATTCACTGGCACTGCCCAACAACGTGCTCATGAATGTTCCCTTAGAGTTGTTTGGATTTTGGGTCAGAACAAAAAACCATTCACTGATGGAGCGATTGTTAAGGAGTGCATGAGTGCAGTCGCTGAAACCTTACTTGAGGGAAAACAAAAAGAAGAGATTTGTGACAAAATAAAGCAAATACCCATATCAGCATCATCAGCCACAAAGATGCCACATCCAGCTGGATGAAGCCATTCATAAGGCACCATAAGTAGGCTTAGCTGTAGATGAGTCCCCTATGTGTCTGACAATGCTCAGCTGTTAGATTAAAAAATATTTTCTCTATTTCATTTTTAAATTCAAATCTGTCTGGTTTAATCTTAAAGGTGGGGTAGGTGTTCTTTTTTTGCAGCACGTTTTACAATATTGCCTGAAAACCTTTTCACATTCTCATTGCACCCACTGAAATAAAATGTTTGCAAAAAAAAACTAAATGTTTTGGTCCGGTCTAGAGGGTATAATCAGAGAAAAACTCTGACCAATCAATGTACTGATCATCTTTACATTTATTGGCTACCTAAAACGTCCATCAAATATCAATGCACTCCCCTCCCTCCCTCCCTATGGTTCATGTAGTCTTGAATCGTGTGAAGGCGTGGTTTCGAGGGGTGAGCTGAAGAGGAGGAGGCGGAGCCTTTGGGAGGAGGGAGTGTATATTTTCAAAATCTCACTTGAGTTGGATTGCTGGAACCGTTTTTCAAAGAACACCTACCCCACCTTTAAGTGACAATAAATACTGTCAAAATGTTTTTGAATTGTACTTTTTATTTGATCAGATGTTGATTACATGCAGATGTTGATACAACTACTAGGCTACTTCAGTATATATCACACAAATCATAACGCTATGACATTATGGTGTTCTGGACCTTTGCTTTAGGAAATTTTCTCCAACCGGACCTCTTTGAATTTTAGTTGAATACCCCTGCAGTAAACCCTCACAGTTTGTGGTCTCAGCACATCGCGGAGGTTTCAAAAATATTCATTGAAAAAATCATATTTGAAAAAAAAAATTTTAAATAGAAAAAAATTCAAAGAAGCGCACGAGACTGAACCGAAGCACATCACATCAAGAACGAGTCTCAGGAAGCAACAAGAGCCTACACGGGAGTTCATATTTTGTGTGAATGTGAACTGAGCGCACTCTCTTTTTCCTTCACCAGCATGAGGTGTGAACGGGTTCATTTGGGCGGTTGTGAACGACGCTCTTTCAAAGTTCACGCATGGTCAAAACCGTTCCAGGTTTCCAGGGAACCCCATTTAAAATACACCACAAACAAGCCTGATATACAGTCATGGAAAAAATTATTAGACCACCCTTCTTTTCTTCAGTTTCTTGTTCATTTTAATGTCTGGTACAACTAAAGGTACATTTGTTTGGACAAACATAACGACAACCACAAAGATTGCTCATAAGAGTTTTATTTAAGAGCTGATATCTTACCATTTTCCATGGTTTTCTTGATTATAACCTAAATCACTTAAGTTTTTACATCAATAGCTATGGCGTTGTACTGCCAAAAACACTGTTTTGATGAATTCAGTGTTTTCTTTTCTGTCTGTTTTAGTCACATGATGACGTTTAGTGGTACCAGGTATTAAAATGAACAAGAAAGTGAAGAAAAAATGGTGGTCTAATAATTTTTTCCATGACTGTATATCTGAGGAAATCAATCAAACATGGCAACACAGGCTGTTGCTTCTGTCACGCTAACAATTAGGTCATCAAACGTTTAAAACAAGCAGGAAGGTGAAAGCTGCAGTCGTCCAGCGCTGGAGGAGCGACCTGACTCCCGGGGGGGTTGAAGTATTGAAATGGGGTAAAAAAAACATTTGCACCTTAAGGACCTGTTTTTGTCTTATAATAGAGACCATTTGGCAACAAGTTTTTCCTCATATTTTTAATATATTGTAGAAAGAAGCTGAAAGGGAAATTACAGTTTTACATGGGCTGTCCCTTCAATGGTAATGTGAACCCTGGTTGGATAAAGATTCTGAATTAGACACATAGTTTTCGACAGTTAAAGTGGATAAGATAATTGCAGTTTGTGGTGGTGTAGTATATGGGCAGCGGCAATCATTTTGGCAAATAATTGCCTGCAGCAACATTAAAGAATAAGAAAAAAGAACTAAAAATGAACTATTTAGTAAAAATGAACTATTTAGTTCATTTTTTTAAATGGTGAACTGAACTAGTTCATTTTAATTACTGTGAACTATGAACTCAACTAGTTTGTGTAGAAAAGTGAACTTGCCCAACATTGGTGCTACGACGGGCATTACTGTGTCGTTGGTGGTCTTTACACTGATTGGCTGACATGCGTCCCCGCATCTCCCATCTCTTGCTCTTGTGAGACAAAGTCAAGTTTAACCCTGATACACGTTGCCCCCCCCCCCCCCCCCCCCCCCCCCCCCCCCCCCCCCCCCCCCCCCCCCCCCCCCCCCCCCCCCCCCCGAGGAATTGCGAGTGAGAGAAAAGCATTTTACTGCTGATTACAGAGGAACAGAACGAGGTACAATCAAACTTCTTAAATCGAAAAAGTGGAATTTCTCGATAAGTTAAGGGGGCACTCCACATCGCGGTTTTACACCATTTAGTGGGGGGTCACAGCCCCCATTAACCGCGAAGTGTGAGGGTTTACTGTACTAAAGTATTTTGCTGTCACCTATAAAGTTTGCTGAAATTCTATCCTAGGTTTTAACAAAATAATCCAAAGACAAAAATCACAAAAACACAAAAAGGTCAGCAGTTTCATGATAGATGAAGCTTAATATGAAAAAGTATCAGTATTGGCAATACTGGCCCTGTATTTACTTGGTATCGGATAGATACCTAAGTTCCCAGTATCGCCCAGCTCTACTGAAGACACGTCTTTTATCCTGGACCTTTGTTTTAAATTGAAGGTTTTATCCGAATAGTTTTTATTGGTTTTGTCTTATTTTTGAAATATTTTAATTAATTGAGTTTTATTTTTCAGGGTCATTGAGGGCCATTGAAGGTCATTGAGGGTCATTCAGAGTCATTAAGGGCCATTGAAGATCATTGAGGGTCATTCAGAGTCATTGAAGGTCATTGAGGGTCATTCAGAGTCATTAAGGGCCATTGAAGGTCATTGAGGGTCCTTCAGAGTCATTCAGAGTCACTGAGGGTCATTCAGAGACATTCGGGGTCATTGAGGGCCATTAAAGGTCATTGAGGGTCATTAAGAGTCATTGAGTGTCATTGAGGGTCCTTCAGAGTCATTGAAGGTCATTGAGGGTCATTCAGAGTCATTGATGGTCATTTAGAGTCCTTCAGAGTAATTCAGGGTCATTGAGGGTCATTGCATGCACAGAGAATACATCTTTACTCCCTTAATTAACTCAGGACTTGATGTCAAGATAAGATAATTTCAAGAAAAAAAAAACAGTTCATGTCTGTCTTGATGAGATATAAAGAGACCCACAGAGTTCAGAATTCATTTCAGGTCAGTGCGTGTCCTTTCATCTCATTTCCGCCGTTACGTGCATCCATTTGTGCTGCACATATACGACTGTGTGGCTCTTTAATGGGGTGACATCTGAGAGCACACACACACATAATCACACAGTCACTGGCATGCACACGAGGCTCGCTGATGTCACCTCAATGACATCAGCATGTAGTGATTGTTGTAGCAGAAACACTAACGTGCACCATCTCTGGGCTTCAGACTGTTTGCTTTACAAATTACTGCCAAAAGACAGAAATAGAAACACATTCACATCCACGCAGGCGTGGAAGTGCGTAGAAATACAAGTGTGAGCGTTTCATTTGAATCAGCTTTTTATTTCTCGTACCGTAGACGTGCATTATTCAGGCAGAACTGTATCTGTATTATGAATGAGGGCAGTCAAATTTAGCTGGCAATGAGTGCAGCCTGATACGAGCATACAGTCCAGACTGACATGAAGCTGTTGGCATCAATGCTGTAGATGCTGCCATCTCCACAGATGAAGCACAGAGACCATTATCCTGAATCAGGAACGGTGCACAGCTCATTCAAATCAACAGATGGATTTATACTCTTTACCTACTCATCAACTCACACCTGTTCAACTTCTCTGCAACACAAGTATCTAACCAGTAAACTGCATGGCAGCAGCTCAGGGCCATAAACAATTAAGACATGTTCAAGATGATTCCCTGAAGTTCATCAGAGTCAGTCAGTTGGAGAAAGGTCGTGCATGACTGGTGATGTGAATGTTTCAGGAGCCAGTGATCCTCCGAGCTTTTACACACAACCATCTCCATGGTCCAAAAACCAGAAAACCATCAGTGAGCAGCAGTTCCCTGGGAGGAGGATGGCCATGCTGCTGACAAACGTAACAACCAAAGCATGCAGAAGATGATGTTTGAACACACAACACGTGCAACCTGAACACAAAAGGTCGTCAGCAGCAGGAGACCACAGCCCTGTCAGATAAAAACAGGAAGCTGAGGCTGCAGGTCACACAGGCTCACCAGGACTGGACAGAGGAGGACTGGACATGAGTCTCCTGGTCCCCTGGTCTCATGAGTCTCCTGGTCTCATGAGTCTCCTGGTCTCATGAGTCTCCTGGTCATCTGGTCTCATGAGTTTCCTGGTCTCATGAGTGTCATGAGTTTCCTGGTCTCACAAGTCTCCTGGTCCCCTGGTCTCATGAGTTTCCTGGTTTCATGTGTCTCCTGTCCTCATGAGTCTCCTGGTCCCCTGGTCTCATGAGTTTCCTGTTCTCCTGGTCTCCTGGTCACATTAGTCTCGATCTGACTGCCACAGTCAGCTAGTTTCCTCAGAATATTGTGTTAACATGTCAGGTCTCTGGACTGTCATGTCCTGAAGACAGTAACAGGTCTCAGTTTTTACTCATAATTCAGTTTGAAATGTCAGCTTTCTAAATCTTTGTTTGAGATAGATTTCAGGGTCACAGTGGGAAGACGGAAGAGGAGGTGGGGTGGGCGGAGCTTCGACGGATATTGCAGCCTAATGTTGGCACCCTAACATCACTGCAATCATGACTTCATGATGATTATTCATGATTTCAAACAAACAAGTAACACAAATACACAGATTTTCATCAGCTGCTCATTTACAGGATGTGTGAGTCAACGTCAGCTTTTACAGCTTTGAGTGAAAGGTTTTTTTCTTCTGTCTTCACTGAAGATATTGTCTGTACATGTGCGTGTTCATCCTTCGCTCTGCGTTTGATCTGTCTGCTGTGTAGAGGGTTTGTTGACTGGGTCGGCCTTATTGGTTCTCCAGTAGGTTCAGATCTGCTGCTGGTGGAGCAAAAAAAAGCAAATGTACAACCCCATAACAGTAAACTGTTTGGATGATACAAATATTTATTTAATGTTGTTTTCTTATCTCTTTCACTGCATTTCACTGACTTCTCTGAAAAAGATGTAGTTTTGAAGGCCGTACATGTTACTGTTGTGCAATAAGGCGTATAACGTGCTCCTTTAGTTTTAGTTGTAAAAGAGGGTTATTAGCAACTGTCTTGAGGGACAGCTGCTAATAACCAGAAGGGTATTAACAAAGTTATTAAATTGAAATGGGGCACTACCTGATAAATCAGGAAAAAGGACTAAATGGCACAATCAGTCTCAAAATGGCTGTTGTTCTATGCGTGCCAGCCTGTGACCAGGTGTGGTGCTATAGAGCAACAGAGAAGGTGTGAGTCCGAGCACAGACCTCTTCAACCAGCAAATGTTACAAAACTGTGTAAAATAACCACAAACAACTTCTCTCATTAGAATATATCAGAATTTATTAACACAAGTATTAAAATGAACAAACACTTGAATCACAATCCTGATATCTACCAACTAAAAGATGACTAAACTAACATAAGCAAATAAAACATTCAATGGAAACCAGTGTATACTTATATACATGTGTGCTGGAAACTGTGTGCGTAGGTGTGTGTGTTGTAGATAAACTAAGCTTGCTTCTAGCGTGAGGAGGATTCCAAGATGGCGGCCGAGATCACGTGTTGCTTTTGTCCCTCACCAAGATGGCGGCCGAGATCACGCGGTAATCTCGTCCCTTGCCAAGATGGCTTCCGACTAACGGAAGGTTGTTGGTACGAAAAAAAGAGGAAAGAAAGGACGCGTCTGGGCCGTGCTGGTGATCCCTTTGCGTCGTTTCATCCGTACGTCATGGCTCACTCCATGTGGCACGTCACGTTTGGACAAGGCGTGTGATTGTTGTCGGACAACCAGAGAGATCTCTTGCAGACGGGTCGCCAGGGCAATGCAGGCGTTCAGCTAATTACCTTGCTGGAGCAGGCCAGAGAGAAAGTGTACCTTTCCTTTGTGTAGTGGCGGTCAGAGAGGCAGAGTTGGAGGAGGGAGCCGGTATTCATGCGGAGGGGACGTGATTGACCTTTGCCGGGAACCCCTGCTGTGTAGTCGGGGTCCTCAACCAGTAAGAGGGAAGGGTGTCCCTTCACACCTTACCATAAAACAATAAAACGTTGCAAAGCATGTTGGGTGTTTGAGTTTTATGATTTCCTTTGTCTCTTTTGTCTCAGAAAACCATGTGGTGTTCTGTAACTCACGGCCTGTGGCCCAACATTGCTCTAAAACCTGTGTACCTCTCTGCCTTAATGCTCATCACACAGAAAACAGCCTACAAACCTGGCTGTGTGGCGCCACGGCGCACATTTACTCCATCTTAAAAACCTGCAGCACTGATTTTTCTGACCACTGATTTTTCTGCACGTCCTGAAGAAGGTTTAAAATGCCTTTGACTGCCCAGTAACGTTTTTAGTGGCGTTTGTGAATTACAGTGCTTGACAGCGGTTTCACACCATAATCGGTAGTCCGTGTGGTTATATGAGTTGTTGATGAGTGGAGGGTCTTACCATCTGAGAAACTGAAGATTGCAGGTGCCCAGATAGGCTTCTGCTCTCGCCCTGTGCACGCTGACCTTCTCCCAGCTTCCTTCACTGGTTTAATATGGACAGAGAAAGGAGACATACACAAACCCTTTCTAATCCTCCTCTGAGGAGCATCGTTTTAAACATGCACTGATTTTCTTGCACAGTTGTCGACAAAGTGAAGATCCTCATAGACTTAGCCAGTCGTGGACGCTACTTTTGTACCAAATGACCATTGAAGCCGATCTGATACCGATACCAGAGTTGGAAAATTCCTACCGACGTCTCTTTCATGCACTATCCGATACCATGTGACTTTAATAAACTCTAAAAGCAGCACAAGAAGTTATGCAATATTGCTTTGCAACGTCCTGTTTTGAGTTGACAGGTGGAGGAGCAGTGGCAGAGAAGTTGTTGGATGGACCTAATTATCTAACACTGGCATTATGTCGGGATTATGGATTTTCTTAGACTGGAACGTGCCACCAGGAATTCTGCAACATGCTCATTATGGAAACCCTCGTTCTCTGTCCCATGATGAGAGAACAAGAGAAAGTCTCCAAAGAAACCAGAACAATGATGGACAGAACTGTCAAATTCATTGTCCAATATGACCAGCACCTGTTGATTGATTAAAAGTGTTAGTTTCATCACCATGTACCTGGACATCTGGTTGGATACTGCTCTCTTCCAACGGTCCCCTCAGATTTCAGAGGTCCATTCAATCAGCTTCATGATGGACATTTGGACCTCCAATTAGTCCAAATGTCCTAGAATGACAATAGAAATGCCTTTTATTCAAAACAAAACAAAAAAAACCAAGGTAGTTTAAAATTGGCAAAAAGAAGACCTCTGATGGTCTTTGAAACAACATCCTTATTTTGTGGATCAGTGGGTGGAGGGGGTCATCCTCCCACTGGAGGTTGGGGGCTGCATCCTCAGCTCCATTACCCCTCAGCCCCCAAAACACTTGTCAGAAGAAAGGTGCTGCTGCACCGAGGCAGGTGCTGTACCAGGCCTGAGCTTTCTTCTTCCTCTTCTACCTCCTCACTGGCACTAACTCGACCAATATCAGTTTGCTTTGGAAGGTTTTTGCAGGTCTGAAATGCAAAAATGAATGTACACTCACAAACCAAATGAGGCTGATGAATAACAAAAGTCAAAGTAAATAGACAAATGGTTGTTGTTATTTCTGCGACACCAGTGTGACACCAGTATGAAACTGTGCCCACTGTTCTACTGTTGCTGTGTTTTTCCTTCTGTTTCGATGGCGTCATGAGTTATTGTTGGGATTCAGGAACCTGCTGGCCTGTTGTAGACCTACTGACGACAGACATGCAGAAAAGAACATCCACACAGCGCACCCCACAACTGTGTGCATGTGCATGTACACGAGCATGTACATGTGCATGTGCCTGGCAGTGATCTGTGCTGTCTTTGCAGATGATTGTTCGCAGAACTGAGGGCAGCATGAAGGGTAATGAACATCTGCTGAAACATTAGGACTGGATGCACAGATCTCCAGTATCAGCTGTGTCTGCGTCACGCTCGGCAGACACACATGCTGCTTTTGTGAGATGTACGAATATTTTGTCGGAGTGGTTTGTACACCCACCATCACTGAATGAGCTGCAAGTGCTGAGTTGGAGAGGCAGCTCAGCATGAACAAATTAAAATGTTATGTGATGATGGTGTCTACAGCTTATTTTTCTTTTTCTTTTATTTAGTGTCGGTGTATCATTGTCATTCTGATCATTTCACTCGCTCTGTTTTACACATATATACATATATGCTCTGTATTACACATATATGTGTATATATATATATATTAGGGCTGTCAATTTCTCAAAATAATTAATCAGATTAATCGCATGACTGTCAATAGTTAATCATGATTAATCGCAAATTAATCACATATTTTTTTCTGTTCTAAATCTACCTTATACAGATCTTTTTCAAGTTGTATTACTCTTATTAATACGAGTCCTGACTAGAACCAGGAAATACGACCATATTAGTCCAGTCCTGAGGTCTCTGGCTTCCTGTCACTCAGAGAATAGACTTTAAAACATCTCTACTTGTGTTCAAGTCTCTTCATGGCCCCAAAGTCCATCTCTGACATGTTAGATCCATATGAACCAACCTGGACTCTGAGAACCTCAGGTAGTGGTCTCCTGCTGGTGTCCAGAGTCAGGACTAAACAAGGTGAAGCTGCATTTCAGTTTTATGCTCCTAAAATCTGGACCAGTCTTCCAGAAGATGTTAGACAGACCTGAACTTGGACAATGTTCTGATCCAGACTGAAAACAGTTCTGTTTAGATGTGAAGATGATGACTGGAAGGATTTTATCTGCACTCTTCATTTTTTATTTAATTAATTAATTTTTTTATTAATTAATTTTATTTATTATTTATTATTTTTATGCTTGTATGGAATGATTCTATTTGCCTTCTTGTGATTTTATGCATCTGTAAAGCACTTTGAATTGCCAATTGTGTACTAATTGTGTTCTACAAATAAAGTTGCCTTGCCTAATATGAGAGTACACAAATGCTTGCCTTATGCAAAACAAATGCATGTTTATTTATTGCGGCAATGCCAAATCCATTATATATTATATATATATACTCAATATTTTCTCTTATGTTCTTCATACAAAATATTTTCGCGGTTTGCTTCAAACGAGGGGGGGGGGGGGGGGGCGCTCTCTGCATCAGCGCTCTAATTAACCAACAAGTGATATTTCAGTAGTCGGGACTCCGGTGGTAACTAAATTCACATCGACAGTAAACACAAACAACATTTATCTTGTGGAGTGAGCCATCAGGCAAGGTTTTGAAGCTGAACTTACCTCCGTTAGCAGTAGTTGGGATAAGTTGGTTTGTTTACGTCTGTCTGTCTGTCTGCGGCATGGCCGTCGACGTCAGTGCATGGCTTCCTGTTTTGACAGGACTACGGAGGACTACAGGACTACAACTACGGTGGGGCCCGAGGCTCATTAAACCTACTCTCCTCTCTACATCAACGGCCAGGCTAAGTCTCGCGTTAATCACGCGTTAAAATAATTAGTTGCGTTAAAATTATTTTGCGTTAATCACGCGTTAACACGTTAACTTTGACAGCCCTAATATATATATATATATACAATTAATCACCTAGGCATGCAGACTGTTTCTAGAAACATCTGTGAAAGAATGGGTCTCTCTCAGGAGCTCAGTGAATTCCAGCGTGGAACTGTGATAGGATGACACCTGTGAAACAAATCCAGTGGTTAAATTTCCTCGCTCCTAAATATTCCACAGTCAACTGTCAGCTGTATTATCAGGAAATGGAAGTGTTTGGGAACAACAGCAACTCAGCCATGAAGTGGTAGGACAGGTAAACTGAGGGGGCGGAGTCAGAGGATGATGAAGAACATAGTGAGAAGAGGTCGCCAACTTTCTGCAGAGTCAATCACTACAGACCTCCAGACTTCATGTGGCCTTCAGATTAGCTCAACAGCAGAGCAGAGAGCTTCATGAATGGGTTTCCATGGTGGAGCAGCTGCATCCAAGACATACATCACCAAGTGCAATGCAAAGTGTCGGATGCAGTGGAGTAAAGCAGCCACCACTGGACTCTAGAGCAGTGGAGGAATGTTCTCTGGAGGGAAGAATCACTCTTCTCCATCTGGTAATCTGTTGGAAGAGTCTGGGTTTGGTGGTTTCCAGGAGAACGGTACTGGTCTGACTGCATTGATCCAAGTGTAAAGTTTGGTGGAGGGGGGATTATGGTGTGGGGTTGTTTTTCAGGAGCTGGGCTTGGCCCCTTAGTTCCAGTGAAAGGAACTCTGAATGCTTCAGCACACCAAGACATTTTGGACAATTCCATGTTCCCAACTTTGTGGGAACAGTTTGGAGCTGGTCCTTTCCTCTTCCAACATGACTGTGCACCAGTGCACAAAGCAAGGTCCATAAAGACATGGATGGAAGAGTCTGGTGGATGAACCTGACTGGCCTGCACAGAGTCCTGACCTCAACCTGATAGAAGACCCATAAACACACTCCTAAACCTTGTAGACAGCCTTCCTAGAAGAGTTGAAGCTGTACTAGCTGCAAAGATGGAGCCACGTCATATTGATTAGGAATGTGTACGTGTGTGTGTGTGTGCATCTCTACATAATAATTAATAATAATTATTCCCCCTGGTGTCTCCTTGAAGCCTAGGTATGCTGAGCCATTCTTGCATGCATGTAGCTTCTATTCGTTTTGAGATGTTAAGTCTGATTTGTCTTTAACATTACATAACTTTCCCATCTTGATGAACCATGAATATATTTTTCAACATCTTATAAGCCCCGTGGTCAGCCTTGTGATGGACTGCTACCTGTCCAGGTGGACCCCAGCCTTTCACCTGAAGAGAGCTGGATAGACTCCAGCAGATCCCTGTGACCCTGTATGGGATTAAACAAGATAAAGGATGGATATGTGGTCCTGTGTGGAGTTTCCATCTCAACACAGGTTCATATAAGATGCAGCTTATTTGATTTAGTTTTTATTTGCACTCACACAGCTCACAACAGCATTAACAGGCCTCATTAAAGGACCAATCCCGACCCTAAACCGAGTTATCAAACAGCTTCCTCCACGTTCATATATGAGACAACAAAGTCAGTCCGGCGCCTGAAACAAACAGTTCTCTGGAAGAAGCACATTGTTCTCTTCTGGCTCCACATGTTGCCTTTTATAGCTGCAGACCTGCAACATGACAAGTGAGGAGTTATGAGAGCCAATGTTATCCTGACCCCGCATGCACGTGACTTTGGCGTGAAGTCAGATTCATCCCTGTTTCAGTGAACAATGATTGTCCAGACCGGTGAGTTGTTAAGGCTTAAGGAAGAGACAACACAAGGCCGATGGAGGGCTGTTCCCAGAAGGTCTGGGCTGACTGACTTATTTAACAGGAGATCCCTTAGGTTGGGGGGGGGTCAGGGCTGTGATGATAACAGTAATAAACAGGCCCTCACCGACCTGTAACGTTCCCCTTAACTGATCTAATTAACACCTCATGGTTTCTGAGCCTCTCTCTTCATCTTCTCTTCGTCTATAAATTGATTTAACTGCGTTTTAAACGATTCATCACGGACACTGAGAGTAATAGAAACGATGGGGATTAATAGTCTGCAGTGAGTTGATCACATGCACACGTTTGGACACTAATCATTTTTCCCCTCGGTTCTTCTGAGGAGCAGCTCATTGGGAGGTATTAATGCAGAAAATAAAGGGAAAAAAAACAGCCAGTGGCTGCAAAGGTGTGAAAGGATATATTCCAGAACGGAAGGTCACGTTGGAGAATCTCTAACACCATGGAAATATTTAGAGTTGGTAACTTTCTATGGGAAGATAGCTGGATTAAAGGTGGTGGTTTGCGTGATTGAATTGAAAATATCTTGAAGCACTCTGGGACAGCAGGATGGTCAGCTCTGTTGCCTCCCAGCTAGAAGGTTCCTGGTTCAAACCTCAGCAGGTCTTTCTGTGTGGATTTTCCATAGGTTTGATTCTTATGTTCTCGAGCAGAAATGAAAGCTACATCTCTGAAGAGGACAGATATACGTCAGCCATCTGTTTGTTCTTGTCTGAGTCTCTCCGGCACATCGTTGAATATGTGAAATATACTTAAGAATAGGGTTGGGCATCGTTTGGATTTTTAACGATTCCAATTCCGATTCCGATTCCGATTCAGATTCCGCTTCTCTGTTTCAATTCCTGTTCAGAACAATTCTCAATTGCGATTCTTTGATTTATAGGTCAACAGATCGTGACTTATTTAACAGTAGAATTTTTTCATTAAAAAAAACACATTTACACAGGCAACAGGCCATTTTTATTCTTACACATGCTTGCATGCACATATGCACACACAGAATTCACTTGCAGCCTAAATGTTAAACAACTTACAGTTGGCAGTTGGCCTCCAAAATACATTTTGCCCAACAAAAAATGAAATCAACAGTTTTTGTTTAGGAGGATGACCATATCTGCTCTTTCAGAAACAGACAGATAAACGCAGACAAAAACATAACCTCCTTGGCGGAGGTAATAATTGTTCGTTTACCTGGGTTGCTGGGTTACGCTCATACAGACAAGGGGCCCTCCTAGCCAATGGGATGCCAGGAAAATGCTAAGCGATAGCCAATGGCAGAGAAGCTCGGACGCACTGCTTTTAAACTGAGATACAGAGCCGACAGCTATGTTTATGTTCGGTAAACTCTGAGAGCTGCGAGTAGCAGCGCTACTGTATTTTTGCCTTTCGTATCCTGAAATTTCTTTCGTAACGAGAGGCAATATTTTCCCGTTGATGCGTTACGTAACCGGAAATTCGTATGTAGAAACGTTGGTAAGTAGATGTACCACTGCATATGAGAAGGCAAGAGTTTCTGGATGAAGACGGACTCTGTTGCAGTTGAAGAAGCGACAGGAGCAACGCAGTGAATTAAAAACGGGACACTCGTTTATTTTTGTGATGCCATGCAGGCGAAGATGTTTTGCCATATTAGTCGTGCTTCCTCCTTTGGCAGTAACACGCTTCCCGTAGATGCTGCACTGCACCAGGTAGCTGTCGAGAGCGGCGTCTCTTTGGATCCATGTTGTGTCAAGTGAAGTCCCGCCGGCGACGGATGTGACGTCGCAACTAACGCGGAGTTGAGTACGCTGGGCGGAGTAACATCAACAAACTAGTGCAGTAAATTAAGACAAAAAAAATAAAAATTAGCGCGGACATTTAGGAACCGAAATAAGGAGTCGAAATTCAAAAATCTTCTAAACGATTCCAGAACCGGACATTAGGAACCGATTCCTACTTGGAATCAATTTTCGGTGCCCAACCCTACTGAAGAACCAGTAGGGTTGGGCACTGAACGCTTCCTGACGCGTTCAGATCAAATGTCTGTGACAAACATCACAGATACATGACAGCAGCTCCCTGTCCAACCGTGCTTCAGTGGATGAGTCAGTGGCTCTGACTCCACTCGTCTGTGTGCCCGTTTCGAATCAGTGCTACAGCTTTGAGGTACAGTGCTGCTGCAGCCTCAGCCACAGAGGAAGTCTTTTTATGTCCCTTTTAAAGGGACTAAAGGTGCATCCTGTCATGAGTTTGTCCATTCATGCGTCCGTTCTGAACGATGATCTTGTTTTTCTTGTGTGCAGCAGTGAAGCGTCTCCCTCTCTTTTTCTCCTCCCTTTGCTCGTCTCAGATTACATCATCACTGACGCGTTCCCCTCCTCCACTCCGTCCTCTCTTTCTCCCTCTGTGCCGAGCTTTTAAACCCTCCTCCACCGACCTGCCCACTATCTCTCTCTCTGTAAATCCCTGATGCTCGATGACACTGGATACTTGGCACAGCCTCACATGTTCAGTCCTGACACACAGCAGGCTGATCTGGCGGCGGCTGTTTGAGTGAAACTGTAATCACTCACATCCTCACATCCTCAGCATCTGCGTGTCTGACCACAGAGATGTGGAAAAGTGCTGACACCGTAGGCTTTGCCTCTCTTCTGCGGTACGCTTTCACAAGTATGCTCAACGTTAATAAAGCTAAAGATCTAGAATATAGACCTGAAGGCATCCATTCAAACCACCCAGGAAGTCCTTCAGTGCTTATTGGCTAGAAATGACCACTGCAGGAACAAGAAAATGTAAATGTTGTGGAATATTGTGCTTGTTTTATGCTCTCTCTTTACATTGCTGGTATTTGCCAGTCTCTGCAGATAATTTGGTCTCTAAACACGGGTACAGTGATGGTTGAGAGCAGTGCGTTGATGTAACGGAGTCACCAGACCAGGAACGTCACTGTCAGTGCAGCAATTTAAAGGAACATTTTAGAGTTAAAACAGCCCAAGGACCAGCATCTTTACGGACCAGCTGAACCGGCTGAGTGGGAATGGACGATCGGTCTGCAGATACATTTTAAACACAGTTGGCGCTGAAGGGAATTGACCTGCGTCACGACTCCAGTTCGTCCCTCAGTCACTTTGACTTTGTACGCTTATATATTTGCTGTTTGCACAGGTATCTCCTGTCAACGGGCCTCATTCACGAAACATGAATCTAATTTGTGCATCACCTGTGAGCAGAACCAAACTGACACGTTTTTCCGTGTTTGTCATGAGAATGTGTCCAAGCACATGAATATCACTGTCTTTCTTTCTTTGTTTTACGTTAATGTTGTATTTGGACTGTTATTTTCACATAATGCAGATACCTTTGAATCACAATAAATTTGAAATGTACCGTAAAACATTTAGCTCAATGATGGGCACTTTGCATGTTTAATCTTCAGATGGTGTTTCTTACAATGGCACATACCTGTCAAGAATCCCGTCCAGTATTTTACTCTTCTCTCCCGCCGTCCTCCCGTATTTTAACCTGTGTTATTAAAAAATAATAATACTGCATCGAGCAGAGAAAAAACCCCCAAAACATTCCCAATCTGAGATCTGTCAGTTGCCTCATGATAACTGCCACAGCAGCAGCTACTACAGGTACTGTAGGTGGTAGACGTCGAGATGTTAGTGTCTGACATCTGATGAGTGACAGCGCGCAAAGAAAAAAAAGATTGTTACAGAGAATAGGATGTCGTTAGACAACAGAACTGTCTTCTCTCATGTAACATAAAATACTCTGGACCAGTCCACAAATACACTCTTTCCAAAACAGTCATAAAGAATTCAGTCTGCAACAAATGAGTACAACAAGTCATTAAAGGAGTAAAGAAAAGTCACGTGAAATGAGATGAAAAACTGAAAGAAGAGCAACATGAAATGAAAACAATGTGTGAAATGAAAATCAAATGTAAATGTAAATACAAGCAATGTTAAATGAACAAAAAATATGCAAATCCCTTCAAATTAATACTCTTCATATAAACCCCTTTGTGTTTTCATTTAGGCTATAATGAATGTTCACATTATGTCAACGTGGCTTTATGCACAGCTGCACTACTTCCTGAACTTTAGCCAGCTGCTTTGTTTCCTGTGTGCCATTAATTAACAAACTGATTAATCCAGGTGTGTCTGACCTCACAGCAATGGTCAGACACACCTGGATTGAACAGTTGGTCCAATAATGGCACACAGGAAACAAAAGAGCTGGCTGAAGTTCAGGAAGTAGTGTAGCTGTGATTTTAGCTTTTTTGTATATTAAAAATGTAAAGGATACTGCTTGTGGCGGGCCCCAGAAAATTTCCCTGATATTTCAAATCAAAAATTTGACAGGTATGCAATGGCAGTGGGTTGATTAAATGGACTGAATGTGCTGGCAGACCCCCACACCCCCCACCATGCACCAGTGGTGTCCCTCAGGTCTGGTGCTTGGATGCAACATGGCAACATGGTTCAGCAGCTCCGGGGGTCTCTGATGGACCTCAGCACCTGCAGGACCAGTTCACTGATGAAACAGGCTTCTTTGTTTCCTGCAGATTGATTTATCGGAGCCCCAAAAAGAGTGAGCCAACAAACCTTTAGTAAACGACAATTAAGGAAATGAATACACTATAAATTTGTTTTTAAAGGAAATGTTTGTTCAAGGAAAAACCCTTGTCTAGTTGCCGCAATGCATAGAAATATAACAGGTAATATCAAAAGTATAATGTTACTTTTAGCGTTCGCTCTTGACTCCTGTGAGGGAACTGTTTCCATCATGTATTATGGCTCATAAAACGGTCTCTAGTGATAGAGGCCACGTGGTTGTCTCATGTGACAGATGACACAGCATTACCTGCATTCGTCACCTTCACCCAGGCCTTTATCATACACCGGGCAGACATCCGGGAATTGATGCACCTCTACACCTTCCGAAATAGTGGTGCCTGGGCAGGGATTTATGCTAACTATTTTAATTTTATTTTTTTCTTCCTGATCTTCTGATGTGCATTAAAATTGTTGAGGCATAAACTCATAAACAGTATTAGGACAGGCCAGCGACCTGGTCCCTCAACTCCACATATCAGAGTCTTGCTCTGGATACACGTGAGAGATCAGGGACCCCCAAGATTCACTGCTCAAAGACCATGGGGGGGGTCTCCACCCCGAAGGACCCCTCGCTACCAAGGGGCAGTCAGCCACACAGCCCCCAGTAGAGCAGAGGAGTCAAACTTTAGTTAGAAAAGACTGAGCAGACAATACAAGTTGCATGTGGGGTGATGGAGATACTGGGATTCTACTAGTGACTAACTGGGGGCGGGGGGTAGTTTTGTTGGTGATAGTTTGGGCCATGAAGAGAAGTTTATTCTTAGTTGCTTCCAGACTAAATTCTGGTGAAAAGTTAAGGAGATAATGGGATGAGACAGCCCAAGAAACGAGATAATGTTTCAGTAACTTCTGCCTGTAGGTGTTTAACGGGGGTGCAGTTCCAGGTGGCAGGAACATCTGTGTCAGCAGCACAGACAGGTCTCTGAGGTAAAACCCATTTTAAACATGCTTTGGTCTTGTGTAACGAGATCGATGGAGAGTTTTATATTGAATGTTTTGTAAGTAGCATTTTTAGTCATAAAAAGATATTTTTACAGACTTAAGTCCAGACTTCAGTGTCAGGAGCAACGGAGATGTTTTTCCCATTTTATTGATGGGATGGACATAGATTTATCTGAACATACTACTATTTTGGACTTTTTGTGGAGGTGATTAATTAAATCACTTGTTCTCAGAGGAAAATGTGGGCTGATGGATCAGGTATTTTAGCCCGAGCTGAGAGGATGATACCAGACTGCTGGACCAGATAAGAGATGATACCAGACCGCTGGACCAGATAAGAAGATGATACCAGACTGCTGGACCAGATAAGAAGATGATACCAGACCGCTGGACCAGATGAGAAGATGATACCAGACTGCTGGACCAGATAAGAGATGATACCAGACCGCTGGACCAGATAACAAGATGATACCAGACTGCTGGACCAGATGACAGGATGATACCAGACCGCTGGACCAGATGAGAGGATGATACCAGACCTCTGGACCAGATGAGAGATAATACCAGACTGCTAGGACCAGATGAGAAGATGATACCAGACCGCTGGACCAGATGAGAGGATGATACCAGACCGCTGGACCAGATGAGAAGATGATACCAGACCGCTGGACCAGATAAGAAGATGATTCCGGACTGCTGGACCAGATTAGAAGATGATACCAGACCGCTGGACCAGATGAGAGGACGATACCAGACCGTTGGACCAGATAAGAGATGATACTAGACCGCTGGACCAGATGAGAGGACGATACCAGACCGTTGGACCAGATAAGAGATGATACTAGACCGCTGGACCAGATTAGAGATGATACCAGACCGCTGGACCAGATAAGAGATGATACCAGACCGTTGGACCAGATAAGAGATGATACCAGACCGCTGGACCAGATGACAGGATGATACCAGACTGCTGGACCAGATAAGAGATGATACCAGACCGCTGGACCAGATGAGAGATGATACAAGGCCACTGGACCAGATAAGAAGATGATTCCAGACTGCTGGACCAGATAAGAAGATGATACCAGACTGCTGGACCAGATAAGAAGATGATACCAGACCGCTGGACCAGATAAGAGATGATACCAGACCGCTGGACCAGATAAGAAGATGATACCAGACCGCTGGACCAGATAAGAAGATGATACCAGACTGCTGGACCAGATAAGAGATGATACCAGACCGTTGGACCAGATAAGAGATGATACCAGACCGCTGGACCAGGTAGGACATGATACCAGACCGCTGGACCAGATGAGAAGATGATACCAGACCGCTGGACCAGATAAGAAGATGATTCTGGACTGCTGGACCAGATTAGAAGATGATACCAGACCGCTGGACCAGATGAGAGGACGATACCAGACCGTTGGACCAGATAAGAGATGATACTAGACCGCTGGACCAGATGAGAGATGATACCAGACCGCTGGACCAGATAAGAATATGATTCCAGACTGCTGGACCAGATAAGGGATGATACCAGACCGCTGGACCAGATAAGAGATGATACCAGACCGCTGGACCAGATAAGAGATGATACCAGACCGCTGGACCAGATAAGAGATGATACCAGACCGTTGGACCAGATGAGAGATGATACCAGACCGCTGGACCAGATGAGAGATGATACCAGACCGCTGGACCAGATAAGAGATGATACCAGACCGCTGGACCAGATAAGAGATGATACCAGACCGCTGGACCAGATAAGAGATGATACCAGACCGCTGGACCAGATAAGAGAGAGATGATACCAGACCGCTGGACCAGATAAGAGATGATACCAGACCGCTGGACCAGATAAGAAGATGATACCAGACTGCTGGACCAGATAAGAGATGATACCAGACCGTTGGACCAGATAAGAGATGATACCAGACCGCTGGACCAGATAAGACATGATACCAGACCGCTGGACCAGATAGGAGATGATACCAGACCGCTGGACCAGATGACAGGATGATACCAGACTGCTGGACCAGATAAGAGATGATACCAGACCGCTGGACCAGATGAGAGATGATACCAGACCGCTAGACCAGATAAGAAGATGATTTCAGACTGCTGGACCAGATAAAGGATGATACCAGACCGCTGGACCAGATGAGAGATGATACCAGACCGCTGGACCAGATAAGAAGATGATTCCAGACTGCTGGACCAGATAAGAAGATGATACCAGACCGCTGGACCAGATAAGAGATGATACCAGACTGCTGGACCAGATAAGAAGATGATCCCAGACTGCTGGACCAGATAAGAGATGATATTAGACCGCTGGACCAGATAAGAAGATGATACCAGACTGCTGGACCAGATAAGAGATGATATTAGACCGCTGGACCAGATAAGAGGATGATACCAGACCGCTGGACCAGATTAGAAGATGATACCAGACTGCTGGACCAGATAAGAAGATGATACCAGACCGCTGGACCAGATGAGAAGATGATACCAGACCACTGGACCAGATGAGAAGATGATACCAGACCGCTGGACCAGATAAGAGATGATACCAGACCGCTGGTCCAGATAAGAAGATAATACCAGACCGCTGGACCAGATAAGAGGATGATACCAGACTGCTGGTCCAGATAAGAAGATAATACCAGACCACTGGTACCAATGATACCAGATAAGAAGATAATACCAGACTGCCGGACCAGATGAAAGAATGATACCAGACTGCTGGATTGAAATATGTGTTTCAGATGAGTGATGCCCTTTTCAGCCCTTGTGGGAAATTTGATTGCTTTTTTTTTTTGTTGCTGACAACGTCAGGGTTGTTCCAGGTGGGAGTGACAGTGGAAACTGCTAAATCTGAGTTTGTGATTTTATTAAATTTCCACCAGGTATTCAGAGTTGAAGCTGTTGTTATTGATTTGAAGCATGGATGACGTTTGATGGATTGACAGAGAAATGGGACGTCTGAGACACGGTGTTTCTTCGATGTCCAGCCAGCTGTTGACTGACAGACTGGGATGAGTCCAGTTATAGATATATTGGAACTGGTTTTAGAGACAGCAATGGTAGAAATGTGGAGCTTCTCAGCCTCCCTGAGATAGAGGTTTTATTTATGCCCATAATGGATAGAGGTAAATTCATCCAGCGTTGAAGATCATCATCTACTGTTTTTAATAATAGAGTAATAGAGGAGACTTTGATACCTAGATGAGTGATGTGACCTGTGCTTAGAGAGATAACTGATGTAGGCTTGTTTAATGGAGTTTAATTATTCCACTTTATTGAGTAGTCAGCGATTTTGGAGTATAAATTAATGAGTTTTACTACTTCTTGTTGGAATGATTTAGGATTTTGGAAAAAAAAACATGGTAAAATGTTGTCAGCACATAGGCTTATCTTATGATGCACTTCAGATGTCTGGATTCCTGTGATGTGGAGGTTCTGATGAATGGCTGAAATTAAAGGTTCAGTGAATGTAGTGAATAAAGAGGGAGAGAGTGGACATCCTAGTTCCTCTATGCAATGTAAGTCTCTGTGATGTAAAACTGTTGGTGGTTACGGTGGCAGTTGGCGAGTTGTACAGGATCTTGATCCCGTTAGTAAATGATTCTCCAAAGCCACATTTTTGCAGCTTAGTGAATAGAAGTTTCAAACTGACTCGGTCAAAAGCTTTTTCTGCATCTACAGTAGCTTTAATAGTATCTTCCTGTTGTGAAGATGAATAATGGATTAAATGAAATGGCCTGTGTGTGTTACAGGAGACTTGTCTTCCTTTAATAAAGCCAGTTTAATCTGGATGGATTGTGTTTGGGGAGACTTTTTTTTTAGGCTAACCGTAACCCTAAAAAAAAAAAAAAAAGAAAAAGAGATACTTTCAGTCCTGTGAGCTGGAGCTCTGCTAATGATTTTTAAGTCAGCATTTATCAGAGATGAGACGGTAGTTTGATGGAAGTGTTGGGTCTTTGTTGGGTTTGGGGAGAAGTGAAATAACTTGTGTTCGTATGTGCTGGAAATCTTGAGTTTCATTTAAGCTGTTTCTCTGATGAATAGTGGAGCTGAGATCTAAAAATGTTGGTAGAATTCAGTAGGAAGCCATCAGGTCCTGGTGGTTCTAAGGTATAAAGTTCATTTCCTGTAAGTGGTACATCCAGTTTGTCTACTTGTTCTTTAAGTTGAGGGAGTTTGATGTTACTGTAAAATGAGTTGATGGCCTCCTGTCCTGGGATGTTGATGGATGACTTTAGCATAAAAGTCTAAAGTTGTGAATTGGTAGACTTCCCTGCTGAGTTTGATTTGATTAGTCAAATATTTACCTGATTTAATGTCATGATGAGTCGATGGATTAGGAATTTTGTTTTTTTGTTTATTATCTCTTTTAATTGATTCTGATGTTTTCTTAATTCCGTCTGAGTGTCTTCTGTTGGGTTACTTGGGTTAGATTTTTCTAGTTTTTTAATCTTTTGCTCTAGTTTAAGTTCTTTTCTTTTTCTTTATTTTCTTTATGGACAGAGTACAACATGATTTTACCTCGTAATACTGCCTTACCTGTTTTCATAATAGCGCAGGTGATGAACTTAGAGAATCATTTATTTCTAGGAAGGATGCCACCTCTTTTTCAAAATAGCTATTAGAATCAGTCATTAAGAAGAGAGGTGTTAAAACGCCATCAACTGAAGTAGTGATGTGAACTGGTTTGAATCCAGGTGAAAGTTACTTGGGCATGGACACTAAAGATGATAGAGTGGTTTTAGAGTCAAAGATCTTTAAATAATTGAATTAGTCAGAAAGAGATGGATGGATGAATAAGAGTGAAAAAATGTGTACTCTCTAGCTGTTGGATGTTGTAACCACCAACAATCACAAAGACTAGAATCACTCATGAGTTGGCAGCTATCTGCCATTTATTCTTTTCTGATACATGCTGAAAACCTTGTATCCATTCATTAGTGTTGGATGAAAGCTAATAAGAAGGCCAGAAGGTAATGTCCTACTGATCTACAGAAACAACTGCTCCCTTATTGTCCTGTATCGTCTGTCTGTGGATGGGGGAAAGCTGCTTACGTCTGCCGATGATTTCCTGAGAGCTTTAGTTACTCAGTCTGTTCCTTCTTACTGTTTTCTTTTCCGCTGAACCAATTTCTTCTGTTTAAATGCTCAAATTTGGTGACAATCGGTCTGGTCGGGTGGAGTTGGGTCTTCGGATTTTCCAAACGGTGAACGCGATGAGATGTCATTGACGGTTTCAGTGGGGAGTTTTGTGGTGTTTCGTCATGAAATCTGTTCCGGTTTTCTCTGGGTCATCTGCAGGTGGTTCTGGAGTAGCGGTGCAGTAAACCAGGTTGTCTCTCGTAGACCCAGAACTGTTTCTTTCAGTCGTTTGTCCTCGGCAGTGACAGAGACCAGCTGGTCGTTCATGGAGGAGAGCTGGGTGGTTGGATTGTTCAGCGTTTGACTGATTTGTCTTCCTTGGACAAGGCATCTATCTGCTGTTGGTTGTATACCAGACCGTGGAGAAGTTGTTGGAACTCTTTTAAACTTCGACAAGTGCCACTCCGGTGTCAAGTGATCTGAGCTTCTGGTCTTAAGAGTGGGTCATACACACTCTTAGGCCAAGTGCTTCCAACACTTGGCTGTTTGGTCAAATATCCACTATATTGCTAAAAGTATTTGCTCAGCTGCCTTGACTCACATATGAGCTTTAGCTCCTCCCATTCCTAATCAATATGACGTGGCTCCACCCTTTGCAGCTAGAACAGCTTCAACTCTTCTGGGAAGGCTGTACACAAGGTTTAGGGGTGTGTTTATGGGGCATATCTGTCCATTCTTCCAGAAGAACATTTGTGAGGTCAAACACTGATGTTGGACCAGAAGGTCTGGTTCTCAGTCTCACTCTAATTCATCCCAAAGGTCTTCTATCAGGCTGAAGTCAGAACTCTGTGCAGGCCAGTGCACTGCCAGGGCATTAATGTCATCCTGTTTTTAATGAAAATATAAAAAGTCAACCAACAAAATCCTGAGCCACAATCAGAACATTAAAACAGGTAATTTCTGAGGTAACAGCAGAAACATTTAACGGGGAGTTCAACTTGGCAGTTGTTACAAATAACCTTGTTTCTGTTGAATCAGCCGTCCGAGACAACTTTAAAATGAAAATGTCTATGCAAAACTTTACTCCTCTACATGTCTGTTTGAACTTTTCTGCATTTTTTTCTGTCAATTCTCTTCCGGTTCCACAGCAGCAAGAAACAGACTTTTCAAAACAAAAGCATGTGTGCAACATGCGTTAATGAGCGATAAAATTATTGTCTGTGCTAATAAATTTATGAGTTAATGCGATAATAACACGTTATCTCACCAGCCCAGCTTATAATATAGCTGACAGTTGACTGTGGAATATTTAGGAGAGAGGAAATTTAACCACTGGATTTGTTTCTCAGGTGTCATCGTATCACAGTTCCACGCTGGAATTCACTGAGCTCCTGAGAGAGACCCATTCTTTCACAGGTGTTTCTAGAAACAGCCTGCATGTCTAGGTAATTAATTTATACACCTGTGGCCATGGAAGTGATTGGAACACCTGATTCTGATCATCTGGATGGATGAGCAAATACTAGCAAATATAGTGTGTCTAAGTACTGATCCAGTTTTATGAAACCTCCGGTTGTTTCAAATCCAGAATCTTCGTCTAAGATCTGTTCCAAAATCACTGTAGTCTTGCAGACAGACCTGTTTTCTTCTTGGGGTAAGAGAGTGGTGAAGAAAGCTAACCTGACCATGTCCTGGTCATGACCATGCAGACCATTATACCCTCCAGCTGTCAGTGTCACGTGCCTGTGCAGAAAACAAAAAGATGCTATTTCAGCTATTTCAGCTACTAAATGTTATCAGCCTCATCTAAGATAACCTTAATAATCCAACCCACTGATCGTCCCGTTGTCACTGGCCTCAACTGTATTTTGATTTATTTGTTTTTATTCTAAGGATGAGATAGAGTGCAGGAATCAAATTCCCTTTTGGGATTAATAGACATTCTCAATCTGAAACTTAATCTGAGTTTAAAGGGTTGCTGAATTAATCTACAGAACTGTGAACTATGTGATTTAACTCAGTGCTAATCCTGGAAACACTAAAGTCTTTCCCAAATCATGCAGTTCTAGGCTTTTGGTTCTATTTTGGTTTGGTATGTTTAGTTATTGATTTATTTACGATTTATTAACCAGGAGAAGCACACCAGATGGTTTGGTGGTTTGTGGGTTTGTGTTGGTCTCACTGTTTTGGTCTTCATATAAGTGTGATTGGATGAAATCAACTGCACCAAGTGGAAAAAGGAAGTCAAGTTTGATTCCAGCAGTTTACGAGTGTGTTCAAATATGTAGTTTGGTACTTCTGTTCTGGAGTAACGCAGAATGTAGTACCTACAGTTTGGTTGGATAGTCCGGTTTTGTCTGCTGTTCATGTTATCTCCTTTATTTTGTATGGACTAAAGGAGACAATAAATGAAATGTAGGAAAGGTCCCAGTCTGGATGGATGAATTAGCTCTTTATATCTGTTTTTGGCAACTACACCACACTGGTGGCAACTACACCACACTGGTGGCAACTACACAACACTGGTGGTAACTACACCACACTGGTGGCAACTACACAACACTTTTGGTAACTACACCACACTGGTGGCAACTACACAACACAGGTGGTAACTACACCACACTGGTGCAACTAAACAACACTGGTGGTAACTACATCACACTGGTGGTAACTACACAACACTGGTGGCAACTAAACAACACTGGTGGCAACTACACCACACTGGTGGCAACTACACAACACTGGTGGTAAATACATCACACTGCTGGCAACTACACAACACTGGTGGTAACTACATCACACTGCTGGCAACTACACAACACTGGTGGTAACTGCACCACAATCTGCATCTATCCAACCAAACATGCCAAGTCAGAATGCACCAGAAAGATTTATTTATGGGTTTTCTACAGCCTTTAGATGAGACGTTTGAGTTTATTTAAAGACCTTTCTTTCCCCCCCAAACAAACATGCTTTCAAGATGTGTTGAAAATCTGTTCCTAATTCAATTTACCAAGCACAAAAATGCTTAAAATCTTACCCTTTTCAGGCATCAACAGGATTGCATCCAAAAACGTTAGCGTTGGCACAGTGTATGACCCCGGAGCTCCAGGTCATGAGCTGTGACATCATGAGCTGTGACATTAAGGAACTGCTCGCTGCTTGTGCGGAGGATAAAATTTCTCAGCAGCTCAATAATACAATACAAGATAGAGTCATCTCTAGCTGTTTGTCTGCTGTCTGGCGATGAATCTTGTCTCTAAATTGTACCCGATATGCCGTCTTGCTTGTTTCACACCTGTTATGTGGGTTCAAGCCCCTAAGCATCCTGATTAGAAGAGTCTAAATGGAGGCCAGCATCATCTTTATGGAACATAACCCTTTCATGCATAGTGATCGCAACAGTGGACATCTACTCAGAGACTATTTTCTTGGGTTTAGATGGTTAATTTGCATATCAGCCTCCTCAGTGAACATCAGTCATCCCACATCCATTCAATACACGGTGTTGAACAAAATTACCAGAATAGACAATACTTGTTCAGCATAATCATCATGTTGATCAGTTCTTATTCCTCTGTTTTTGAACAGTTAATGTAAAAAAAAAAAAAGGCTAAAGGTCTGTGAGATTGACTTCACTTTTGAGTCTAATCTGTCCTACTTTTGAAACTTTGGCTCACTTATGGGACTGGGGTGCTATGTGGTTCAGATGTGTCCCAAAGTTCGTGAACTGCATTGAACTTGGGTTTTCAGTGTTGACTGAGCCAGATTCAGCCCAAATTTCTTAAGCTAATTTCGACATTTGGGAATGGCAAGGTTTGTGAGGGTCTGGCATGGCCAGAGGCATAAAGACAATGAACTGGTCCATGGCTGGTTTATATGTGCCCGGCCAAGTTAGGCCATGTGTGGGCCCAAGAAAACTGTAGATGTACACCAAGTTTGGACAGTTACAATGTTTTACTTTTCTGCTGTACTGAAATCTGATCCATCTAAAGGCAGTATGTACAAAATATATTTTCTGGACTACAAGTCATGCTTTTTTTTTGTAGTCTGGCTGGTCCTGTGACCTATATTTAAAAAAAATATCCATCATCATTGGTTTCTTCTCATCTACAAATCCATCCTTGGAATCACACCCCGTTACCTCTCGTCCCTTCTGCAATTCTCACAACCTGTCCGTAACTTACGTTCTACTGCCTTTATTAACCTCTCCATACCCAAAGCCCGAACTCTCTTTGGACGTAGTGCCTTCCGTTTCGCTGCAGCCTACGACTGGAACAAACTCCAACACACCCTTAAACTCTCCACACTCACCTCACTCTCTGTTTTCAAACATAACCTGCTTCATATCACACTTGACTCTTGCACTTGCTAGCACGCCCCGTCATGCCATAATTGTTGTCTGACCGTATTTTGCTTTGCACTGTATTTATGTATTTATTTATTTTTATTTTTTTATTTATTTATTTTTTTTTTAATTTATTTTTATTGTTATTATTATTATTATAATTGATGTTCTGTTGTTGATGTGTACTTTTACATAACCTTGTTGTTTTAGGTTCCCCACCCCCCTTTCCCTTTAACGAGCCTTGGCTTGTCAGGCTGCTGTTGAAAATAAGAATTTTGTTCTTAATTTGCTTGCCTGGATAAATAAAGGTTAATAATCATGTCCTTCATGACAACAACAGGACATTGTTTACACTCACAACTGAACACTGATAGTAAAAAAAATGACAAGAGTAAACCATAAAGACTGAGATAACACAAATATGACACCAAAAAGAAAAATCTCTACTGCCAAATTTAAAGTGAAGATAATAAAATCTGCAGCTGAAAACATTAATGGAGCAGCAGAAAGTTTGGAGTGATAAGAAACTAGTCAGAGACTGAAGAAAAGCAGAGGAACCTCTGACAGCTATGAAACAATCAAAGAAGGAGAACCACGGACTGGAAGATGGACACAGATGGAGGAACGAGTCCTCAGATGGAGGAACGAGTCCTCAGATGGAGGAACGAGTCCTCAGATGGAGGAACGAGTCCACAGACGGAGGAACGAGTCCACAGACGGAGGAACGAGTCCTCAGATGGAGGAACGAGTCCACAGATGGAGGAACGAGTCCTCAGATGGAGGAACGAGTCCTCAGATGGAGGAACGAGTCCTCAGATGGAGGTACAACTCCTCAGATGGAGGAACGACTCCACAGGTGGAGGTACGACTCCTCAGATGGAGGAACGAGTCCTCAGATGGAGGAACGACTCCACAGATGGAGGAACGACTCCACAGATGGAGGAACGAGTCCACAGATGGAGGTACGACTCCTCAGATGGAGGAACGACTCCACAGACGAAGGAATGAGTCCTCAGATGGAGGAACGAGTCCACAGATGGAGGAATGAGTCCTCAGACGGAGGAACGAGTCCTCAGATGGAGGTACGACTCCTCAGATGGAGGAACGACTCCACAGATGGAGGAACGATTCCACAGATGGAGGTACGACTCCTCAGATGGAGGAACAACTCCACAGATGGAGGAACGACTCCACAGATGGAGGAACGAGTCCTCAGATGGAGGTACGACTCCTCAGATGGAGGAACGACTCCACAGATGGAGGTACGACTCCTCAGATGGAGGAACGACTCCACAGATGGAGGAACAACTCCACAGATGGAGGAACGAGTCCACAGATGGAGGTACGACTCCTCAGATGGAAGAACAACTCCACAGATGGAGGAACGACTCCACAGATGGAGGAACGACTCCACAGATGGAGGAACGACTCCACAGATGGAGGAAGGAGTCCACAGATGGAGGAACGACTCCACAGATGGAGAAAGGAGTCCACAGATGGGTCCTTGAACAGCTGCTGATGGAAGGGGATCATCAACGGTCCAATTATAACCTCCTCTTATTGACCCATGAGACTATATTTTTT
Source organism: Hirundichthys speculiger (assembly GCA_018398805.1). Lineage (NCBI taxonomy): Eukaryota > Metazoa > Chordata > Actinopteri > Beloniformes > Exocoetidae > Hirundichthys > Hirundichthys speculiger. The sequence continues at coordinate 41,813 of JAGFBZ010000734.1, read as the reverse complement.
TCTCTTCGCTACATATTTTTTGAGAGATATGACTAAAACTCTGGTGAGACTTATAGTCCAGGAAATACGGTATATTTAAAAAAACAGCCAACTAAAACACAGGAAGAGAAAACTAGTTTTCATCTCAGTCAGTGTAGAAATGAATGCAGGTGGCTGGAACTGAACTAATCGCTGCAGTATTTACGCTGACTACATGAAAACTGGTCTGTGGTCATCCACATGAACACGCTTGAATTTCATTGTTCTTGAAAATTAAAGTCCTCTGGTGGATGAGATTAAATTTGTTTCAGCGTTTTTCCAAATGTTCAGTTCTAAATCTGTTTGTCTTCCTCTCTCTGTGTCTATCAGGGATTATTCATTGTGGAGTCTTTTCCTGACGATACTCTGTTCACGTCTGGATTGGAGTCAAACACCCTCCCTCGCTCTGTGTGTGTGTGTGTTTGTGTGTCCGCAGCGTTCATGTCTCATGCAACTAACTTCTGTTAATATGCTTTTGTTCATTCAAAGGTTAGATTTGTGCTGATTTTCACTGACCATGAACTAACATGCTTGTGTGTGTTTATGGTTTAAGCCAGTTTTATGCTTGTTCATACAGGCGTGTATGTGTAGTGGATAGAAGATGTGGTAGCCTCATTTAAATCAGTCTATTCCTGTGTGTGTAGGAGGACGGCAGATGCAGCTGAAGATGCGTTTTTGCAGCACAGGAAGACGTTCTGTTGCTAATGCACACACTCACACACACATGCACACATGCACACATAGTGAATTCACACTGCCCACAAGCAAAAATGGTTAAATTGAAAAAAAAAAAAAAAAAAACACACACTGCATGCTGCATTTGCCCATGAACCACTGGTCTGTTCCAGTTTTTCCACAACTCTGTATTCTTTTAGTGGAAGATGTTCTCTCTGTCTGCTGCCTGAATGTTTTTCTATGATGAAGTCGTTTCCTCATGATACTCGGTTAATTGCAGCCAATGAATGCTGTCCAACATGTTGCAGAATATAAAGACATGCAGATATGACCAAGCTGAAATGCCTGACATGCACAATTCTTTTTCATGTGATTGTTGTTTGTAATTTGTATGTCTATTGCTGCTGCTGTTTTCTCCAGGAGATTGTTGACCACCACAGTGTCTGGCTGGTTAGCTGACAGCTGTTTTTCAGGTCTGAACTGGGATGTCCCACAGGATCTTTGCTCTTTCATTATCCTCCGTTCTTGGAGGTGTCTCTGATCTTTACTCAGTACACATGTTCCTGTACACTTTTCCAGCTACTTTGCTGTGGTGTTTCCATACATTCCTCACCTGTCTACATTTTAGATCCCACTACTATGAGCTGGATTGTCTTGGGGTAGAGGTCTTCATGGGCCACTTTCATGGACCCAAACCCGAATGGACCCGTAAAAATTTGACCCGAAACCGACCGACCCAAGCTATTATCATAAGTCCGGGGGTCCAAACCCGAATGGACCTGCAATATGTGGACCCGGAACCGACCCGACCAGTCTTTAGTTTCCGATCACGAACCGAACCAAGTTACCCGAATAGACCTGAGACAATCCAGCCCATAGTTGCTCATGGTAAAGTTGTCTAGCGCTGAATAAAACTTGATTTTCTTACCTAAAGTTGTCTTCTTCTACCCGGTTCAGTTGCTACATAGGCTACGTGATGTAAACAACAATAAATCCAGGTTGTTATTTTCTTTGTGGATACAAATGCTATTGTTAGCAACTGCTAATGCTAATAGCCTACACCGGTCAGGACGTGTCATAAATATGTTCTCTCATCCAGCGTTGTCATGTTTGCGATCCATTTTGCTTTACAGCTGCCGGGCAAACCGCTAATAACACGCTACAACACACAATTGTTTTATGAAAAACACACCATGTTAATTAATAACTAATTTAACTGCCCCGAGTCCTGACATTGGCTGCCACCGCCAATATCTTTATCTCTTTCGAGTAAACGCGGACCCAGCCTGTCAGAGAGCACCGACTAGACCCGAGACTAACTGTGCTGATTCCGACCCGAACCCGGAGTCATCTGCAATACCGGTTGCCCTCAAGGGACTGTCCAGATGCCCTTGTCTCACTGGTAAACAATCCAGGAATGGACATTGAGATAGTGGAGTCCTACAAGTGCCTGGGTGTTCTCGTGAACAATAAGCTGAACTGGACTCAGAGGACAGATGGACTGGGTAGGAAGGGTCAGAGCAGACTCTTCCTCCTGAGGAGACTGCGGTCTTTTGGAGTGAAGGGGGCACTCCTGAGGACCTTTTACAGCTCTATGGTAACATCAGCACCTCTTCTATGGTGTGATCTGCAGAAGCAGCAGCATCATGGAGAATGAAGGAAGAGGAAGCTGGACAAATTCATCAGAGTCCAGCTACATCCTGGGCTGGGCTTTAGATTTTGTGGGGGAGGTTGCCTACATAAAGGTGCTGTTAAAGCTGGTATCCATCCTGGATGATGAGTCCCACTTCCTGCACCTGGTGATGCCACTGTACTGAGCTGATGCTTGACAGCTGTTTGACTGGAGATGCCAACATGAAGTCCAGGGAGATCTCAGTGCAAATGTTAAATGATATCTCAAGGCAAATAATTGCTGAAGTCAACAGTATAGAGAAGGATCTATGAGTGCCAGGTTGCTTACAAAGCTGGGAGGACACCACAAGTCCAGAAGCTGCCTGTGGTCCTCGTGCAGCCAGTCCAGGTTCCAGTCTTGACCCTAAATGCCACTACAGCCAAAATAAAAGATGAAAAAGATGATTGTAAATACAGAGGGTTTCCTGGTACCATTCTGGAACAGGAAAACATCTAGAAAGTCTACTGTATCTGGAATCAGAGTCCTCGGACAGATGCTGCAGTATTTGTTTCTGGAAGCAGCTTGGTGATGCTGTTGAAGGGCAGGGATGGAGAGGCCGCTGGATGATATGATCCTGTAAACACAGAGCATGTATATGTCTACAAGGGAGACATTTGTAATTGAGGAACTGTATTTGTCATAATCTGCCTTGGGTATTCATCTGTTAGTGTGCTTCTGCTTAATTATCTGAACGCATGGGCCGAGAGAATACTAACACACCCACACAGAGATGTGAAGACTGCAAATGTCTTCATGACACTTATGAGTGGCAGATACAAACCCTGTGCACACTGACACACACGTGGACAGGCAAGAAAGAGGAAATTCGCTGCAACATCTTCTGCTGCCATCATTAACTCGAATCATTCCTCAGTGGCATTTCTAAAAGCTTACACACACAAAATGAGTTCCCTGATCTGAGAGGTCTGCTGTCTGTCAGCGGCAGTTTGACTTCCAGCCTTCTAGGGAGGGAGAGAGAGATGATGAGAGAGAGACCTTCAGCTGGAGGAAACCATAGTAGCTCTGAAGCTCATGTAAAACCACATCTGCGCTCCACTTCCAGTGAGCTGGAATAGATTTGAGACTGTCAATGAAAGGAAAACCACACTGCCTTTGGCCATGCTTTCTCTTTTGGTTACTAAAAACCAAAAGAGAAAGTTTAAAAGCAAGTGACATTAGTGATTAGCCTCCAGCTAATCCAAAATACCGCAGCTGTGAAATCAAGGATAGAATTTAAAATTCTTCTCCTCAGATTTAAAGCACTTAGGAGCCAGGCTCCTTCTTATCTTATACAGTTCCACAGTATAGCAGCTCCCTGGTATCACAGCTCCACAGTATCACATCTCTACTGTATCACATCTCTATGGTATCACAGCTCCGCGGTATCACATTTCTACGGTATCACAGCTCCACGGTATCACATCTCTACGGTATCACAGCTCCGCGGTATCACATCTCTACATTATCACAGCTCCAGGGTATCACACCTCTACATTATCACATCTCTACGGTATCACAGCTCTACGGTATCACAGCTCTACTGTATCGCAGCTCTACAGTATCACAACTCTATGGTATCGCAGCTCTACGGTATCACAGCTCCACGGTATCACATCTCTACGGTATCACAGCTCCACAGTATCACATCTCTACGGTATCACATCTCTATGGTATAACAGCTCCACGGATTGCAGCTCTAGAGTACTGCAGCTCCACGGTATCACAGCTTCTCTCGCTCTCAGAGATGCCTCTCTTTCCTTCATCTGCTGCAGATTTCCTCCTGTTAAAAGGAGCTTTGTCCTCTCTGCTGTTGACCCATGCTTAATAACCCCAGGCAGTGAACTAAATCAAACTTGAGAGTCAGTGCAAGTTGTTGGCTTCCACAGCAAAGCTGTCTCTTATGTACTGGCCTTGTGTGCATCTGAATTGGATTTTCAGTGGAGTGACGGCTACATGAGCGTTGATCCTGTTTACTCAGTACAGAGAAAGCCACTGGCACAGGGAAGACCTGAAAGGCTCAGAGCTGCAAAGCCCTGGATGAGTGTGAGCGTCGCTCCTGAACCCCGTCACGTCCCGCGGTAGTCGCGTCACCTGAGTTGGATTATAACCTGAATATAACTGGACTGGACATTTAAATCTTTCACTTTCCCTGTAAAGTGCCATGAGGTTACTTTATTGTGTAGAATCGTACATACAAACCAAAATAAACTGAAGTGCGCTGTGGACAGTGACAGTTGCTCTTCAGAGAAAGCTGCTGTAGGAGCCTAAATTCTGTTTGAATTGGTTAAGTTTAAATGATGATTTAAGTTGGTGTGTTGTTTATTTCCCCTTAAAATGTCTGGAGGATTTAATAGATAAAAAATTGCGTATATGCCCTCTAGTGGGCAGTTAGGAGCTGCATGAGGCAGTGGGAAGTCAGTTGTCATGGAGTTGAGCCACACAGTTTCTTGACCTCTCGCTTCACTTGCTCTATTTACAAGCTATTTCTAAGTTTTTGTTTGCTGAATTATTTTTGTATCTTGTTAATCGTTCAAGTAAAGTATAAAAACTAAGAAGATGGCTTTTGGAGTATTTTTTGTGGACGTAGTGGAGGAAGAGGGAGGAGAGCGTCAGGCTTATGGCTGCAACAATTAGGAACCTACATCTTTAGTCAAGAAACTTGCTCTTCGTGGATTTTTGGATTGTGGAACTGCCTGATTGGAAACGGAGGACAAAGGAAGGTACAGACACGGAGATTTGGAAAAGTATCAAGTTACAAGCTGCACGTGTGAGGGAGCTCGTTAAGACATGCGGGCGGATCATTAAGTGGAGCAGACCCGCATTGAGCTACGTGAGTAAACAAAAGAAGGCTCGTTGAGACTGTGTTGCTTCAGTGTTTTTACTAAAAGTGGAAAAAAAAAAAATACTGTTTATGGAAGACAGTGGAAAAAGGATAGTAAAAATGACTGAGAAAGGCATGGAGGATCAGAAGTGTAGAAAGATGCAGGCTCGCAAGCTCAAGCTCTCACAGCTGACTAGTTCGAGGAAGAAAATTGAACAGCTAATGGAGGATGATGTGAATGTGGACACTGTAAAGAATATGCTTCGTGTTGACTTTAGTAACTTGCAGAAAGAGTTTTCAGAGATAAATTCAAGCCTGCAGAAGCTTATGCAAGAAGAGGAATTTGTGGAAGATCAAGCTAACTGTTTTGATCCAGTGGATAAATCTATGGATGCATTTTCTGGAAATGTGAGGAGTGGATGAAAGAGGTTTTGGTACGTGATGGACAGGCTGAAGAATGTGACAAACAAATAACACCTGCAGACAGTAGATCAACAACCTCAAAAGTGAGTATTAGAAGTAAAGCTGCATCGCAGACTGGAAGCTCAGCTTCATCAGCAGTTTCAGTCAGACTGAAGGCAGAAATGGAGCGAGCATCATTAAGAGCAAAGGCCGCAGCTTTACGACAAAAACTGGCCATAGAACAGGAAGAGGCAGAGTGGCATGCAGAGAAAAGACAACGAGAAGCAGAGTTTGAAGCACAACAGAAAAGGATTGAAGCTTCAATAAAGGCTAAAAAGGAAATGCATGCCATGGAAACTGCACTGGCCGAATCTGATGCTAAAATGGAGGTTTTACAAAAATATGAGGCTGCAGATGAAGAAGGTGGCACAGTTAAAGACGGTGAAAAAGATGAAAAAACACACACATGGTTGGCCAGTCAATCTGCTGTGCAACCGATCAAACAACCTGCCGTTCAGCCGCCACCAGGACACACTTTGCAAGCACCCAGAGTCAAACTAAATGCTTCAGCAGCACCTTATCAGCCAGCTTCGCCTGCACCAAGAGCTGAAAGTAAAGACACACAGGGAGCCGTGCTAGAAGGACTTTGCCAAGCTATCTCCCAGCAAGCCAGTGTTATGGAGTATCTGGTGAAGAGTCACAAAGCTTCCCTACTTTCAGACCTCACCATCCAAACATTTACAGGAGACCCACTGGAATATAAATCTTTCATTAGAGCCATCGAACATGGGATTGAAGGCCGCACAAGTGATGACCGTGATCGTCTTCAAGTGGACAACCACATGATGTGGTGAAGAGCTGCATGCACATGGAATCTACAGCAGGATATGCCAAAGCAAAGGAAATGTTAAAGGAGTTCTTTGGAGATGACTTCAAAATAGCAGAGGCATATATAAAAGAGGCTTTGAACTGGCCCACAATTAAGCCAGAAGATGGTGTTTCTCTCCAGTCTTTTGCATTGTTCCTGACCGGCTGCTCAAACACAATGACTGATATTAGCTACATGAAGGACTTGGACAACACAGCTAATATAAGAGCACTGGCAAACAAACTTCCATACAGGCTCAAGGAATCCTGGAGGAAGTCAGCTTGTGACCTGCAGGAAAGAACAAAGAAAAGAGTCAAGCTCAAGGACTTTGTGAACTTTGTGAATCAGCAAGTCAAGTATCTGCTGCATCTACTCTATGGAAACATTAAAGAAAACATCACTAACACAAAGGAACCAGCAAAACCGAAACTGAGACCCCAATACTCAGAGGCATTCAAATCAAGAAAAGTTTTTACAACAGTCGTTGTGCCCCCAAAGACAGAAAATGAAAAGAAGACAGTAACAAAAACACAACCCATCTCAGTGGAAGCTTTCAACCAACCTTGCGTTTACTGTGCGGGAGAGCAACACAGCCTCACAGTATGCAAGAAATTCAAGGGCAAGCAACATAAAGACAAGATTAGTTTCTTGAGGAGCAAAGGTATGTGTTTTGCCTGTTTAAAGCATGGACATATGAGCAGCAGCTGCAAGCAGAAGCTTCAATGTGAAGAATGTTCCAGACTGCATCCTATACTATTGCACATTGCCACCAAAGACCCAAAAGAAGAAACAGGAAAAGACAATTGTGAACAGCAAGAACAGCAATCTGTATCAAGTGCCCTTGTACAAGCAGCTGAAACTTTTGGTGTCACAGGGGCCGGTAAAGATGATTGTGCTCTTGCAATCATTCCAGTGTGTGTCAAGGCACAAAAGGGAACTAAGACAGTGACAACCTACGCATTTTTGGATCCTGGTAGCTCAGCTACTTTTGCTACAGAGTCACTGATAAACCAACTGTACATGAGTGGACGTAATGTGAGCATCTCATTGCGAACTATGGGGAATGAATCAATAGTGAACACACGCACTGTGGCTGGTTTGGAGATCAGCGGTTTAGACAGCAACCACTTTGTTGAACTTTCAGAGGTGTATTCACAGAAGAACATTCCCGTAACTAAGGACAATATTCCCCGTCAGGAGGATATTGACAGTTGGCCCCACCTTAAGGAGGTAAAAATCCCCTCTATCCAAGCAGAAGTTGGATTGCTCATCGGAGCAAATGTTCCCAAGGCTATGGAACCGCTGCAAGTGGTTAACAGCGTGGATAATGGACCATATGCCGTGAGAACAATATTAGGCTGGACAGTGAATGGACCCCTCAGAGGTGGAAGTGACACAGTGGAAGCCAACACATCAACAGGAATTACGGTAAACAGAATCTCAGTGGCCAAGCTAGAAGATCTCTGGCAGCTGCAATTCAAGCAGGACTTTCCTGATGCTGGGCAAGAGGAAGACATCGAGATGTCTAAGGATGATCATCAGTTCATCAGCATGGTGTCACAGTCTGCTGTACTGAAGGACGGTCATTACAATGTTTGCCTTCCAGTGAAGAAGAAACGTTTGTGTCTGCCGAACAACAGAGCTGTTGCAGAACAACGTGCATTGAACTTACGGAAAAGGTTCTCCAGAGACAGCAAGTTTTATGGAGAATATGTGGCTTTTATGGACGACCTGCTCAACAAAGGTTACGCTGTGAAGCTTGATGGTGACAAGTGTGAACCTGCTGAGGGGCGAACATGGTATCTGCCTCATCATGGAGTCAGACATCCAATCAAACAGAAGTTGCGCGTAGTTTTCGACTGTGCTGCGAGCTACCAAGGCATATCATTGAACCAACAGCTCCTGCAGGGTCCCGACCTAACAAGTTCCCTGGTGGGGGTCCTCTTAAGGTTCCGACAGGAGGCTGTGGCGGTCATGGCAGATGTCGAGGCCATGTTTCACCAAGTCAGAGTGAGAAACGAAGACACGGATCTTCTTAGATTTTTGTGGTGGCCTGACGGCAGCTATGAACAGGATCTCATCGAACACAAGATGATGGTACACATCTTCGGTGCCACATCGTCACCAAGTGTTGCCACCTTTGCACTCCAGAAGTGCGCAACAGATTTTGCAAAAGAGTTTGGCCCTGAGACGGCTCAAACAGTAAGGAAGAACTTTTATGTGGATGACTGTCTTAAGTCGGCCGTGGATGAAACAGCCATCACTCTGTGCGCAGAGTTGAGGAGCATGTTGGCAAAAGGAGGATTCCGGCTGACAAAGTGGTCAAGCAACAGCAGGAAGTTGCTGAACTCTATCCCTGAAGAGGAAAGAGCTAAAGGATTTCAAGATTTGGATTTGGATGAGGACTACCTGCCCATGGAGAGAGCATTGGGTATCCAGTGGTGTGCTGAATCAGATCAGTTCAGGTTCAAGATCAACCTCAAGAATCGACCACACACTAGGAGAGGCCTGCTTTCCCTGGTCAGTTCGATTTTTCGACCCACTTGGTTTTCTCGCTCCAGTGATATTGCCTGCTAAAAGAATCCTGCAAGATTTATGTCGCCAGAAGTACAGCTGGGATGAAACCCTGCCAGAGACTGTGGTCAAGAGCTGGAGTAAGTGGATCTCAAGTCTGCCACAGCTTGAGAAGTTTGGAGTTGATAGATGTGTCAAGTCAAAGCAGTTTGGAGCTCCAGTCTTTGCGCAGTTACATCACTTCGCTGATGCAAGTGAAGATGCCTACGGAACCACAAGCTATCTACTGCTACGATCTTCAACTGGAGAAGCTCAATCAGCGTTGATCTCGGCAAAGACGAGGGTCGCACCCTTGAAGTCTCCGACTATCCCCAGGATGGAGTTGACTGCGGCCACAGTTGCAGTAAAGATGGACAAGCTTCTGAAGAAAGAGCTTGAGTTGGATCTTCGTGAGTCGATCTTTTGGACTGATAGCACGACTGTGCTAAAGTACCTGAGCAGCGAAAGCACCAGATTCAAGACGTTTGTTGCAAACAGGATTTCAGCAATCCTGGATCACTCTCAGACATCTTAGTGGAGATACATCAACACCACTCTGAATCCATCTGATGTTGTCTCAAGAGGACAGACTGTGGAAGCATTTTTGAAGAATGAGAGCTGGCTCTCAGGACCAAGTTTCCTGCTCAGTTCCCAAGACCAGTGGCCTAAGAATCCCGATCCTGGCATGCTAGATATCGATGACCCTGAGGTCAAAAGACTGGCTCAAGTGCATGTCATCCAGGCACAAGAGCTTGAAGATTCAATGGATCAGTGGATGAACCACTACTCTTCATGGACAGCTTTGAAATGTGCTGTAGGATGGTTTCTGAGGCTGAAGGATTTGCTGAAAGAGCTGAAGGAAAGGAGAAAGGAACTACGAGCCGTAGATGGAGAAAGCAGGATGAGAGAATTTAAGAAGGCTGTCAAAGGAAAGCATCTGACTTGTGAAGATTTGACTATAGCAGAAACAGAGATTGTTAAGTGCTGTCAGAAGAGAAATTTCAAAGAAGATTTGGCTATGCTAAAAGAACAACAGAGAGTGAAGAAAAGTAGCTCGCTCTTTAAGTTGAATCCAGTACTACAAGATGGAGTTATGAGAGTGGGCGGAAGGTTGAGTCGTGCCGCGATGCCTGACAACTCCAAGCAGCAAGCCATCTTGCCCAAGGACTCACACATCACAAAGCTTGTGTTGAGACATATTCATGAGATCACAGCTCACGCTGGAAGGAATCACATGTTGGCCCAGCTACGTCAACGATTCTGGATCCCTGGAGCCAATGGAGCTATCCGAAGGTTCCTGTCCAAGTGTGTCAGCTGTAGAAGACAGCATGGAGCCGCTGGCAAGCAGCTCATGGCAGATCTACCTAAGTGCAGGGTCCTGCCAGATGATCCCCCTTTCACAAGAGTCGGCATTGATTACTTTGGTCCGTTCTCAGTGAAAAGAGGAAGAGTGCAAGTAAAGAGATATGGCGTCATCTTCACGTGTCTTGCTATTCGAGCAGTGCACCTGGAAGTTGCATCTTCTCTCGACACCGATGCTTGTCTCAACGCGATCAGAAGGTTCATCGCCAGAAGAGGACAAGTTAAAGAGATGTATTCGGATAATGGAACCAACTTTTGATCAGCTGACACTGAGATGAGGAAGCTGATCAAGGAATGGAACACCAACAGGATTGAGAAACACTTGCAACAAAGAGGTGTTCAGTGGCATTTCAATCCGCCAGCAGGTTCTCACCACGGAGGCAGCTGGGAGCGGTTGATCCATTCAGTGAGGAAGATCCTGAACATCACAGTCAAGGAGCAACAGCTGGACGAAGAGGGGCTACACACTCTGCTTTGTGAAGCCGAAGCGGTCATAAACAGCAGGCCCATCACGAGGACGTCATCAGACCTCAACGACTTGGAAGCCCTCACTCCCAACCACTTGTTGTTGCTGAAGGTCAAGCCCGAGTTACCACCAGGGGTATTTAAAGAAGAGGACCAGTATGTCAATCTCAGATGGAAACAGATTCAATACCTCGCGGATGTCTTCTGGAAACGCTGGTGCAAGGAGTATCTGACACAGCTTCAAGAACGTCAGCGATGGTCTTCACCCAGAAGAAACTTCTGTGTTGGCGACGTGGTGCTGATCGTGGATGATACATCGCCAAGGAATTCCTGGCCACTTGGAAGAATCGTGGAGACTTTTCCTGATCGATATGGATTGGTTCGTCAGGTGAAAGTGAAGACCAAAACCAATGAGCTTTGTCGTCCTATCACAAAGCTATGTTTGCTGCAAGAGTCAGAAGATAACTGATGGACTGTTATGAAGATCTCGTCTAGAACAGGCAGCTTCTTTTTGCTGAGTGACTTGAGTAATTTGCTAAGTGATAGTAATGTTATTTAAGCTCCTTTGATTTAAGTTTACACTCTTTTGGAGTAATTGTTTCAAGACCGTTGATAACAATTAGGGGCCGGTAATGTAGGAGCCTAAATTCTGTTTGAATTGGTTAAGTTTAAATGATGATTTAAGTTGGTGTGTTGTTTATTTCCCCTTAAAATGTCTGGAGGATTTAATAGATAAAAAATTGCGTATATGCCCTCTAGTGGGCAGTTAGGAGCTGCGTGAGGCAGTGGGAAGTCAGTTGTCATGGAGTTGAGCCACACAGTTTCTTGACCTCTCGCTTCACTTGCTCTATTTACAAGCTATTTCTAAGTTTTTGTTTGCTGAATTATTTTTGTATCTTGTTAATCGTTCAAGTAAAGTATAAAAACTAAGAAGATGGCTTTTGGAGTATTTTTTGTGGACGTAGTGGAGGAAGAGGGAGGAGAGCGTCAGGCTCATGGCTGCAACAATTAGGAACCTACAGCTGCTCTGCTGCTTAATTCAGTCGAAAAGCCATTTGTGCATTTCAGCTTCTTTCAACCAAGAAATGAGACCCAGGAATGAGAACATCAGAGGGACAGCACATGTTAGAGAAAGAGAGGCCAATCTGAGATGGTGGAGGGATGGAGAAGATATCTGGAAAAGGATGAGGAGGTTGGAACTGGAACAGGAGGTCTAGAGGAAGACCTGAGAGGAGATTTATAGATGTGGTGAAAGAGGATGGAGGTAGATGGAGGAGACTGTGGAGACCTCTGAAGGGAACAGATAAAAGGAGAAGAAGAAGAAGCTTCTTTTGACCGAATACATTTGTCATGCATTTCTATTCATCCCTGGATTATTAGTTATGGATTACTAGTTATTATGAGTCGTTCTGATCTCTACACCAACACAACATTGACTTTTTCAAGGCCCTGAATAAAAACCAATGACCACTGATCTCATGAGAGAAACTGCATGTTAATACATTGAATGGATCCAAACATAAGAAAAAGATTTAAAGCAATCATTCCCCCAACAGTGAAACGCTGTATAACTACACATCAGCAAGCTTCCTGGAGACGGTCCAGGCGTGTTCTTCAGAGAATCAGATTTACACATGAAGATCAGATCAGACGAAGCACATAGGAGATGGTGAAGATGTTTTAATACCTGCTTAATATCTGAAGATTTGAGCATCAGTATCCAGGTAGCAGATTCAGATGGATGAAAATGGAACAGTCAGTTTTTTTTTTAAATATTATTTTCATACTATTAACATTCACTGAACTCAGTGAGTAATTTTTATGAGACATATGTGTAAGCAAACATTAATATACATGTCATTCATACATCCATATCCTGACTGATGTGAAAGTCGAGCAGTTTGGAGCAACTGCTCCTGTTTCAATGGATATAAAAGAAAAACAGCTATGGTTTGTGCTTACAATTATGTCACAAAACACACACACACACACCCACACACACATACACACTAAGTTTGCTTTCCTGTGACCTGGGAGCACTGCAGTGAGTGGGCAAACAAGGCCACCCTGTGGTGAGAGAGTGCAAGAGGAGTGGGTGAGTGGGAGCGAGAGAGAGGAGGGAGGGTGAGATTGAACCTGTGTGTTTATAGACCTCTGTGATGTGATGGTGCTTTCACTCCTGTTAAATATCACGCATTTGAATCTTCCTTTGTCTGAGTTTATTATTAAAGTACAGCAGCAAACCCAGAGATCTTTACAAATGCGTCTCTTAGGGAGGAATCTGAGTGTTTTATCACCAACCGAGGGACGTAATTGAGGCAAGTCCGGCCGGTAAAAGTGCAGTACCAGGCAACAGATTCTTGTGTTTGCTTTGAGACTCAAAATAAGAGTGACTGGATGCAAAAATCATCATTTTCAGAAAGCTGCAGGAAACTAAATTCAGAGGAGTAGATGATAAACTATCAGGAGCCTCAAAGCCTGAGCAGTGATTCACTGCATCACGATGCTTTACCAATGTAGCACCTGAGGCACAAGTCCTCATGATATTCTGGTGGGAAGATAATATTAATAACCTTATTTTTATATCACCTTTCAAAACACAGTTACAAAGTGCTTTACAGTAAAAACAAATAAGATAACAATCATTAGAAATTAAGATAAGAACAGTAAGATCCCATAAAACACAGTAAAATTGTTTAAAAAAAAAAAAAACAGTTAAGAAAAAGCCAAGCGGTAAAAGTGAGTTTTAAGAAGAGATTTAAAAGAAGAGACCCTCCGACAGGGTGTTCTGGAGCTTGGGGGCCTGAACGGCAAAGGTTGACCAAGCGGGATTTAGGAACTAACAGGGCCCTGTCAGAGGATCTCAGGCTGCGCTCAGGCTCATAAGGAGTTAGCATTTTTAGTATGTAGGCAGGCTCCTGGGCATTCAAAGCTTTAAAAAAACAGCAAAAAGCTCTTAAATCAATTGTGAAACTCATGGGTAGCCAGTAAAGGGCAGCTAGGACTGGTGTATTGTGGTCACTTCTCCTGGTATGAGTTAAAAGCCTGGCGACAGTATTTTGGATTAGCTGAAGTCTGTTTCGCTTACTGATATGAGCGAAAAGTGCATCACAATAGTCAATCCTGGATGAGATGAAGGCATGAATGACTGTTTCGAATAGTGTGGGAGAGTGGAATGATCTGACTGATAGTTGTCTCAACTGGGCAAAGCAGGATTGTACAACCTTGGTTACCTGAGTGTCGAAGGAGAGTTGGGAGTCAAAAATGACACCAAGGTTGCAGGTTTCTGTACACAGAGGGCACCCAGACCAGACGACAGATTTGTAACACTGTTGGTGCTGGGGCCAAGGGTGCAATGATGATCACTTCCAATTTGGAGTCATTTAACTGTAGGAAATTTGTGGACATCCAGTTTTTTATTTCAGCTAAGCAGGACAAAACATGTGAAACATTGACGCTAGCAGGTTTAACGTAAATAGAGTTATGTGTTGTTGGCATAACAGTGGAAATTGATGTTGTGGCTGCGCAAGATGTGACCAAGGGGTAACATGTAGATAGTGAAAAGAAGGGGACCCAAACTGGACCCCTGGGCCACACCACAAGATACCACACACTTGTAGAGGAGACATCTCTGAGCCTGACAGAGGACCTATTTGACAGGTAGGAGATGAACCAGCCTAGTGCCCCTTCACTGACTCCAACACTGTTTCAGAGGGCTGATTAAAACATTGTGGTCCACTGTATCAAAAGCTGCGCTGAGGTCAAGGAGGATTAAAACGGAATACAGACCACAATCATCTGTCAGTAGTAGGTCATTTGAGACCTTGACCAGGGTGGTCTCCATGCTGTGGAGGCTGCAGAACCCCGATTGGAATATTTCAAAAATCTGGTTCTCATTCATGAAAGAAATTAGCTGGGTGGCCGCAACTTTTTCTAAAATCTTGGATAAAAATGGTAACTTAGAAATGTGTCTAAAATCACTTAAAACAGCAGGGTCAAGAGAGGGTTTCTTTAAAAGAGGGTAAATAGTAAACATGTTTGAAATAAAAAAAAAACTGGGAAAAACTCAGAGGACAGAGAGCAATTTATATTGGCTGAAATCTCTGCACCAACCATGTGAAAAACATCTTTAAAAAACCAGGTTAGGGATACAATCTGAAAGGCAGGTGGAGGACTTTGAGTGTGCAACAATGCGTACCAAGGTGGACAAAGAAATCATGTCAAACTCTTTTAATGTAAATGGAAGGCATTGGTTGATGTCACATTCTCTAAAGTCAGTGTGGCATTGTTGACTAATTTCATTGATCCACTGTAGATTCACTGTAGATCCACTGTAGAGCTGGACCATGTGTGATCTGTGTTAATAATTAATATCTTGTTATTTTTATATTTTTTTTTAAAGAAAAAAGTCGCTGTTGTTAAACTGCCACTGTTCCTCTTTGGTGAGCTGATCTTGTCCCCCCAGGGGTTTGATGGACTCAGCAGAACATTGTAGACTGCCTGGACCCAGAACTCTGTCTAGGGTTCTGCCTGCCAGATCTTAGTCCAAAAGATCTCCCTTTCCATTGCACCGTCCCACCCCATCCGTGACTCGTGACTCCCTGCTGTCGGGCGATGGCTTCTGTCCAGCCAATGACTGCTGATCCAACCAATGCCCCGTACCTCAGCCAGGACTCAGCCATCTCCAGATCTTCCTGGCACTCCACTCTTGGAGTGGACTTTGATACCTGCCAACACCACCCTTGAGTGCCTCCTGCCTCTTTGGCGCCTCCTACTGTCCCTCTTCTCCCTGTAGTTTTGGCTGCTTTGCTTGCCCTGTCCTTCCTCTCCTCCACAGCTGCAGCCCATCTCCAATCACCCGTACCCATTATAAGCTGGACTCATCCAGCCACTCGGCGCCAGTCTGATGGAGCTCCTTGTGTGGTATTGAGCCCACTTCTCGACCTGTGTCTACTAGCTGAGCTTATACTAATGCTACTCTCTTCTCCAAAGCCTCATCACCGTTCCTGTCCATCCCAGATCTTGGCCGTGGATCCCTGCCTCCAGATTCTGTGTTCTGTCTCCGGACCCTTCTGCCAAATAAAACCTTTGCTGTCTGAGGTCGGCCTTCTGAGTCCTTATCTTCCTGAGCCACGGCAGAGAGTCCTGGAGTACTGGACTCAACGTCTCTCTTGTGCAAGAGATGTTAAACTCCTCTTTGAAGCTGCTGAACTGAAGCTAGAGTTTGTTGCTCTTCCCATAGAGTCTGAAGCTGCTCAAGCTACGAGGCAGTTTGAGCCACCTGTGAAGGTAGCTGCTGACCTCCCCTCCATGGCTTCCACCGTTGACACAGTTCCTCTGCACACTGTGTTGAAATATCCAGGCCTTGGATCCACCTGGAAGGCCAGACTTCTCAACAACCTGGACTTCAGCTCCCTGAATGTGGCCTAGATGGCACTTGTATCCTTCTATGGCTCTTGACTGGTTTGTCAGTGATGATGAGATTATAATATCATCAAACTGGAAACAAAAGTTCATTACTTGCATGCATCATGCCGTAGTCATTAACTGTTTGCCCAGGTCGTCATCGATAAGACCATCATCCCTTCCCTTGGGCTTGCCTGGGGATAAGGTTCTTCAAATGTATGTTACAAAGCGCTTGGTCTGAGTCCCGTAGAAAAGAGAGTTCTGGTGTGTGGAAGTACTTTGGATTTGATAACACATTTGCACACCAGAAGAGGAAAAAACATACAATCCAACTGCCATGATAAGAAACAGCACCAGAAACTATAACCAACATTTACAGGGAACATGTTTTGCTTTTCTGCCTTTTTCCAGTCATAGATCCTGAGGAATTTTGTGGAATTTAAACATTATTCTTTATTATATTGTTATTGTTTAATTGTTTTAGAAGGTCTTGCCAGACATTATGTCTGAAAATACCTGAGCTCTCAGCAGGTCTTAAATAGCTGCAGAAAGTTATTCTGTTTACTTCGTACTGACTTCATCTGTGTCGTCTAAGTGTATTCTGCTGTGTCCTGTTCAAATGATTAACAAAATATATGACTGATGCTCTTTGTCATTTTTCATCAATCTACTAAGATGTATGTTTGACCCCTTTGGATGCAAGAGCATTATAAAATTCACTGAACTCTAGTCCTTGCCAAGTCTTATTTTTGAAAGGTTTTCCTTCTTACTAAATCTTACTTAGATATTATCGTCACCAGGTGGTTAAAAATGAGTATAGGGATATAGATATTATTTTTTCCACAAGCATTTTGCATCTGTCATCTCAGGAGTTTTTAGTACTCCTTTTAAACTCTTTTGGATGCATTGTTTTCTGATTTTATTTAGATTTGATGCAGAGTCCCAATATATTTGAAATTGGGGTTGTACAAAAAAAAAAAAAAGAGGCAAAATGCATATCATGCTCTTTAATCTCAGACAGAGCCGAGTTCACTAGTGTTAAATATGTAAAGCTGTTACAATGTTCACCAGATTAAGAAATCAGCACCACAAGCTGATGTCCAACAGAAGTTTCAACGCCTATCTGGACATCTGATGATGTCTGTTCCAGTTAATAAAGTGAACCACAGTTTTTGAGTTTGAGTAAAACTGCAACGTTTCCGATAAAAATGCAAATGCTGGTGAGCCTTTTTGCACACGGCATCCACCTGGAGCTGGAAACAGTTTATTGTCTGTTACAGTCCCCAGATATTAGTGCTGCTGCACCACCTCCAGGACATTAGGGATAAGAGGTGGACCGGTTTTAAAATCAATGCACATCCCTTTGGTTTTTTTCTTTAGTTTTAGTCTTTATTCACTGTCAACACAGCACATTAAATTGGTTGAATTATCTATATCAGCACAGTCGAATTAGTTGAATTACCATTCCAGAAGTTCTTAGAGGATGACTGGGGAAAAATAAAGGCTGAGATGGAGCTGAAAAACTCATTTTTGTGACCAGGCAAGGCGGCTGAGCCATCCTCAGCGTTCAACCTTGTACTTCTTTGTACCCGAGTGTCTTCATAACCATCTTCCATGTTGTCTTGAGTGTTCAGTTGTGTTTCCGGAGCATTCTGCTGTCACCAGCCTCAACTTCACATCTGCGTCACAGATTCAGTGAAGAACGTGCCACTGAGGCAACGCAGCGAATCAGCTGGCTCTGCCTTCACTGCAGACGACACATTCGGTGTCACACAGATGATTAGTTCTGATGACCTTTACGCCGTCACTCCAACACACACTTCTGCAGCTGACCTTCTGCAGCACATTAGTGGGACAAACAAACGCCTCTCATGTTTGCTCTCGGTGATGTGAGAGCAGACATATTTTAAATTGATTGCACTGTTCCAATCTGACTGATCAGAGTTTTATCACAGCTGCAGAGCAGCTGAGTGCACGCCGTGCATGTGCATGTGTTAGTGGATGAGTGAATAAGAGGGCAGGGATGTAGTGCTCTCGTGCCTTATTTAGCTCAGGAATCATATCTTCACACTGTTCTTGTGAATGTTTGATGGTACCAGGTTGATCCCAGGCAACATAGAAAATGAGATGTACTTGACGCTTCTCAGTCTGTCTTAAGATCTGGACACCCAAGTTTGAACCAGTGAACGTATAAAGACATTGGTCACGTGCTCTACAGGGGCTGTTTCCTGCCTCCTCAGCTTCCTGTTTCCTTTTGTGTGTTCTTTAACTGTTTCTGTCCAGTTTCTCAACTACAAAAAATCTGACAATACTTCACTGGTGAATAATGATGCATTATTTTATAATTTTTATATTTAATCATATGTTTCTCAGGAAATTACAAAAAAAAAAATTGGTCAGACCAGAGCAGACAGTGGCTGAAGGAGGTACAGGACGTCTGTCAGTGAGAGGGTTTGAATTATTGACGTTTTTCATGTTTTTCAAGAATAAGATTGTCTATTTCACATACAGTGATCCCTTATATTTTGCAGTTAATGGGGACCGGTGCACTCCTGCGAAAATCAAAATCCGCGAACTGGAGCCGGAGCCCCCCGAGCCTAAATAATGTGTTTAAAATATGTTTAAAAACAAAAAAGTAGCAAGACACTGCAGCGAAACAAGACAAAGGCTCAACTGTGGTCTTTCCGTTACCTTCACAGCCTCTGGTCTCTGAACCGTAGTAAACAAACTGCTGGTATTGTGCTATTGTTGGTTTGTAATTAGCGGCTAACACGCTAACAACAACAAAAGGAACAGTCTGGTTTTCTCTGCATGGAACGAACACTTTATTCTGGCACTGCAGGAACTTGTAACATCACACAGGTTGTATTGTTGGGCTCCTGTTGGTTAACAGAGAATGTAAATCTATACACGCTGGGCTGCTGTTGATGCTCACTACACTTTTCATCTAACCACGTTTTCTTCTGCCATCTCACGACACACACACTCCATTACCCATAAGGCCACACCATTACCCATAAGGCCACCATCTTAAAGGGACCAGGCTGGCTCATAACATTTCTTCGTTGTGAGAGAACACGCACATCATCCTGTGATGTTTCTGCGATTTTTTTCTTGATTTTTTAATTATATTATATATTTCTGAAAAATCCACAAATAACTAAAACCGCAGAACTTAAAGCACGAATTGGCAAGGGATCACTGTATATAGTTACGTAATTTACATACTATATGTTTGCACATTTTTATACACTTGAATAAAGATTTCCAGGGGAAGTCATAAAGCTCTACAGGCCAGATAATACTGGCATTAGATGACAGAGAGGATGAGGTGTTGATGAAGAAGATCAGGTGATCGTGGCGACTCTGCTATAAATAAATAAATAAATAAATAAATAAATAGGTGAATCTTCTCTACATTCTCACAATATGGGTTTTATTCCAGAGAAAAACATAGGAGTAAAACATTTAGGCTGGAGGACACGTAGGACCATCCTTCCAGTACTTCAGTGGTGTAGGAAACTACCAAAAGCAGCTGAAGTGAAACAGCTGTTTCACAGCTGCACAGATCCAGCTGTTGGACCGGTCCAGCCTGATGTCATCACCTTAACGCTTGTGAGCAGACAAGTCAATCACCTGCTTGTTGTGGGACCAGAAGGGAGATGCAGATACAAGTCCAGTTCCACAGAAGTTGGTGTTGAATGTCAAGAAAGACAGAATGCAACACAAGTCTGCACGTTTCCAAAGAGAACTTCAGATGTTGGTCCATCTGACCTCAGAACAGTTTTCATTTATCCTCAGACCATCTTAGATGATTTTTGGTCCAGAGGAGATGCTGGTGTTTCTGGATGGTGTTCAGATGTGTCTTTTTCTCTGATGGTCCAGCTTCAACCTGCATCAGTGGATTGTAGGTGAACTGTGTACTCAGACGGTGGTTTCTGGAAGTGTTTCTGAGTCCATCAGTGATGTCCAGAAGACAATCATGTCTGAGGACCTGAAGATCTTCATCATCCAGTTCAGACCTTCATCCTCGTCTCTTGAACACAGAGACTCCTCCTGATTCTCTGAATCTGTTGATGATATCAAGGACTGTAGGTGGTGGATCTTTAGTCTTTGAGATCTTACGTTGAGGAACATTTTTCACCTGTTTTTATCTGCAGTTTGTCTCAGATTGGTGAACCTCTATCCATCTCTACATCTCAGAGACTCTGAATCTCTGAAATGCTCCTTTAATATCCAGTCATGTGACCTGCTGATAATTAACCTGATTAGATGGAGATCTTCCTCCATTTGTTCCTGATTTGCTCCAGTTACTTTTCCAGTCTTTTGTGTCTCCTGTTCCCACTTCTTTGGATGTTTCTACCATCAAAGTCAGAATGAGCTGATATTTTAACGTCTCAGTTGAACATCTGATCTGTTCTTTATGTTCTACTGGAAAAAAAAAAAAAAACATGGATTTATGAGATCTGACAATCATTCAATTCTGTTTTTATTCACGTGTTAAACAAAGTCCCACCTTTTTTGGAATTGGATTTGTACAAATTGTTCTGGAATTGTAAAAGTGCAGTACTCAAAAGATTGTAACTACCTTTGTTTAAGTGTCTAGTTGAAGGCTTCATGGAACAGCTGATTGTCATCGTTACAATGAAAATTAATGCCACCCTATCTAATAACTGTACCTAAAGGAAACATATAAAGAGTAAAAAAAATAAGTAAAGAGCCCTGCAGAACACCAGGACCAAGTCTGGTGGATGAAGAAGAGTCCATATTCACATGAACAAACTTGAATTCATCAGATAAATATGACTTAAGCCAAACTAATGCTGTTTATGTAATACCAATAACATTTTAATCCGGGCAGTTTTGTTCAGTCTTTGTACTGTTAAGGTGTTGAGACTGGGAAACAAAGCAATCATTTCACTGTCTTGTATGTCTCTTGGAATTAAAAAGAAAAAAAAAACTACCTTTACGATTCTCTCTCATTAGAGTTGTTATATTTGTAATAAGCTTATAATTCGAGCTTAATATGTGTAAAGGAAATAAAATATAAAAACAGTTATAATGTTCAGTCATTTGACCCCAAGTACCCTGTGATGGACTAGCGGCCTGTCCTGGGCGTCGCCTCAGAGAGCTTGGATAGACGCCAGCAGTTGCATGTGACCCTAGATAGGTATGGATGGATGGATGGATGGATGCATGGATGGGTGGATGGAAGGATGCATGGATGGATGGATGGATGGAAGGATGGATGGATGGATGCATGGATGGGTGGATGGATGGATGGATGGATGGATGGATGCATGGATGGATGGATGGATGGATGGATGGATGCATGGATGGGTGGATGGATGGATGGACGGATGGATGGATGGAAGGATGCATGGATGGATGGATGGAAGGATGGATGGATGGATGGATGCATGGATGGGTGGATGGATGGATGGATGGATGGATGGATGCATGGATGGATGCATGGATGGATGGATGGATGGATGCATGGATGGACGGATGGAAGGATGCATGGATGGATGGATGGATAGATGGAAGGATGGATGGATGGACAGATGGGTGGATGAATGGATGGAAGGATGCATGCATGGACGGATGGAAGGATGCATGGATAGATGGATGGATGGATGAATGGATGGATGGATAGATGGATGGAAGGATGCATGGATGGATAGATGGATGGACGGATGGGTGGATGGATGGATGCATGGATGGGTGGATGGATCGATGGATGGATGGATGGATGGATGGATGGAAGGATGCATGGATGGATGGAAGGATGCATGGATGGATGGATGGAAGGATGGAAGGATGGATGGATGGATGGATGCATGGATGCATGGATGGAAGGATGCATAGATGGATGGATGGACGGATGGATGCATGGATGGGTGGATGGATGGATGATGGATGGATGGATGGATGGGTGGATGGACGGATGGATGGATGCATGGATGGATGGATGGACGGATGGATGGATGATGGATGCATGGATGGGTGGATGGATGGATGGATGGACGGATGGATGGATGGATGCATGGATGGATGGATGGATGGACGGATGGATGGATGCATGGATGGGGGATGGATGGATGGATGGATGGATGGATGGATGGATGGATGGATGGATGGACGGACCGATGGATGGATGATGGATGCATGGATGGGTGGATGGATGGATGGATGGACGGAAGGATGGATGGATGCATGGATGGATGGATGGATGGATGGATGGATGGATGATGGATGGATGGATGGATGGACGGATGGATGGATGCATGGATGGGTGGATGGATGGATGGATGGACTGATGGATGGATGCATGGATGGATGGATGGATGGATGGATGCATGGATGGATGGATGGATGGATGCATGGATGGGTGGATGGATGGATGGATGGATGGATGGATGGTCGGATGGCCTCAATCATGTCATCATCAATGTTAATGAAAGGCTGAAATGTGCACAGTTGCATGTGAAATTGTCTCAGTGTTTTGGGATCTTTAATGGGAACCCGATGGATCAGGCTGATCATTAAAAGTGTTTTTGTGTGTCCAGGATGATGAAGTGGTCCTCCAGTGCTCAGCTACAATCCACAAGGAGCAGCAGAAACTCTGCCTGGCTGCTGAAGGCTTCGGAAACAGACTCTGCTTCCTTGAGTCCATCTCTAACTCAAAGGTAACACATGAACTTTAATAAACTCAAAAAGATAATTTAAAATCAACAAAAACCTCTAATCAATGAACTGGAAAAGATCAGCTATGGGAATGAGAGGAAGGATAATCATTGATAAAAATGCCTTTATCAGATTTCAGAACTTTTATGAGCTATTACTGTTTCAGAAAGCGGGTTTTGTACAAACTGTGAGTTTGTTTAAGCTGAAATTAGGAAATCTCAGGCTTTTCTGTTGCACAAAGGGAGGTAACTTGAACTGGAGAAAGAGGATGAACTCAAGCCCATTTCAGAAACAGGTAACTTAGACCCTGAGTCTTTGACCACAGTAATTTAGTCTGAGAGCAGAACCTGGTTGAGAGCAGGACATGTTCCACAAACCCAGAGTTCTTCTCTGTCTCCTCCCCTACAGAAAGCTTCAGAAAGCTTCAGAAAACTGGGATTTCATTTCATCAGGCAGTCGATCTTGTCATGAACATTTTTTGGAGATGTCTGAGCAATGACGGGTCCTTTTATTCATTGAAGAGGCTGTTCTGGTTAGAATGGAGCCGGGAAAAATGGATCAACGGAAAAATGAAATCATTTGGCGTAACGAGATAATTCTAGTTAATGTTTTTCTTTTGTTTTTATCTATTGTTGCATTAGAAATATCACCCACTATTGCTCTTCAAAAAGACAGTGTGCTCCAATTCACTTTATGTTGCAATCGAATCTCTAATTTCGATGATGAGAGTTGGGAGAGTTTTGCTTATTTACTCTTGCCATTTTGACTGATGGAGCTTCTATGCTGATGTGTTTTTATAGCTGCAGGACCAATCAGACCAACCCGTCCCCAGATTCAGACTGGAAATCCAGTTTCTTATCTCAGTGTTTGTTCACTCTGAGATGGTTTTTAAAACTCAAACTTTCTTGACCTTCCTTTCTGAAATAGGCCCCGGAACTTGAACATTTGTATACAAACATATACTTGGTTTTAGAGTTTTTACCCTAATAACATACGTTGCTCTTTCAGAATGTGCCTCCAGACCTATCCATCTGCACTTTTGTATTGGAGCAGTCGCTGTCAGTACGAGCCCTTCAGGAGATGCTGGCTAACATAGAGGAGAAGGCTGAAGGGGTGAGTGTGGACACAAACACACATTTAACCACATACACCAGGGAATATGCAGCAGATACTAACCAAACGAGGAGAGGAACGAGGAAAATCCCAGAAGAAATCTTGAAGGGGTGCCAGTGCAACTGCCAGTTGTTGAACATGACCTGCTAAAAAAGCTGACATCTCAAAATGAGTTCCTAAACAGTGAACAGTGAAAATTAAGCGCACGGATGCTGCTATTCTGGACCTCTTGTCCGTGTGCGTGTCTGTGAGCTGTGCTGTGAGTCCCGAGGCTATTAAGAATCCTCCCATGAGTCCTTCCATGAGTCCTCCCCCGAGTCCTTCCATGAGTCCTCCCATGAGTCCTCACATGAGTCCCTACGTGAGTCCTCCCATGAGTCCCTACATGAGTCCTCCCATGAGTCCTTACATGAGTCCTCCTATGAGTCCTCCTATGAGTCCTCCTATGAGTCCTCACATGAGTCCTTACATGAGTCCTTACATGAGTTCTTACATGAGTCCTTACATGAGTTCTTACATGAGTACTTACATAAGTCTTCACATGAGTCCTTACATAAGTCCTCCCATGAGTCCACACATGGGTTCCTCAATGAGTCATCACATGAGTTCTCACGTGGGTTCCCCCATGAGTCCTTACATGAGTCCTCACATGAGTCCTTACACGAGTCCTCACATGAGTTCTCCCATGAGTCCTTACACGAGTCCTTACATAAGTCCTCACATGAGTCCTCACATGAGTCCTTACATGAGTCCTCACATGGGTTCCCCCATGAGTCCTCACATGAGTCCTCACATGAGTTCTTACATGAGTCCTCACATGGGTTCCCCTATGAGTCCTTACATGAGTCCTACCATGAGTCTTCCCATGAGTCCTTACTTCAGTCCTTACATGTGTCCTCATGAGTCATCAATGAACTCAGAGGCTGGTTTGTCTGCATGTCTGCCAGATAACCCTAACCCTAACCCCCAATCCTAACCCTAACCCTTGGCAGTTTTAAAGTCCCAAACAAAGCTTTGCTGTTTGAAAACAGCGTGACCTCTGGAGCAATTCTTTGACACACATATTTCCTGAACACAGTGTTGTAATTTTTTATGACGACAGAGTTTAGTTTTTGGTATTTAGAGCAGGTGAGATGCTCCCTCAGCTCTGGACTGATTTAACAGAATAGTAAATTAAAGTGACCAAACTCACATTGGTGGATAAACATGCCAGTTGTCATGGGGTAGTCCATGTCTTTTGTTCAGGAGGTGGCACACACAGGACCTGGCATTCAGTTCAGTTTCATCTTTCCATCTGGCTGGGTCATGGACCATTTGTATTGTGTTTATTCTGTTGCACTACTACAGAATTGACTAATAAAACCAGCAGTGGAAGATGTGTAACAGCTCGGCCATTCAGCTTCCTGTGGGTTGAATGTGGGTAGTGTTGCCAGGGTGGCCTGGTAACTAGGACGTGGTTTCATTCATTTACTGAAATGTTGGCGTTCAGGTGGTTTTACATAGGAAGTATGGGATGTACCATGTGAAAGGGTCGAGATAGGGGTGTTCTACCGTAGTGGCAGAAAATGTTTTTAAGATGATTTATGCACATATGGAATTAGAATATTTTAATGTTATAATGTTTTAAAGGATTTATGTATATTAACATAATGATATGATGATGTGTGTTGATAATGGAAATGAATATTGGTTTGTCTCTTAGGGAGGGGTTTCCAGAAAAAGTGCCTAGTGCAGCTGTTTGATATGTTTTCTTTGGTTTACTTTAAGGTTTTTCTTATTCAGTTTGTAATTTTCTGTTAACCAGAAGAGTCTGAAGTTGAAGTTTCGGTCGTACTAACATTTGTTAGTCTCTTGTGTTTTTCGTAAGATGTTGTCTGAGTTGTACTAAGTTTATGGTGAGGTGTTTTTTTAATCTCACATAGACAGTGTGAGAGATCTTTTTCTTTCCCTCCTCCTGGTATGCAATTTTGTTGTGCTGGGACGCTGGCTCAATGACAATAAAGTTATCTTATCTTATTAACTTTGCACTCGATGATCAATGTGTTCCACACTACCCCGCCATTGGGTAATGGGTGGTCTGACCACCCATTACCCAATACCCAAAATCTGCGAGATACCAGTACCGCAAGATACCGAGTTTGTGGAAAGCGCAACTGGCATGTCGGCGCGTAAAAGAGCGCGTCCAAATCCTGTCATTGCGCGTCCACCCAGTCACATGTGGACTGCACAACCGGCTCTACCTCTCGATTATGCATCACTGTATTACTTTCATACATTATTCTCTTAAGGGCAGATGATTTCTGTACAGCTGTGACATGATCTCATTCAGATGTTTGCTGTGGAGGAAACGAGGAGATCACAGAACTCTGTTGTGGAGTTTCTTGTACTGTGCTCGTATCCCTCTGACCCTCTCCTTGTGCACTGGAGCACCCGAGATGCGCTCACTGGTAGAAGGTAGATGTCATCATACGTGTTCCTCTGGCTCAATGCTCATCCAATGATCCGTTCTGCAGTATTTTAAAAAGCACCGCTTCCAGCGGATATGCGTCTTGGCGCAGCTGTGCGTCTTTGCGCAGGGGATATGTTCAAGATAACTCAAAAAGTTATGGATGGATTTTGATGACATTTTCAGGAGTTGTCAGAAATGTGTAAAGGAAGAACTGATTTTAATTTGGGTGTGATCCGGAAGAAATCCTGGATTCTGGATCACTTTCAAATTTTCGATAACATTGCGCTGTTTAGTTGTTTCTTGAACCCTAAAGCAACCACAACTGCTGTGCTTGGCGGAGGTCTGCGCTCTCCGATTGCTTTTCTAGTTAATAAATGCTTTCCTGGAAGCTCACCGGCTCTATTTTTTTCTGAGCAGTTTGTTGGAACTTCTTGGAGTACAAAAGAAATGATTAAATAATTTGCTCCACATTAGTTAAAGCTAGTTATGTATATATCAGTGCAGAGGAGGAGGAAAAAGGAGGAGGAAGCTCTACAGCAGAGTCCCAGATGAGCTGCCCATGAGAGCTGCTCTGATCTGGGTGAAAAGACGCTCCATGGCAGTTTGCAGGTACCGCAACCTGCTCTTAAAGGCAATGGCTACTGACGCACTGATTGGTTAAACAGGTGGAACGCCCTAACCACTCCCATGCATAATGTGTGCATAATATAGTGGTTTTTGCAGGTAAGATCGTGGGTTTTGGGAGGTGGAAGATTGCGTTCTTTGTGGGGGAACGCCCCTCCCAATACCTAATATCCCTTAATAGCAGGTTTTGGAGGTTTGGCGCAAGATAGGGCCCTTGATCTTTCTCTTGAGGTCTGGCTGAGCAAAGCCCAAAAAAGCGACGTGGTCCTGTGTGATGTGGAACAGACAATTAGAAACGTACTAATTTTGTATGTTTTTTTAAAGTGTGCCGGAGTTGCTCTGTGACTTCTGCCTTTTGTAACGCCTCTTCTTTGTGGATGTGTTCCAGACGGCCCAGGGTGGTGGCCACCGGACCCTGTTGTACGGCCACGCTGTCCTTCTACGACACTCCTACAGTGGGATGGTCAGTAGGTCCACACGCTTACACTGCCCAAATGCAAATGAAAAGAAAATGCTATTGTACGTAGTATTGTTCCGATTCCGATACTGCCAAAAATGTCGGTATCGGAATCAGCGAGTACGGGAGTCCAGGCACCAACCGATACCAAGTCAATTATATTTAATGATTTATTTACTGGTTACTTCTGTTACACTACCAGCAAAAAGAAACACTTTTTAATTTTGCAATACTGTTTTATACTGTTCTATTTGGAAATAAATATAGATATATATGGCTTGGATTTGCTGTATTTATTCATGTTTTACAATAATTATAATTATATTATAGTCAGGCAACTTTTTGTAATTTTCTAAAATATCATACTTGGATCGGTAGTCGGTATCGGACGATACCCACAGCTCAAGAATCGGTATTGGGAGGGGAAAAAAATGGTATTGGAACATCTCTAATTGTAAGGAAAGAATCCAACATTTGTTTTTTGAAATGCTAAGCTTTTAGAAGAGAAATTAGTTTTAGAAATGTTGAATTCTTCACAGATCTGCTACAGATGTATAATAGCTAGATGCAGTCCCTCAGGATGTCCTGCTGGGTCAGATGTATCCGGGCCTCAACTGTGTCTCTCTTTTCAGTACCTGTGCTGCTTGTCCACTTCCCGTTCATCCACAGACAAACTGGCCTTTGATGTGGGACTGCAGGAAGACACCACAGGTTAGTGTCCAAACAGAACCGGTACCGTTGATGATTGTGAGCCAAACCTGGAGACGTTACTCACATGAAACGGAAGGAGAAAACACTTCCTTATCCCTTTCATCTGTGTGCAGACTTTTTTCTAAGATGCCTTTTTTTTTCTTCAGTGAAAGCAGGTGAAACTGTTATTTTTATAAGATGGGAAATCCTGTTTTTTCACACGTTCGTAACAGGGAAGAGAAGTCATCTGTGTGAAACTCACTTCCCTCCCACAACTGATTAACTCTTTCTGCTGAAATAAAAAAGGCGTTTAAGTTGGGAGCTTCAGACTGTGTGAAATATAAACCGTGATGACATCATCACTGAGCTGGTTTTATCGTTCATGCTTTGATACGTGAATCTTCTTCTCGGCCATGCTGTCCCCAGCTGGACCAGGATGTTTTAGCAGGAGTCCGATAGCTGGAGGTTAAGCAGCTGGACCTCTACCTTCCCTGATGCACTGCAGCCTGGTTCTGCAGAACCCAAACACGTTCAGGTTGAACCTTTCTGGTGTCAGAGCAGGATCAGTGAATTTCTGAATTATACACAGTATCATTTTAATCTTACAAACTTGATACAGATGCCTCTTTTTAAACGTCAAATTGTCAAAGGGCATGAACAGAACAGAGGAGGACAGACCCGAGGTCCACAGAGAGCAGAAACATGGCAGCACGTGGACATGTTAGACCCATGTTGGACGATATTCAGAGATAAGTTTGTTGTCAGTTACAGCCCCCACTGAAAATATATTTACATGGTTTTTCAGGAACTATCAGTTCAGCCGTATTCACAGAAAAATGGATATAGATGTGAGGTTTTTATAATCACTTAGTGACTTCCAGTAGCGGAACATGTCACTGCCGGGCCGGGGGCGGGGCACATGACCGGGCCCTTTAAACCCAATAAAGCTTGTGATTACATCGTTTTACAACATACGTATGCCCGCAACAGCGGGGCTTACAAGCATTACTACATTTTTGACACATAGCTTAAAGCATTTGAGGAAGAGATCAACACCACGATGAGCAACCATGTCATTTTTAAATCAATCAAAACGTCATGAAGTCTAACAAACCAAGAGAACAACAAAAACATTAGGCTACCTGGCCCCTAATAATATAACAACACAAAGTCAAAGCAGTTCAGCACCACGGGTAGCTACATCATCATTCTGACACCCACTTTAACGAGCAACTGCAACTAATAAGAGCACAGTTACTGTATCAATAGTGGGAACGTTTTGTAAAATTGGCACAGCGGCCCACACGTTCACATACAAACATAGATTCAATATAAAATAGCAGAAGTACTCACCACTATTGAAAGGTTATACGACGAGCTCATCAACTTGTGCTTGCTGACGTAACCCGACAAAACCGACATGAAGTCTAACAAACCATGAGAACGAAAACATTAGGCTACCTGGCCCCTAACAATAACATTAGGCTACCTGGCCCCTAATAATAACATTAGGCTACCTGGCCCCTAATAATAACGTTAGGCGGCCGGGTTACTCCGATAACAACCACATCAACAGTTACAACTAACTCGCGTATTGTTTTCAGTGTCAGTGATTGTGAGAATTTGTACCTGTGAATCTGGCTCCCTGACCGTGCTGCCTCATTTTGCGGGCTTGACTCGATGCCAACAATGACAGCTTCATCTCCAGGATTGGGATGAACAAAATACGTGTCCAGCTTTTTAAGTTTCGTTTTCTCCTGCGCTCTTTTTTTCCTTTCTTTGCATTTTGTCGCTCCACTTTTATGTTTATATGAACTGCCACTCATAATTACATTAGTCTTTGATCCACCAGCCTCCACCGTGTTGACTCTGTTGACAAGTGATTGATGATGACGCTAGTGGACGGCTGTTGATGACGATTTTACCCAAAATACATTTGGAGATCTTGTAACTTTGAAACATGAAGCCAGCCATGCAGCACAACATTTAATTTACTGTGTTGAATAAAACTACATGACCAAAGTTAGTCTTAAATTTTTTGACCAACCATGATTTTTTCTGGCTGGGGAAACCTATATATTACCTCAGACGAAGCATCGCTTATTTTGCGCAGAAATGGTTGAATCCACGGATGTGCAAAGTGTAACCGACATTTAGGGAAAGGCCTGTTTCTTCGTTTTTCACCGGGCCCCCCAGGGCCCGGGCCGGGGAAGTACCGCCCCCCCCAGTCCCCCCTGACGCTCCGCCGCTGGTGACTTCAATAATTGATCTGCAGAGTGCAGAACTTTGTGTCGACTTTTACTTCTTGCCATTTGTGTTGTGTTTCTGTGTGTGTGCAGGTGAGGCATGCTGGTGGACCATCCATCCAGCATCGAAGCAGCGTTCAGAGGGAGAGAAGGTTCGAGTGGGAGATGATCTCATTCTGGTCAGCGTCTCCTCTGAGAGATATCTGGTCAGTCGCTGGTTTGAGTGGTTTGAATGCTCTGGTACCGGCCCTTCTTTGCTTTCACCCAAACCCTGCCCTGCACTGAAAAAGTGTCTCCAGTCTGATAAAAGAAAGAAACTACTACCCAGCAGGCGGTTAATGTAGCTGTCATTCACATCCCAAAATGTATGCTCCAAACAATGTTCTCAGAACGAGGAGGTCCTGACTATTCCTGACCATCCATGTCTATTTCTAGCCACTGGGATCAGTCTACCTCTAGATAATCCATACACAAAATAAAACCACACAATGGGCACAACTGAATGAGACTGCAGGAAAAAAATAAATAGATAAAGATCTTTTAGGTCTTTTTAAGGAGACCATCCCATTCAGATGGTCATGATGTTCATTGGGGCTCCATCCTTTTAGTGTTTAAGAGGGCCGGGTTCTTGAATGTTCTATTGGATCTTAAAGAGACTAGAAATTAAACACAGGTGCTATAACCTTTTTTAAATAACAAGACTATATGAGTGTCTAAAACTCACACAGTAGAGAATGTTGTACATTTGTTCAGGTCACTGTTACAGAGTACTACCCACATGTTTTCTTCTGTTTCTGATTTCTTTCTTCTGTCTATGCCAGGACCCTTTTCTATTTCTGTAGCTCTGCCTCTTATTTTCCTTGCTGTTTAAAAGCAAAAGAGCAGCACACTCTCAGTGTCCTCCTGTGGACTAGAGATGAAGAGCCAGATGAAGCAGGACCTGCTGCAGGACCTGCTTCAGGACTTCTTGCAGGACCTGCTGCAGGACCTCTGCGTGTTTTACTCAATGTCCATTACTAACCTGTCTGTCTTTCTGCAGCATTTGTCCTATGGGAACGGCAGTCTCCATGTAGATGCAGCCTTCCAGCAGACCCTGTGGAGCGTGGCCCCCATCTGTTCTGGCAGTGAGGTGGCTCAAGGTAGGTGGCCTGCATTCAGGGTTGTTTGGTATCTACTTACTGTGTTTTTGCCCTCTTGTTTTTTGTGATCATTTTCTGATCTTGAACAGACACATTTCTCTGTGTGGCCACTTTCTTTGCAGTGATGTTTGTATTTTTTCCACATTGTCAAGAATTCTTCTGCTGCCTTTGACATCCTAAAGATCATAATACAGCTTTAAATCAGAAAAGGTTGGAATTTAAAATGTTGATGATGAAAAGTATCTGAAGTTGTGTGTGCTTAACTCATCAACAGATGGAGATGGTATGGTAAAATGTATTCTTATTTCTATCTTATTTCACTCTCGATTGACTGACCTGATCTCCCAACTGCATGTTCTTTCACTTTTTCAGACCATCTGTCCCTGACTGAGCTCTCTGCCTCCCTTTAGTGTTTCTTCAAAACCTCTCTCTTCTGTCTCCATCATCGTTTCTTTTGTTGGGCTTCACTCATCCCTGCAAGAACTTGACATCAAAAAGATTATTCTCTTTATTTCTCATCAACCTGCATGTTTATCAGTTTTTACCATGACAATTCTTCCCTTGACTTTTTACATTTGTTGCTTTCTGTACACTGAAACCCAATATTTCATGTTCAAAACACCACATTCATATAATTGATCAGTTTATGAATTTCAGACTTGTAAGTCTCACTGCTATCGAGCTAGACTTGTGTCCTCGTCTTTCAAGTAGAATAATTGCTTCAGATGCCATGAATGGTTTACTGATATCATGTAGAAGGACACATGTGGCTCACATTGATCCTGCTTCTGTGCCAAGTCATGATTAAAGCCATCTATCGAACGAAGCTGCTGAAATAACATCCTATTTGTTTTCTTTCCACATCCTTACTCAACGCTGAATTACCTTGAAATGCAAAAATGCAACAAATAAAATGAAGTTGATGAGATAAAGCAGGAAGTATCTTGGGTCTGCAGATGAATAGAAATGGAAGAATAGCAGCACCAGGTTTTATTTCTCAACATCATCCCAGTTTTTCTGATTTGAGGTTGTGCAGTTTATCAACATGTTGAAAGTGTTGTTGAGCTTCATCATTTTTCTTCATTAATTACTTCTCCTCGGTGATCTTCTGTAAACCAGAGTAACAACTGAAGCCAGTTCTTCATCAGTCCTGCTCATCATTTCATGTTTAAACGGTGCTCTTGCACTTGGATTGTCCTCACATCAGTTTATTCATCAGAATATTCAAATATAGCATAATGAAGGCACCTGATGTTCTAATCCAGCAGCTTTTATCTCATATTCAGAGATGAAGAACCAGGTTTTCCTCTGTTGTACAGTTTGTCCTCTCTGCTTTGCCTCTTGTCTCTCAGTCAGACTGCTCTCTTCTTTATCTCTTCTTCCTCATCTTTACTGTTTCTTCTGCTCCGTGTCGGCAGGTTTTCTGATTGGAGGGGATGTCCTGCGCCTCCTTCACGGTCACATGGACGAGTGTCTCACAGTTCCGTCTGGGGAACATGGGGATGAGCAGAGGAGGTAAAGCAGACTGATCTCTCTTTCTAAATTTGACCGTTTTTTTTTGGGATGTAAAATGCTGTGGTCAACATTGGTTGTCTGTGCCACATAAATGCACGTAACCTTGACTTTGGTGGTGACCGTGAGCGAGGTCATTACTTCCCAGTCCTGCACGTGCAGGACAGAAGAATGATACCTTCAGAGCTCCACGTGACACAGAAGTTTGCTTTAATAGAAGAGTTTCTCTGTGCTAGTAATGCTAAGCACGTGACACCTATAGGTCACTGGTACACAGGTGGTGCCAGTCAGCTCATGCAGCTCATTCAACCTTTCAAAACTCAAGGAACCACACAACAAGAAGGAGCTCAGCTCTTAAGGGTGTTATACATGAGGAGAAGAATTTTAAATTCCATCCTGGATTTAACAGTAAGCCAATGAAAAGGAGGTGAGATTGGAAATAAACTATATTGCCAAAAGTATTTGCTCACCCATCCAGATGATCAGAATCAGGTGTTCCAGTCTCTTCCATGTCCACAGGTGTATAAATTAATCTTCTAGACATGCAGATTGTTTCTAGAAACATCTGTGAAAGAATGGGTCTCTCTCAGGAGCTCACTGAATTCCAGCATGGAACTGTGATAGGATGACACCTGTGCAACAAATCCAGTGGTTAAATTTCCTCTCTCCTACATATTCCACAGTCAACTGTCAGCTGTATTATCAGGAAATGGAAGTGTTTGGAAACGACAGCAACTCAGCCATGAAGTGGTAGGACAGGTAAACTGAGGGGGCGGAGTCAGTGGATGATGAAGAACATAGTGAGAAGAGGTCACCAACTTTCTGCAGAGTCAATCACTACAGACCTCCAGACTTCATGTGGCCTTCAGATTAGCTCAACAGCAGAGCAGAAAGCTTCATGAATGGGTTTCCATGGTGGAGCAGCTGCATCCAAGCCAGACATCACCAAGTGCAATGTAAAGCGTCAGATGCAGTGGAGTAAAGCAGCCACCACTGGACTCTAGAGCAGTGGAGGAACGTTCTCTGGAGTGAAGAATCACACTTCTCCATCTGGTAATCTGATGGAAGAGTCTGGGTTTGGTGGTTTCCAGGAGAACGGTACTGGTCTGACTGCATTGATCCAAGTGTAAAGTTTGGTGGAGGGGGGGTTATGGTGTGGGGTTGTTTTTCAGGAGCTGGGCTTGGCCCCTTAGTTCCAGTGAAAGGAACTCTGAATGCTTCAGCACACCAAGACATTTTGGACAATTCCATCCTCCCAACTTTGTGGGACCAGTTTGGAGCTGGTCCCTTCCTCTTCAACATGACTGTGCACCAGTGCACAAAGCAAGGTCCATAAAGACATGGATGGCAGAGTCTGGTGTGGATGAACTTGACTGGCCTGCACAGAGTCCTGACCTCAACCTGATAGAAGACCTTTGGGATGAATTAGAGCAGAGACTGAGAACCAGACCTTCTGGTCCAACATCAGTGTTTGACCTCACAAATGTTCTTCTGGAAGAATGGACAAAACCCCCCATAAACACACTCCTAAACCTTGTGGACAGCCTTCCCAGAAGAGTTAAAGCTGTTCTAGCTGCAAAGATGGATATTCCTCATATTCCTCATATTGATGAGGAATGAGATGAACTAAAGCTCATGTGAGAGTCAAGGCAGGTGAGCCAATACTTTTGGCAACATGGTGTACGTGATCACTCCTTCTCCGTGCTATTGTGTTTAATGTGCACAGCCCTCCCTCGGCCGGTGCAGCAGCTGTGCGTGAGCTGCTTCACAGTGCAGTGGCTCGAATGCAGACTCGACAGCCACAGGCCCTCTGCTGATCAGTGGGGGCTTTAATCAGACCTCACCCTCCTCCAGTGGCAGTGCTGCACCAGGGAATGAAGCTGGACCTGCTGAATGCTAATGTCAAATACATCTCCACCCCTGTCCCCCTGCTTGGACGTCTGATCACAGACTAGTACATCTGCTCCCTGAATACACACCCTGGGTGAGAAGAGAGTCTGTGAAAGTCTGGACTGATGAGGCCAGTGAGGACTGACTGTCTCCAGACCACAGACTGGGAGACTCTGCAGCTCCCGTGGGGATAACATGGACGGCCTGACCTGCAGCATCACAGACGACACCATATGACCTGTGAAAGTGCAGGTACTGTGCAGGAAGCGTTTTTATTTTGACAAATTATCTGCTGAGATTACAGTGAATAGGAACCAGTTGACACACAAACAGAGAAAGGCACTGGCCTGTCCTGTGGAGACCTCCTGTGTGGTTCCAGATGGAGCCAAACCATGATGGATCTTTTGCTCTGACCTGGTGAAGACAATGGAGAGGCTCATCCTCAGCCACCCTCACTCTGTGGTGAACACAGCAATGGACCACTGCAGTTTGCCAACAGGCCAAACGTTGAGGTGGATGGCGCTGAACCGGGCGCTGACTCACCTGGAGACCTCCAGAGTCTTTCTGACTTTTCAAGCGCTTTCAATACCATTCAGCCGGGCGTTCTGCAAGAGAAGCTGGGGGGAAGGGGGGTTGGATGGACAGCGGGCAGCATGGACCATTGACCACCTCACCAACAGTCTGCAGCACGTGAGGCTGCGTATGAGGTGGTGGTCTGGAGCACCGGGACCTCTCAGGGAACGGTACTCTCTCCACTCCTCTTCACACTTTATCCTTCAGACTTCACATACATCACCAGCAGCTGTTGTCTCCAGGAGATCAGTGATGTCTCAACCATTGTTTGGCTGTGTGAGTGAGGAGAATGAGCTGGAGAACAGGTCAGTCATCGATGACTTTGTGGACTGGTGTAAACGCAGCCACCTGTACATACCTGTCAAGTAGGCCGGGAAAGTCCCGTATTTTACTCTTCTCTGCCACCGTCCTTCCGTATTAGTATTTTTTCCGTAAATCTCCCGTATTTTAACCCGCGTTATTAAAAAAATAATAATACCGCCTCGGAGTGATAACTGCCACAGCAGTAGCTACTACAGGTACTGTAGGTGGTAGACAGGGCCGGCTCTTGGCATAGGCGATATAGGCGGCCGCCTAGGGTGCCATCTGCTGGAGGGGCGCCGCCACGCCGCCAGTCCCCCTTGGTCTTGAGGGAAAATAATGATAAAATAATAATTTTCTATGCACACTGGCGCCCTCACTTAGTGTTTTTTGTTTAGAAAAAACGTACATATTAACATTACGAATAAATAAACAGTGACATGTTCCTAAATTATGTGTGAGCAAGAGCATGTGACGTTTGAACTGATCCATGTGTCTATTGAATGTGATTGGCTCAGCCACTCAGACGGCGACCGTTATTTTTCTGGCAAAAAAAGAAAAAAGCAAGGTAGAGGAGATGCTGAAAAGAAAGAAGCCACCAGAAAAACAGATGTGTGGAGCAGATAAACGTAGGGCAAAAGAAAAAAAAATAATCGAGGATTATGTGCCAAATGCACAAAATTGCCAGATGTGATCTCTGGTGGCGGGAGCAGCCAGGCCAGGGACGACACAGGTCCGAGCAGCAGCACGGCCACAGCAGGGAAACAAGCACCTGTCTGCTGGAACACGGCGCTATCATGCTCTCAGACTGGAGACTAGAGTTGAGACAAGAACCAACACTACCAGTAATCTGAACGTGACCCAACCTGGCGGCCACAGCAGGTAAACAAGCACCTGTCTGCTGGAACACGGCACTGTCAGGATCTCAGACTGGAGACTAGAGTTGTCACAAGAACCAACACTACCAGTAATCTGAACGTAACCCAACCTGG
Source organism: Hirundichthys speculiger (assembly GCA_018398805.1). Taxonomy (NCBI): domain Eukaryota; kingdom Metazoa; phylum Chordata; class Actinopteri; order Beloniformes; family Exocoetidae; genus Hirundichthys; species Hirundichthys speculiger. Next base: position 4,899 of record JAGFBZ010000734.1, on the reverse strand, counting down.
TGGCCACAGCCACAGTTGAAGCCCAGAAACATGACGCGCCATGTGTCTCTCTCCGGTCAGTTGTTATGGCAACAAGACGCTCTGACAGTGGTGCGGATCTAGACCATAATACACCCATGGTTTGGAGCAGAGACAAAACAAACGTGTGTGAATATATAAAACGTAGCTGAAGAATGAAACAATAAGTTTACAGCAGTCAGTGGAAACAGCCTGAAAGTGAGTGAATGAGAACAACAGTTCTGTCATTGAACTACAAGGAGAATAATAATGACTACAAGACTTCCTGTTTGTGTGGAGGCATATTTACTATTTACTATTTACCTCATGTTTCTGCCTGAGAAGTTGTTTAAGAGCAGCTTAGCCTAAAAACAAGTTTGATGTGTCAGTTGTTATAATTAGCCTATTGTTGTTGTTATTATCATTATTAGGTCTATTATTATTATTATTTAATAAAGTAGCCCAATGATTTTAGAAGCACATGCTTTTTTTCAGTTGTGGTATCGAATAGAGTATTGAGAATCATGGAAATTTGCTAGTATTGGTATTGACTACGGAAATTCTGGTATTGTGACAACCCTACCTGAGACTTTGCATATACAGTCATGGAAAAAATTATTAGACCACCATTTTTTCTTCACTTTCTTGTTCATTTTAATACCTGGTACCACTAAACGTCATCATGTGACTAAAACAGACAGAAAAGAAAACACTGAATGCATAAAAGCAGTGTTTTTGGCAGTACAACGCCATAGCTATTGATGTAAAAACTTAAGTGATTTAGGTTATAATCAAGAAAACCATAGAAAATTGTAAGATATCAGCTCTTAAATAAAACTCTTATGAGCAATCTTTGTGGTTATCGTTATGTTTGTCCAAACAAATGTACCTTTAGTTGTACCAGGCAATAAAATGAACAAGAAACTGAAGAAAACAAGGGTGGTCTAATAATTTTTTCCATGACTGTAGTGTTGGTTTTTTGGGTGTGATCAGGGCACAGACAGAACATTAAAGATTACATGATTACATGAGTACAAAGTTACATGCATTACAAATCATTAATTTTCTTGGTCAATTAAAAATAAAATCAATAGGCTTTACTATTAATATTATTATTATTATTATTAAGGATATATTGAGGAAGAGCAGCATAATGATGAGGCGGCACTGGATGCTGAGGAGATGGCGGTCAGCAGTAGGGTGGGAATGAGAGAAAGTAGGGAAAGGGTGGGAATGGATGGCAATAAAACAAGCAGCTATTGCAATTCTAATCACTGTCATGGTCTATTCCTGGCTTACTTATTCCTTACTTTTTTGACTTTTTTCTGTCCTCTATTCGCGTGTGCAATGTCGGGCCCCTTTGACCTCAAAACCCATATGGAATACAGCCCAGCTACACCACTGCTGTGACAGTTGCTGCTGCAGAGAGGAGCTTCTCCAAATTGAAGCTCATCAAAACATACCTGAGATCCACCATATCTCAGGAGCGTTTAAATGGACTTGCCCTGATGAGTATAAGAGAGAATAACCAAGTTCCTTCAATCTCGGTGACAGTTTTATTACCCCTTTTTGACCTTTCATGACCTTTATGACCTTTCATGACCCTTTAATGATTTTATGACTTTATGACCCTCACCAGATCTGTTTCCGGGCGTTAAACAACAGTTTTATTGTCAAACTTGACAGTTTTATTGTCAAACTTGACAGGTTTATGACCCTTTATGACTTTATGACCCATCCTTACACATCTGTTTAAGGGCCTGATTTACTAAAGGTTTGCGTGCGTAAAAACGTGTGCAAACTTGACACCACCCGCAAACCAATGCGCAATCTGATCTACTAACAGCGTGCAAAGAGGACTGCGCCTCTCAAATCAGCAAAATAGCACACGCTGTTCATTTAGTACTTTTGCCCTGATGAATAATCAATATGGGGCGTACCCGCCAGAAAGCGCAAAATACTGGGAGGGGAAAATGCAAATAGGTCCATTTACCACACGCAATGAGATTTACCAACCCTGAAAGTAATTGCGGGGATTGTGATTGCGTCTGTATTTAGTACGTTCGAAAGGAAGGTGCTATTCTGTCCAGCATTACGCACCGATGGCTGCTGTTATTGTGGCAAGGAGGCGACATCGCCAAAATCAAAGAATACGCAGAGAGAGAGTCTTTCGGACTCGTGTAAATTTGTTTGCACATGCAAAAGGAGAAATATTTTATTTGAATGTTAAATCGAGTATTATTCAGCAAAAGGTTGCCACAGGAGGCACCAGGGTTTCCGTTGTCTGGTAATTGCTGGACTTTGTCTGGTAAAATATGCGGAAGTCCGGGATTTTATAATCTCTCCAGTCAAAATGTCCGGTGAAAATACTCCTCCCAAGCACAATTTCAGTTGTAATAAAATGGGTTATTTCCACATCATTTTATGAAAAACGCCTCGGGATTCTCCCAGAGGAGCTGGTGGAAGCGGCCGGGGGATCTGGACATCTGAAGCTGCTGCCCCAGCGACCCGACTTCGGATAAGCGGAAGCTAATGGATGGATGGATGGATTTTATGAAAAAACATATACTTTTTTTACGAATGAGTAGTGTGTGAGGACGAGTCGGCTCCAGCCACAGCTCCACTCATTGATGCCACAGCTGCGCGCAGAGACGCATCTCCGTCATGACAGCGCTCCGCGGTTATGGAGGCTTGAACTTCTCAACGGCCACTTAACCATCCGTCTTGTTTGCCGAAGTTTTATTAAAGGCCACTTTTTCTTTAGTTCCTCGCCTTATATCTTGCCACCTTCTTTTAACCTCATCTGCCGTTCTTTTTGTCTTACCAACTGCATTCATTCCATCGCACATTTTCTCCCATATTGCGTTTCTTTTGGTAATGTTTAAATTTCTTTGCTGTAGTTCATGAATGTGTTTATTTGCCTCTTCCACTAATATCTCTAACTCCAACTCGTCAAATTTCATTTTGCGCTTGCGTCTATCCTGCTTTCCATCCAGACTCTCCATGGCGCAAACCGTAAGACACGCAACACCTCATTTAAATACTGCGGTTTGCACCCGTTATCAATTGCGCGAGCATTCTTAGTTGATCACCCGCAAAACACACAACAACAGCACGCGCAAACTTTTTCAGTGCACACGCAATTTAGTACTCTTTATTTAGGATCTTAGTAAATCAGGCCCTTAGTGTGTTAAACAACAGTTTTATTGTCAAACTTGACAGGTTTATGACCCTTTATGACTTTATGACCCATCCTTACACATCTGTTTTAGTGTGTTAAACAACAGGTTTATGACCCTTTATGACCTTATGACCCTTTTTATGACTTTATGACCCATCCTTACGCATCTGTTTTTCCGATTGCAACCACAGCTGTTTTTAGTGTGTTAAACAACGCCCCTTATGGCTAACTTAAAATAATTTGCGGAATACTTGCGGTATACACTCAAGATGTCAGTACCGATGCCTCACGATCAGACGCGGGTCATTAATGAGACACCCGTAACAATCATACAAGAGTTGGATTGCAATACGGGTGTTACAGAGAAAACTGTGTTATACGTACGGCGAATTCAGGCATCACCACAGAGCTGTCTGCGAGAGGATTGGTCATTGGAACCCTTTGGAATGCGTGGTAGCTGGGGCTACATCTTCAACTACGAGACGGGGGAACTCTGTCTCTCTCAGGTTGAAGAAGGGGGACTTCCAGGGACCAATGTGGCGGTCTTGTCCTCCAATGATTGGGATGTTCTTAGTATGGTGAATCTGAAGAATCTTGTAAAGCTTCGATGTTCTCGGACAGGAACAACATTTAAGGCAGTCTGGCTCACAAAAACCTCGGGTACAAACCAATGGTTTTTCCGCGCCACATACGATGTTACTGCAAAGTACTTTGTCCTTGATCTTTTCAATTCGGATTGTGGAATTTTTCGTACTCTGCTCGCTATTCCTTTAGCTGCATGGTTCGAGAAGATGGAGGAGTTTTCTGAAAAAATCACCTCCCTCTTCCACGGCTGTCAGGATTGGGATAATGCTTTAGTGCTGAGGAAAACGCTCTCCTTACAGACCACGCCTTAACCAGGCCCCCTCGTCAGACCTTAGCCAATCCCTTTCGTTATGGTTTTCCCCCTCCCATTGGTCACGCCTTAACCACCCCCTAGTGGTCAACCAGAACCACACCTATCACAGAAACTGTTTTTAAAGAGCCTCTCCTTCATCCAGACCGTTAAAACTCCACTCTTACACCGATCGCTATTGAAAGAAGGAAGAAACCATGATGTCAGCGGATCGCTCGAACGCTCGTAGACGTTTAAGGATGATCCCTGAGATGTCGGGGATGGTCACAAAGTGGGTTCCGGAGCCTGCGGAGGAGATTGTGGTGATGGACACGTCTGAAACAGTACCCAAGTTCAGAGTGTTCATCTTCAGCATCAATTCTTATTAAATTTCAAAGTATGTTACTTAAATCATATGTTACTGGAGCCAACAAAATATATATATATATATATATATATATATATATATATATATATATATATATATATATATATATATATATTAAGACCTTGTAAGAAAGGTGTTATCTATGATAAAATAAAATTAAGATAATCCTTTATTTATCCCACAACAGGGAAATTTATATAGTTAAAGCAACAGGAAAGTGCACACAGTGCAAACAAAATTACACAAGTACACACTGTATTGGCCTGAATATAGGACGACTGATTAAAAGACAACCCCTATGTTTCACATATCATTTTTGGAAAAATAAAGATATGATGAAGGCAATAAGGTTATTCATAAAACAACTTTTTATTGAACAACTATTATAGAAAAAAGTCACACAGCCAGTGCAGAGCAGTTGGCAGAAGGTACAGAATCATTTCTAGAGCAACAAACATG
>JAGFBZ010000733.1:0-18336 GCA_018398805.1 Hirundichthys speculiger | reverse complement strand
TATATTGGTTTCACGGTATATCACTGTATATTTTTTTGAAGGCACCACATTTTCTAATACTTTAGAGAGGAATTGCTGCAGTAAATTGGCTAAGAATTACCTATTTTACTGTCACGAGGAGTGAATATTGTAGAAAAACTTTCACATCTACACTAGTATTAATACAGGTTTGCATGGCCTCACAAAATGATAGTATTTACAAAGAGGTGGCACTCGTGATTCTAATTAAGTGAAGGAATCAGAATGGATGATTGTGAGGGAGATGCAGGTTCCCTGCTTAACTATTTGCTGGATGTAAAGGTGAAGAACCCGCTGCAGGTGATTGATCAGAATCACACTGATGTTGCAGTTGAATATTTATTTGCACCACCACATCCACAATATTCCACAGTCTGATGATCAAGTGGTTCTGTACAATGAACATGAAATAAACATATAAAATATTAATATGTACATTCACATCCATGTTTAACAATGCAACATAATTACAGGTTAACATAAAGTAATGTAAAGTCACAGTATAAGCAACAGTAGTTCAATATAGACAACTTAAACTGACATGTGCTAAATTATGGCCATTCGTGGTTAAACGGTGCCCTCTAGTGGCCACAATGCGCAATCATCAGCTCCGTGGCCAAACTAACCCCAGCCCCGCATTCAGCCCGACACGAAGCAACAAGTGCGTTAATTAGTGTCTTAATGAGCGGGCAGAGAAGCCACCAAAACATTTGCCAAACTGCCAACACCTTCACAAAATTGCTCTCCAAACAGCAGAGGCCATGTAACAATAATAAACAATAAACATCTACATGCAGCAACTCTTATTAGTTGGACATACAGCTTCCGAACGGCTAATATCTGCATTAATTAGTCACTGGAACAACACACTATTTACGTATAAAATGGATTATAATGACTCACTTGCGTTAGGACGCACTTTACACCAGATGACTGAGTACTTGAGGGTGCTAACTGTGTCTGCTCGTAGAGTTGACTGACTTTAGTCCATGCTCGTGAGCTAATGGATCCGGTAAGGGGAGCAGGTGAGGGAAGATGTCACCGCCAGGGGGGGCCTTTCTCACAGCTGCCCCCAGATGTCCGAAGGAGATCTGATGTAGTCACAAAAAGGCCCAGTTTGTCAAACTAAAGTTCCAGGCCAATGACTGATCCTGTTGTAATGACTAGTCTGGCAAAAAGGGGAGTTGGATAAGTCTTGCGACTGGACGTGTGTAAATACAGTCGCCCACCTTGACTTCAGCAGACCGTACTTTGTTGTCACGGCCAGGTATGGTTTTGGTAACTGTACCAATCGGCCACAGTGAGCGAGGTGACTGAGGGTCCATGATCATGACTGTTTTGCCAAGGTGTAGGTCTGGCTTGTCTGTATGCCATTTTTGACGGGTCTGGAGACTGGGGAGGTAGAACTTAATAAATCTCTTCCAGAAATGGTCTGCGAGGAGCTGACTATGCCGCCAGCGTTTTCTGCCCAGGAGCTCTGATTCGGAATACACCACCTGTGGGAGGGATGCATCTGGCCGTCCAATAAGCAGGGAGTTAGGTGTGTAACTGGATCAGCATCAGCAATGTCTGATGATGTGTTGCCTAAGGGCTTCGAATTGAGGATTCCTTCTACCTCAATGAAGAGTGTCCTCAACACCTCCTCTGTCACTGACTGTGCTCCAAGAATGACCTGCAGGGCTTGTTTCAAGGAGCGTATTTCTCGCTCCCATACGCCACCAAAGTGAGGGGCATTTGGTGGGTTGAATCTCCAGTGGATTTGCTGGGGGGCTAGCTTCGCCTGTAGTTCTGGTTGAAGGGCTTCAAAGGCCTCTCTGATTTCCCGCTCGCCTCCTCTGAAGTTGGTTCCCCGATCTGAAAGCAGTTCGAATGGCTTGCCCCTTCGCGCTGTGAACCTTCTTAAGGCCATAAGAAATGAGTCGGTGTCCAGACTGGCCAGAACGTCTATATGCACCGCCCTGGTGGTCAAGCACTTAAATATTATACCCCATCGTTTTTCATTTCTTCTGCCTATTTTTATGGAGTATGGTCCGAAGCAATCCACTCCTGTAGAATAGAAGGCCGGTTTATGTAATCTTAATCTTGCAGGAGGTAGGTCGGCCATTTTGGGGATTTCCGGTTTGCCTCGCCATCTCTGACACTCAACACAGCCTCTCTAATGTCGTCTGATAGCCTCTCTGCTACGTGGAATCCAGTATCTTCGCCTGATCTCTGCGAAAACTCGTTCTGTACCGGGATGATTGAGCTTCTCGTCAAAGTCCTTTATGATCAGCTGTGTGATAGGGTGTTTGGCATCAAGCACAACTGGATGAATGGCCTCAGAGTCGAGCTGGTCACTGTGGCGTAGGCGGCCTCCAACGCGAATGAGCCCATCATCTTCACTGAGTTCAGGGGCCAGAGTGAGGAGACGGCTGCTGTTTAGTATTGGCCTTCTCACCTTCAGCTGAGCAAGGTCTGTAGGGAAACAGTCTTTCTGTACCTCTTGGAGGAGAGAGATCTCAGCCTTCCTATATTCTTCTGCCGTGAGTGCGTCTTGAGCCGCCCCGTATAAGGACTGAGTGGTGGCGGTTAGTTAAGAGGTCTCTGAAGGTGGTGAACTGAGAGGGGTCTGGTACTGGTGATGTATTAATAAGCCCACAGAGGACTGGTTTTCTCATTTCCTCACCGTGGTCAGAGGTTGGCTGGAGCGGCGGGGTCTCTGGCCACTGACTCGGAGTTAGTTGGAGAAATGCGGGTCCGTCCGCACCTCCATCGACTGTCTGCGGCTAATGCAGAGAGGGGCTTTCCCCGTGTGATGTCATCTGCCGGGGTTTGAGGCTGACTCCACGTAACGCCAAGTGTCACCAGCAGTGAGGTCCTGGATTTCCGCCACTCTGGTTCCCACAAACACTTTGTAGCGACATGAGTCGGATGTCAGCCAGGTGAGTACAGTGGTGGAGTCAGTCCATAATACTACACGTTGTATGGACAGTGTCAACTCTGTTTTTAGGAGTTTGGCAACTTGGGCTCCTGACAGAGCAGCACACAACTCCAGGCGTGGGATAGATTGCTGCTTCTTCGGAGCCACCCTTGACCGTGCGGTGAGGAATGCCACCTCAACTTCACCACCCGGGCCTTCTGTCCTGATGTAAGCTACAGAGCCATACGCCTGTTCTGAGGCGTCACAGAAAACATGGACTTCATGTTGGTTGGTGGCAGTGTCCAACACAGTGGTGGTATAGCACCTAGGCAGAGTGATATTCTGCAGGTGAGGCAGTTCTGCTTCCCATTCCTTCCATGCCTTGAGGAGGGGCTCTGGTAAGTCTGGGTCATCCCAATCCCTTTTCTTGTCCCACAGGTGTTGGATAAGGACCTTGGCTCTTGTAGTGTAGGGTACCAGCAGCCCCAGGGGGTCGTACTGGCTGGCTAGTACTTTGTAAATAGAGCGCATGGTGATTTTCTCAGCTCCTACAGTGCGTGACTTATAGGAGAGGGTGTCTGACTGACAGTGCCATTGGAGACCTAGAGCGGATTCCTGCTGGTCCAGCTGACCCTGAGAAATCCACTTCTCTGCGCTGTCTGACCTTTTCTCCGAGGGAAGGTGTTGGATGAGGTCAGGGCAGTTAGTAGCCCACTGCCTTAACTCAAAGCCTCCTGCTGCCAGCAATGCCTGTAGTCGATCTATCAGGGCTTTAGCCTCCTCTTCTGAAGTCACACTTTGTAGACAGTTGTCCACATAGAAGTACTTCAGCACTGACTCCCTTACAGCATCTCCAGGCAGGGTGTGATCAATGGTGTGTTTCTGCAGGGCATATGTGGCGCAGCACGGGCTACAGGTCGTGCCGAATGGGAGCACTCTCCATTCATATATGTCAGGCGGATCCTCCCGTTTGAGTTCTCTCCAGAGAAAGCGAAGGAGTGGCTGGTCCTCTGGTAGAAGTCTGACTTGATGGAACATGCCACGTATATCACTGCTAAAGGCCACAGCGTGTTCTCTGAAGCGTAGGAGGACGGCAAGTAGGGAGGACCCCAGCGTAGGTCCCAGGAGGAGAAGTTTGTTGAGGTCCGTACCCTGGAACTGAAAGGAGCAATTGAAGACCACACGAGGCTTCCCATTATGTTCCACCATGTGGTGGGGGATGTACCAGCTAGTGGGTGTGTCTTCAGCTCCGGGCTCCAACTTCTCCACATAACCGGCTTGCTCTAACCTCTGTATCTCTGCTATGAAGGCTGCGGCTTGCTCTGGGGCTTTGCTGAGCCTCCTCTCAGTGCTTCTAAGTAGGGGGAGAGCAGCTTCCTTCGGTGCATGCAGTTGTGGGAAATTGTGGACACGGAGAAGAGGGGTAGCATAACGGTAAAATACCATCCACCTCTACTCGCCGAGTCTTGTCTTCTAAGCATTTGATGGCCTCCTGATCTTGTCGTGATCTCATGCTAGCCTTTTCACTCCGCCAGGGGATCACATCCATCTGCCACAATCTTTCTACCTGTTGGTAGAGGTCTGCTGGTGGGTCACCGTAGGTTGTGAGAAGACAGTATTGCTGTGAGAGGTACCGCTTAAGTCCATGGGTCGGACCCTGAAGAGTCCATCCAAGTCGGGTTCTGATAGCAACTGGAGCTCCGGGTGGACCAGCGTGGACAGGTTCAAGGGGGGTGTTATTAAGTGGGGATGGTCAGAGCCTATGAGCAGGACAGGATGAGTGCTCCCGAACTGCTGTAGTGGGAGATTCCTCAGATGTCTGAATTTCCGCCGCAGTGCTTTGATAGGGTAGGTGTGTTCTCCCAGGCCTAGACTTGGTGCAGTGAAGGCTCCATGTATGTCGAATACCTGAGTTGGTGAGCTGGATGGTGAAATGCTGAAGGAGACAGCCGCCCCGTGAAGCACTTGGAGCTCCTGCCTCACTGTGCGCAGGGGTAAATCTTCTGCCTGACCTTCCAGGCCCAACTGCTGGGCCGCTGCGTGGAGAAGCAGGGTGCGCTCAGAACCGTCGTCCAGTATGGCATAGGTCTCTAAGTTCTTGTCTCCATTCCTGATCACTACTTTGCATACCTTGAGCAGGACACGGGGTGGGAGGTTTTCCTATGTATAACACATCTGCTTCGCTCTTGATTGTTGGCTTGACCAACTCTGTCTTTGTTTGTTCAACCCTCTTGTTATCTTTTCCCACATGCTCTTGGTTTTCTTTCATTGATCTCATGAAGGGCGAGGAGGAGGTGGCGATTATTACAGATTTTGCAGCACATCTTCAAATCACACTCTGCTGCCTGGTGGTTCCGGCCACAGCGCCAACAGCTGTTGTTATCTTGCACCCAGGTGCGTTTCTGAGAAGTATTGAGAAGCTTGAAGTTGGCACAGTTGTTGAGTGAGTGCTTGTTGTTCTCACAGAAGGGGCAAAACTTCTTAGGAGTTTGCTGCCCAACTGCTTCTGTTGGTTTCTCAGCTTGATGTTTGGGGGCTGTGCCGAGCATGAGAATGGATGTTTTAGCTGATGCCTTACCTCCCCTCTTCATGTCTCTGCTTTTCGGGTTGGTGTCTCTCCTGGAGCCGCTGTACTGTGACATGTCTTCCTGAACCTGGAGTTCGTATTCCAACCAGTCCGCCAGATCCAGTAATGTGGGAATGGGAATTCTTAAAGGGTGGATGATGAAACGTCTGAAACTGGATCGTAGGTCGTGAGGCAGTTTACCTAACAGGCGGGAGACGTGAGAGCCACAATCCAGTTCAACTCTGCCTTTCTCTCCGAGTTGATCCAGCATGCTGACCAGTGATCTGACCCGCAGGGCAAACATCCTGAATGCTTTGATGTCACCAGTGTTTATGTTGGGACCGTCCATTAACTCTGCAATGCGCTGAAGAGCCAGCTGATGTGGTTGTCCATACTGCTGGTTTAAAGCTGCCATGGTATCTGTGAAGGGGGTAATGGGAATTACTATAAAAATCAGCGCTAAGTAGGGCTTCTTCAAGTTTCAGGTGATCCATCAGTATTTGAAACTTAAAAACCGTTCTGTGGCGTCCCTTGGCAGTATATTATCCAGAGCAACCTTCAGTCGGGCAAACTCTCTGGGATTAGGATGAGTGAATTCTGGGATGGTAGGAGCAGGTCCCCGATATATCCTTTCCTGGCCACCTGCAGGCGTCCAATGGTCATGGCTGGAGGTGTGCCATGCAGAGGGGCCTCTCTCCCTCTCTGCTGTATAGGGGTATTCAGGGTGTAGAGGTGTCTGCCTGCTCTGACTTCATTCTGGAGAATAGTGGCGCCCTCTGGAGTCCGCCGCCCTCTCAGGTGTATGACGGTGTGTTCTGAGGTGTATCTGTACTCAGGATCATAGTAGGGTTCAACTGCATACTCATAAACAGTAGGCTGTGCACGGGGCAGGCTGAGAGCTGGCTCGGGGTAAGTGGCTCTATGATATGCCTTTCCAGTCGTTTCGTACCGTCTGGCTTGGGGGGTGCATCCGGGGGGAGTAATTGTCCCAATCTGAAAGGTGATGGTGGTATTGCACCGGGCGAGGTACGACTACTGGCTCTTGCCCTGGATACCTGGCAGATGATGAGAGTGAATGTCTGGAATGTGGCTGCGTTACCTCTGCTGGTGGGGGGTTGAATAGCTTGGGCTTGGGCATGTTGACTCCCCTGGGCCGAGCTATCCGATGCTCTGAATCATCCATACTTGGTCGTGGACACCTGCCCTGATCAGCATCACTGCACTGATTTTGTGCTTTCAGCCCAGCATTCTGCAGTCGTAGTTCCTCCATGGATGCAAGTAGACGCTCCTGCACTTGTTTAAGTCTCTTACACTCCTCCTTCCAATTCTCAGTTGGTAACCACTGGGTAGGGTGGTAATCCTCCTGACTAATTGGGGATGCAGTACGAACTCCAGCTGGTCCCATAACCTCTTCTTCCTCTTCCTCCTCCTCTTCTTCCTCTGGCTGAGGGTAAGATGGAGCAAGTGGTGTGGGGTGTGGTGACGCTGGACCTGTCTCATCCGTTAAGACGTAATCATCAAGGTAGCCGGGGAGGGAGATCTTCCTCTTGGGACGGTTACCAGGATCTTTATCTGCTGAACTGGACATCTTGAACTGCAGTAGGCTCTAATTATCCGGCTCGAAGGACCACTTTGTGAGGGAGATGCAGGTTCCCTGCTTAACTATTTGCTGGATGTAAAGGTGAAGAACCCGCTGCAGGTGATTGATCAGAATCACACTGATGTTGCAGTTGAATATTTATTTGCACCACCACATCCACAATATTCCACACTCTGATGATCAAGTGGTTCTGTACAATGAACATGAAATAAACATATAAAATATTAATATGTACATTCACATCCATGTTTAACAATGCAACATAATTACAGGTTAACATAAAGTAATGTAAAGTCACAGTATAAGCAACAGTAGTTCAATATAGACAACTTAAACTGACATGTGCTAAATTATGGCCATTCGTGGTTAAACGGTGCCCTCTAGTGGCCACAATGCGCAATCATCAGCTCCGTGGCCAAACTAACCCCAGCCCCGCATTCAGCCCGACACGAAGCAACAAGTGCGTTAATTAGTGTCTTAATGAGCGGGCAGAGAAGCCACCAAAACATTTGCCAAACTGCCAACACCTTCACAAAATTGCTCTCCAAACAGCAGAGGCCATGTAACAATAATAAACAATAAACATCTACATGCAGCAACTCTTATTAGTTGGACATACAGCTTCCGAACGGCTAATATCTGCATTAATTAGTCACTGGAACAACACACTATTTACGTATAACATGGATTATAATGACTCACTTGCGTTAGGACGCACTTTACACCAGATGACTGAGTACTTGAGGGTGCTAACTGTGTCTGCTCGTAGAGTTGACTGACTTTAGTCCGTGCTAGTGAGCTAATGGATCCGGTAAGGGGAGCAGGTGAGGGAAGATGTCACCGCCAGGGGGGGCCTTTTTCACAATGATAGTTGCAGTTAAAATACAGAACCCTTTTATTTTTTTAAATTTTGCAAACAACTTGAAAAAACATATTTTGTAAAAAATCAACATTAACTACACAATGTAAACAACGTTCTAAAGTTGTAGCCACGAGATGCAACACCAGCCTGGTGTTGCCTCCCGCGGCTAAAATTTTAGCTCGGCGGCAACATTTGCAGATTATTGTAGTTTGTTGGATGTCGTCTTTTTTAAATCCAAAGAACTTCCACACGACAGACACGGCTCCTTTAGGAAGAATTCCTCAGTCTCATGTTGCCGTTCTGAAGCTTCCACTTAGGGACATTTACTGTTTGCAGCCATCAGCCATCACCGTTTAACCATAAGCTAGTAGCGTGTTGTGCCTCCAGTGCATCTGCAAAACAGTCCCCTCTCAAACAATGTTCTGCGGCACTTACGTTCCGCCGTGTGTTCCCAACGTTGTGTACGCTACAGTACAAACTCACCGGTATTACAGTATATGAAAAACTTCATATCATAAGAAAAATAAACACCGGTATTCGATATAAACTGGTATACCACCCAGCACTAATCTGAAGCTGTCAAATCAGACAAAAGATCATTATGGTAGTCAAGTCTGCTGGAGATGAAGGCTGGATAAGTTTCTGTAAATCTGCTCTGGACATCAGATCTCTGACTTGTTATATTTGCTTAAGATTATAGACAGCTGTGACAGTTACAGCTTTGTTTTGCAAACTTAGAACTCTTTTTGTTTTCATACCTCTGGATTCAAGCTGGGCAGCAACCTTTCCATTTTTATAACCAAATTGGATTTTCACTATATTGTCTTGATTCCCCACTGGCTTGGGAAGGTGGTGGACACCTGGGGGGGTGGTGGCAATGGCTGCGAGGGCCTGATAAACGTTGCTTGCAGCTTTAATTAGTTATCAAAACTATTCAGAAATGTAAACATTAGAAACTGAGGTATGGTTGTGCATATGGTGTTGGGGAAAAACAAGCCCAATTCCAAGAGTTAAAGGGCTTTCAACAAAGTGCTCAAAATACTGAATGACACAATGTAAAACCATGTGAGAATATCTAAAACAGTCTTGTATTTGTCAGCATATCTGTATGTCAAACATTAACTATTCAGTGACAAACAAATTTTGAGAACATGTCAACAATGTTTCTGTGGTTTTCCATGATCTAGTCCCATCAACATTTTCTGGATGAAAGTAAATGTGTTGGTAAGTTTCCTGGGGTAGTCCAAATGCAAGGCATACATCAAGTCGAACAATAATCCAAATGCTTCAGCCAACCTGGGAATGTCACTGATAACTAGGTCATCTTCAACGATGACAGCAAGACTTGAAGGACTGAAATTCACAGGACTGGACTGAGGAGTGATGTCAGAAACCACGGTGAGAAGGGCGACAGGAGTGTCACTAACATCTGGCTCATCGGATTCACCCACCTGGATAGACAAATTTATAACAATAGTTTAAATTCAGCAAGGCCCTTAGCTGAAACACACCAAAAATTAAGTTGATCTGATGAAATTTCTGGGACGAATTTGTTCAGATACGAGGTCTGCAAATCAGCCTAAAATCACAAATTTAATTAAAAATGGTCAACTTCCTGTACATTGAAGAATATGGGTCCTAGAGACTTTTCCATGCAAGTCACCCATATACATTTTTTTTTTTTTTTTTTTTTTAATTTTCAGGGGGGCGCTATTAAGCCATTTTTTCATGCCCATTTGAGGCACCCTTAAAATAACAGATTTTTCACCAGGCTTGTGGATGTACAAAATTTAGTGAGTTTGAGTATTTTTCAATTTCTTACAAATAATACTTACATTTCAAGTCTTACAAAATCCTGGGTCTTCCTCACGCAGATAGATTGGAAGGGCACGAAGGGCTGCTGTGCGTTTGATGTCGACATTGTGTTCCTGCAAGAGGAAAGATAAGAGGTTACATTACTTCATTTAGCTGAAGATAAGATCAAAATATTGGTGCATACTTGAAACTTAATTGTTAATGCAAAACCAAAGTTATCTGAACTATGTATAACCAGATGAGAATTGATAAGAGACCCAATAAGGAACCAAATCACTGAGCGATGTCAATAATGAAACTGGAATTGCTACATTCTTTACAATTCCCAAGATTAAATGTAGTGCTGTAAACTTCTGTTTTTGTTTTTCTCAAAAGCTTGATAAAAATGTTGCTAGGTGTTTTGTATTTTCTCCATCCCAAATAAACAAAATAGATTCCAAAGTCTAAGTTTACAACTGCAAGGTGGTGATGATGTGATATGATGTTCTCTGCTTTGAGACAAATGGTTGAAAGCTTTATATGACTTGTATGAACAAGAGGTGTTTCCTGCATAAAAACAACTGGACACAGCCTCACAGAAAGCAGGCTTGTTGAATGACTATTCTGGATCCTTTCAAGTCATTGACGAGATTGGCCAAGTTTAACTTTGAGTTGAAAGATTTTCAGTCAGAACTTAGTTATGCCCGAGATCAGTATAACTCACCTGGGAATCATAAGCCTCCATGATGTCCTGCAGTGCATTTGACGACGTCTTGCCTTCTGTTGGTATAAAGTCATGAGACGGTGTGTGCATCTGTCTAGTTCAGAGCAGAATTGGTTTCGTAGGTTTACATTCGTGATACGATGAAATTCAGCACGAACCTAAAAAAAAAAAAAAAAAACGAGAACACAAGACAATTTAGCATATTAACAAATATCGGATCTTTAATTTGAAAATAATTGATTTTTAGTCATAGTAGTATTTAATTTGAGTGTAGAAGATCATTAAATTGTGTCTTGTGAACTTTTGCCTTGGCCAGAGAACAAGAATTTCTTTGACGAATGTCGCATTTTTTTCCAAATTAATGATTTGTTAAAAGAGGATGTTACTGGGGGTTTGAAGACTTAATGTTTAGAAATATAAAGTATTTTGGTCAATATTGAGAATGGAGACTGAGAAAGGTGTGCAACAAAAAGCTAGAAAATCAGAATAACAGGTGTTTTTTTTAACCTTGGTTCGGAGAGCAGGCCATTTCTCCAGGAAGTCTCTTACTAGTGGGTCGCCCAAAACAATCTCCTGGTGTCAAAGTGCAAAGGTTGCATTCATCAGTTTTTCTATCAAAAGCTTGTTTGGCTCATTTCTCTCAACCTAACTTTTTTATTTTATTAGACAGATATAATTATTATATTAGATATTTCATAAAATATCATCAATGAGAGCTGTTGAATAAAAAGCACCAAAAAAAAAAACAAGCAGACAGTAAAAAAAAAACCTAACACATTTACACACACTGAGCAAGCTGTTGTGATAAGACTAAGAACCAACAAATATCTAACTGGTTTCATGGCACTCCAAAAATGATCTACTTTGTGTACTTTTTGTCAACATTCCATGAAAACAGATTCATTTATATAAATTTATTAACAAAGGACTCTACTTGCTCAAAATGTGTGTGTATATGAGTTTGTATATAGATACTTAGATTCATACTAGTGGTAACATTATTATTCAATAGTTTTGACATGTCTGTAATGAATTAATAAATGAAATGTCTTTCACCTCACCTATGTTCACGGTCTCCACGGTGATTGTGTCCAGTCCGCTCTGCAATGATTAAGAAGCTGCAGCTTCGGCCTCTTCGCCCTTGGAGGGGGAAAAAAAGAGTGAAGAGTTTTTTAAACACGTTTTTACTTGTCAGTACATTTAAAACACATGGTCTTCCTAGCTTTACCTGGGTACTTAACTTTACTGTGATTAAAAGCTGTATCAAATGACCCAGGGAAAACGTTGGAATCAACTCAGCTTCTAATCAATAAACAGAAACAAGATGATCTGGTTAATTTTGTAATGTAGTGAAGTAATGGATCTATGTTCATTCTATGTTATGATTAACATAGAATGACAGTACCGCCAGCGGCTGAGCTGAGCTGCCGAGGGTGTCACTGTATGCCGCCGCGATGGAATGAAAACAACAGCTATGTTTATCAAACAGGGGCAGCTCAAAGCTACGGAGACACAACAGAAAGCAACAGAAAGAGTCCGTCGGTGTAAACAATAAGTTACTTCGCCATACACAATAGTGAGGAGCAGGTGTCTGGGTCAAATGATGCTGAGCGTGGCAGCTCACAGTGGCCTTGGCGAAGTGGCAGAGTGGAATGAACTGCAGACTGCAGACTGCAGACTGCGGTGAGATCATTACCAAATTCTGTGATTAAATATGAACCCATCCATCAATTCATCAATTAGTGAAATTGTGGGACAGACCATCGTGTATAGATCATTAAAAATGGATTAGCGTTAGCTTAACGAGCTATTTGCTCAATAAAGATGGGTTGGCCTTGGTAATGGGGAGGAGCTGCAGGGTGGAATTGTGTACATCAGAAAATTATGTAACGCCCCTGCTGATCTGTAACCTATGAAATGACTGTGGGACATTGTCTGTGAATTATGCATGATGTGGAGGAGGGATTATGTAAAATTATGCATGTCTCTGTATATGTGGATGACCAATCAGAAGTGTTATGTGAGTTTGGGGAAATTATGTACGCCTATGCAAATGTGAGTTAACCAATCGAGAGTTGTGGAAGACCAAACAGGGACATTTTGGGGCTGATGCAGGCTGGATGGGAGAGAGAGAGAGAGAGAGGGAAGCATAAAAAGCGGGGTATATCAGGAGAATTCGTCGTTGGATTCCTGGAGCGTCTTCGGAAGAAGGACTAGCTGGACCAAGGAGAGCGAACCATCCATCTGGAAGGATAATCTGAGAGGAATTCTTCAAGAAACGAAGATAGAAGACGCCAGAACAGGATCAACCAGTTTCCCAAATTTTTGAAGAACAGATTAGAGCCTTTTTTGGGTTAGCCTAGCTCACTGCTAGCAAGGAGGAGGGGCGAACCAGAGTTCCTGCGGGCCTAACCTTGTGCGCTCACTCTGCCCTGCATCAGCGGACAACACAAAGTGGCCACTTGCGTACATCCCAGCCTGTCCTTGGACCAACCAGATGAATCGATTTGTAAGCCACAGTTTTAATTTGCCTTTTTAAGTAGAATTAGAATTTGTATAACCAATAAATGCTGCTGCTTAACCTTGCTAATCTGCTTTAATAAATATAAAAATTATCATAAGACGTCGTGGTGGACATTACATCTGTATCCACAATTGCAACGACATTGGTTATGCCTCTGCACTAGTAACATAGATTCTTATCGGTTATTCTAGTCAAATATTGTCACATATCCTTGGGGCTTGCTATCCAAGCCACTAAATTTATCCTAGCAGGTAACAAGAGCCCAGATCATTAGAGGGGAGCTGCAGATTAACAGACGTGACCGATAGCTGGACTTTGAACCAATCGGCTATTCCTCTTAGGTCAGTTATTGGGGGAAGCAGGATAGACGTCTGGAAGTTATATGCAGTGAGAGCTATGCGAATCCCCTCGACACCAGCTTAAATAAGTTGAGGAAATCTTAGCGAGGTGAACCCCACTAGACCGCAACTTCTTACCCGAAGAGATGGAGAGCTGGTCCCGGTGACAGACTCTGCTAGTCAGAGACTGAACCACAACTGGGGGATCTAACAGCTGCTAATACTAGTTGAACCGTGACCATATACGTAGAGCAAAATATTTACATGATTCGAAGGGTTGTAAATACATATTTAAAAAATAAAAGGTTAAAAATTTAATGTTAACTGTTGTTAACTTAACTGTTATATGAATCCCCAATTGACAAAAGTACGTGAACATTTCTCAGTCCATTACAAAGAGGTTAACACCGTCAAACGGATGAGAAATTTTTTAAAAAATGAGCGCGAACAAAGTAGACCAACCAAAGTTTACACAACATAAACACCACAATGTCAAAAGCTCATTTTTCGCAGCTTATTGTTATTATACTTAAACATTTACTTCAAGCATAAAACAATGTAAAGTTCTTGGTTTACTTACAAATCAGACGTGTAATCTCCCGTCGCTCGAGATGGGCAGCCATGTCGAACAAATTTTCTGATTACATTACATCAGGGTGAGAGCAGCAACGTCGTGACGTACATGACGTAAGTGGACGTTCTCTAGTTTACTTTAAAAAAAATCATTATTGAACCAGTGTTTACTCACAAACTCCGAGTCACACATAATTATAACGACACAAATCGTTCATACAGTATAAAAGTTTTAAGTTGATTGAACCTGGAAACAGATTTTGACTGTAATATTCTCAATCTTTATGAGTGGGGTTCACTGTCCGGGTTTACAGCAGTGGCGGCTTGTCAATAGGGGGCGCTAGGGCGCAGCTCCCATTAAAATTACAGGAAAAAATATAGACACAGTACACATAAATTACGTAATAAAAAGTAATTATCACATCTGTGCACTCATAAAATGTGTCTGACTTTTAATTTTTCAAGCCTTCCCATCCAATACTGGGTTTATTCAGAGTTGTTTTTTGTGCAGACCGAAATACATAGGTTTCAATGGCGAGGGGCGCCGGCCAAATGAGTGTGTATGTATGTTCTTAAACTTTTCTTCCCATGTGACTTCATGTTGGTCTCTAATTGGCTACTCAAAGATTCTCCTCCAGGCGCAGAGAGCTGCGCCCCTGGCCAATCAGCGTGTTTTCTGTTATTCTGCATCCAATCTGATTGATTCATGATAATAGCTGTCAATCAAAGTCACTCCCCTGACAGTGTAGACGAGCAAGCGCATCTCTCACTCGCATACGGATACAAACGGAGTCACAAAGACAAGACAGGAGACAATGGCAGCAGAAAAACTAAATTTGGTCGTTTTGTTACAAAATAATAATTTCACGAGGCGTTCGCCGGAGGAAAAGAAGCTGATTAAGGAGCTTGGACCGGACCAACCAGACTTAAAAATCCAGCAGTGACCTTGGACGGAGTTACACCCGGGGCTTTTCCCGCCTGTGCTAGCCAAACACAGTTGGCTAGCTGGATGTGAAGTTAGCGGTGCTCTTTATTGCTTTCCCTGCTTGCTTTTTCAAAGTGTTGGCAGTAGTACGGTGTTGAAGCACGTTTGGAAGCAATTCCATACTGAGTAAAGGGTATGTATACTTCATATTTCAGTTTTTTATTTTTCATGAATTTGCAAACATTTCTAAAAACTTGTTTTTGCTTCATCATTATGATGTATTGTGTGCATATTGATGGGGAAAATATCAATTTTATCTATTTTAAATTGAGTCTATTATGCAACAAAGTTTGGAAAAAGTGAAGGGGTATATATACTTTCTGTCACAACTGTATCATTGCCATGTTGCAGAGATGTTCCAGCCTGCCACATAATCACAATTAATCTAATTGTTTAATGACAATGAAAATTATTCAGAAATATTTAAAATCACATCACAATTGCAGTAGTAGTCAGTAATATCAAGATATTTTTTCCAAAATCATGCAGCTACAGAGAGTAACAGTGTTAAATTAATTACATATTTATTTTTTCTATATATATTTTTTTTGTATTCTTCTCTCTGTAGGTCTGCAACACCATCCTGGGACACACCAAGGAGCGCTTCTCCTTCACGGACCATCTTGTGTGTGCAACCTTGTTTGCAGGGGGACAGGTTTGAGGAACACAACGGGGCATTTCCGGAAGATGCACTGCAAAGCACCTTGAAGGCCGACCCAATGCTGAACGGAAGCAAGTTGAAGACAGAGCTGGGTCTAATCTACAGCAAAGAAGAGTTCAGAGGATGTTGTGGTGCTATTCCAGCTGTTCATGGAGAACAATTTAGCGGAGGTCTTTTCAGAAACTGTCACTCTGTAATATTCTCAATCTTTATGAGTGGGGTTCACTGTCCGGGTTTACAGTGCACCTGGAGACAACCCGCATTGAAAAAGATGCTATACAAATGAAACTGAATTGAATTGAATTGAATCCATACGATTGATGATTCCTCCACTCTGAACAAGTGTATCTGACAATCTTGGACAGCTCCACTGTCTCATCAAAGGACCGTGATCTTGGTCACATTATTTAGAGTATTTTGTATCCTGTCAGTGCTTCATCAGATCAGCCTTGGACTCCTGCAGCTCATACTGATGAAAGTCCTCATTCACCATCAAAGTTTTGTGGATGGATGAGTCTGAGGTAACAGCAGTGATGTGTTCAGTTTTCCTGGTTCTCTCTGGCAACAGGGTTCATCATGATCTGAAGCTGTCTAATCAGACAAAAGATCATGATGGTAGTCAAGTCTGCTGGAGATGAAGGCTGGATAAGTTTCTGTAAATCTGCTCTGGACATCAGATCTCTGACTCTTTATATTTGTTTAAGATGATACACAGCTGTGACAGTTACAGTCTTGATATGGGAGCTGACAACTCAGCTCTGACTAGATTCAACTACAGTTTTTTGTTTTCATACTTCTGGATTAAAGCTGGACAGAAATGTTTATCCTTTCTATTTTATAACTGAATAGAATTATTTATGTATTTATTACTGACTGGTGTGTGGTGGTGATGGGCCCAATAAAAACTGTTTGCAGCTATAACTGGTTTCAGTTTTGCTTTATTGCACTCAGATGAAGGTCACCCAGACGTCCTTATCAGTCCGGATGGTTTCTTCTGTGGTATCTCTGTTGATCATTAGTGATGGTGTACTTTTTCCTTAAACATTTCCACCCTCTGAGTACGTGACATTTAGACTGACTGGTTTTATCTTCCTCCTGCAGTCTCTCTCACCCACAGAACATTTCTGTCACGTCTGTTCAAACATATTAAAAACCTCCTGTTAGTGTTAGTGGGTCTTAATATTAGCAGACCTCTAATTCTATTCAGTTCAATTCAAAAATACTTTATTAACCCCCAAAGGAACTGAATTAATAAGGAAGACGTCTACAGATGAGGAGTCTTATTACTGGACAAATACAAACAACAACATGAAGCTAAAAGGAAAGACTACATGGTGATCCTAACTACCTTGTTACTGAACCCAGAAGATTTTAGCAGGTGAGCTGCAGTCACAGCTGCTCATCTCTTCATGACCTGCTCATCTGCAGATGTGCAGACCTCTAGGAAAGCAGATGTTTTTGGTTGTTGATCTGGAGCAGCAGAAGGAAAGACATATGCAACATCTGTATATTCATGTGCAGTTTTCCTTTGCTGTTTCATTGACACTGGTACATCCAGGTGTTAGCGTTGGTCCTGCTACAGAGGTCAGTTGGTGTCTGAATGGTGTGTGTGTGTGTGTGCGTGTGTGCGTGTGTGTGTGTGTGTGGGGGGGGGGGGGTGTGGTCATGGAGAGTCATGTGATTTCAGAGAAACTTCACCATTCCAGTCATACCTGGAGGAAGTTTGAAGAGAGAGACATCAGTGACAGAAGTCTTCTCAGACGTGTCAGCATCTAGAAAGCAGAAAGGTAAGAAACTCTTCACTTCTACTTGACAACAATAATCTGTTTCACTAAACACCTGCTGAGATCCTGACTTTTATTCAACTGTAGTAACAGTTTCAGTGCTTATGTTCTTTTCTCATTTTTAGATCATTTAGATGTTTGATCAGATTGAAATGAGAAACTTCCACTGTACATAAACACGTGTGCACAGATTTAACTCTTATGCATTTGAAGTTTAGATTTAAAATGTCTGTTCTTAATACAAATACAGTTATTCATAAAAACTAGAAGTTTCTGCTAGATTTTCACTGGATAACAATGATGAATAAACTTAAATGAAATCTTTGTTTTACTGACCAGCAGGTGGCAGCAACAAGAATATTTTAATTTGAAAATTCTCAAAGATGTTTGAAAATAAAACAATTAATGTGGAATGTTTCAACAAATGTTTCTGACATTGCTGTGTAACTGTAATTTATTTTTTATAATTCTGATTTCCACAGACAGCCTCTGCCACCTTCCAGTAGGGAGTATTTAAATGACCTCATAAAGCTTATTAAAGCAGACATTACCATGTATTTCCATAGTGGGGTTTTATATTGGGATAACTTCACTGTATTTAAAGGAACCCATCTTCAGTTGGACTGATGTCACTCACAGTAGGGAGTTATTTTGATAATTAGTAATTTAAATGGAGCCTTTTAACTGGACAAACACATCCAGTCTGCTGTTGTCTGCCAGTTAATTAATAGCAGCTACTTTATTTTCATTTTTAGTTTAACCTCATATGTTTCTATAAACACCTGTTTGTCTCTTGGTGATAAATAAACATGCATTTTCTCCATTTCTGAATCAGTAAATCTATGATCGACCTCCCAGTCTGCTTAAAGCCGTGAATGTGCAGGTACCAGGATTAGTTCTACGTGGTTTAACATAACTGCACTTTCTCAGTCTGGTCTGGTGTTCCTGCAACTTCAATTATTCAATTATTTCCAAAATAACAATGGAGATCTAAAGTGAGGCCTCCTT
>JAGFBZ010000732.1:0-219982 GCA_018398805.1 Hirundichthys speculiger | reverse complement strand
ATTAAAGGCTATTCGGACCACCTTTTCAAGCACTGTCAGTCTATGATTGTTTTGGTGCTATGATATTTATGCATTTATTTATTTATTTATCTCAGCATCCCAAGACAAAAGTCCTCAAAATGACAGATGGAGGACAGAGAGTCGGGCATCCTTGAGACTTGAAGCAAATAAAGTGCTCTCACATAATTGCTTTACAAAATTGCAAATTTTTTGGCCCCATTGACCACAATGTTATTGAAAATTTAAAAGTCATCCAGAATCCAGGATTTCTTCCAGATCACACCCAAAATGAAATCAGTTCTTCCTTTTCACATTTCTGACAACTCCTGAAAATTTCATCAAAATCCATCCATAACTTTTTGAGTTATTTTTGAATTTCAATAAAGCCTATTTGGATTATTTTTGAATTTCATTAAAGGCTATTTGGGCAACCTTTTCAAGCACTGTCAGTCTATGATTGTTTTGGTGCTATGATATTTATGCATTTATTTATTTATTTATCTCAGCATCCCAAGACAAAAGTCCTCAAAATGACAGATGGAGGACAGAGAGTCGGGCATCCTTGAGACTTGAAGCAAATAAAGTGCTCTCACATAATTGCTTTGCAAAATTGCAAATTTTTTGGCCCCATTGACCACAATGTTATTGAAAATTTAAAAGTCATCCAGAATCCAGGATTTCTTCTGGATCACACCCTAAATGAAATCAGCACTTCCTTTTTACATTTCCGACAACTCCTGAAATTTCATCAAGATCCATCCATAACTTTTTGAGTTACTTTTGAATTTCATTAAAGGCTATTTGGACAACCTTTTCAAGCAGTGTCAGTCCATGATTGTTTTGGTGCAGTGAAATTGATGCATTTATTTATTTAGCTCAGCATCCCAAGACAGAAGTCCTCAAAACGACACGTGGAGGACGGAGGGAGAGTCAGGCATCCTTGAGACTTGAAGCAAATAAAGTGCTCTCACATAATTGCTTGTCATTCTCCGTCAGACTCCCTCTGACACCATCCTCCCGTAATTGAAATGAGCCGAGATCACAGCATGACAGCAGAGAGACCCTCCGACATGAATTATTCAGCCGTCGCACCTTGAGAGGAATGTTTGCGGCCGAGCGGATGGTTGGAGATCACACGGGCCCAGGATGGCGGGTCGGTGCTGGGGAGGCCGTGGGCTGAATTTAGAGTGAGCTCATATGTATGCGGAGGGACCGGGGCCGGGGTCCGCGCAGGTGTGGTGGTGGAGAAGCGAGAAGTTGTACAAGAAGTAGGAGGAAATCTGAAGTAGAGCTGCGGGGCCCGAACGCTAATTCATTCATTCGTTTCTCATTTGATCTAGAGCAGTGGTGCGCAAACTGTGGTACGCGTACCACCGGTGGTACACGAGCGCTCTCTGGTGGTACGTGGGGGAACGTCATGACTTTCCACATTTTTTCCACATTTTCATTTAGAAAAAGAAAAAATTGGAAACATACAATGAACTATAATTACAACGTTTCAAAGGAAATGTGTAGGTTGAGATAATTCAAATTATGTTTTTTAAAAAATATTAGTTGCATATTCAAAAAAAAAGTAGCGAGGCACTGCAGCGAAACAAGACAAACTGCTCAAATGTGGTATTTCTGTTTCCTTCACAGCCTCTGGTCTCTGAACCGTAGTAGACAAACTGCTGGTATTGTGCTATTTTTGGCTCGTAATTAGCGGCTAACACGCTAACAACAGCAAAAGAAAAAGTCCGGTTTTCTCTGCATGGAACGAGCTCTTTATTCTGGTACTGCAGGAACTTGTAACATCACACAGGTTGTATTGTTGGGCTCCTGTCGGTTAACAAAGAATGTAAATCTATACACGCTGGGCTGCTGTTGATGCTCACTACACTTTTCATCTAAACTCGTTCTCATTCTGCCGTCCCACGACACACACACTACATTACCCATAAGGCCACACCCATTACCAGGGTTTCCTGCAGACCTTATTTGGCCAGGCGCCCCGCCCGGCCTGAAATCTCGAGCGCCCGGGCTACTCCGCTCGCTTTTATGTCGGTCCGGAATGATTTATAGTCAGTAGAGATTCTGGTAAACTTTATTCGTAATAGACCCGGAGCTTTTTTTGACCAGACAGTGCGACTTCTCACTGCCGTTTTTTTTTTTTTTTTTTTTTGGTTCGACAATTCATTAAAGTGACACACGCACACACTAATCAACATTATGTTTAACTTTGTCTATAAAAGAAAAAAAAGAACATTAGGTATTTAAACTAACTAACTAAATAAATAAAGACCAATGGGCACACTGCCTGTCATCTGGACTCCAAGCTCACGTAGCTTCACTTGACAGCTGTCACTCTGAGGTGATTGATGACCAGTCCGCCCAGTCAAAAAGGTAACGCCTACTATGTAATTTACTGGTATGCAATTGGTCAGTAGTAGAGTAAATGAGACATAGTCTTTTAGTTAAGAAACTGAGGTAGCCTACACTTTATAGTGCTTTCCATCATCATGTTTGTGGGTTTGTTGTTAAGCAACTTCTTTCATATTTTGAGGGCAAAAATAATAATTGAACAATCTAATTAATTAAGTAATTTATCCTTTTTTTTGGTTCTCGGCTACCATTCTCGGCTTGAACCCCCCCCCCCGCCAAAAGTTTTTTCCTGCAGGAAACCCGTACTGGTCTTAAGTGGAGTAACACCTAACAGGTCTTCACAGAACACTTTCTTGTCTTTGTTGAAGAACCTTACGTAAACTTACAGCTGAGCATTGTCAGACACATCAGTGGACTCATCTACAGCTAAGCCAACACATGGTGCCTTGTGAACTGCTTCATCCAGCTGGGCCAGCACATCCTGGTAGTGGAACGTAAAACAGAAATACGGTATATTTCTGCATTTCTATGATTTACAGTAAAGAGCTGGCAGCAGAGACGCCAGCAATATACTGTTATTTTTACAGTAAAACAGAAATACCATATTTCTGTTTTACGGTATTTCTGTTTTAC
Source organism: Hirundichthys speculiger (assembly GCA_018398805.1). Taxonomy (NCBI): domain Eukaryota; kingdom Metazoa; phylum Chordata; class Actinopteri; order Beloniformes; family Exocoetidae; genus Hirundichthys; species Hirundichthys speculiger. Next base: position 216,988 of record JAGFBZ010000732.1, on the reverse strand, counting down.
AGTAGTGGACTGTAAAACAGAAATACCGTATTTCTGTTTTACGGTCCACTACTGTAAAACAGAAATACCGTATTTCTGTTTAACGGTCCACTACTGTAGTATTTCTGTTTTACAGTATACGGTATTCTGTAAAATACGGTATTCTGGACCGTATTTCTGTTTTACAGAAAATTTATGTTTTACAGAAATACCGTATTTCTGTTTTACAGTATTTCTGTTTTACAGAATACCGTATTTTACAGAATACCGTATACTGTAAAATTGAAATACTACAGTACTGAACCGTTAAATTTCTGTTTTACGGTATTTCTCTTTTACAGTAGTGGACCGTAAAACAGAAATACGGTAGTAGACCGTAAAACAGAAATACGGTAGTGGACCGTATTTCTGTTTTACGGTCTACTACCGTATTTCTGTTTTACGGTTTTACTAGCGTATTTCTGTTTTACGGTTTTACTACCGTATTTCTGTTTTATGGTCTACTACCGTATTTCTGTTTTATGGTTTTACTACCGTATTTCTGTTTTACAGTAGTGGACCGTAAAACAGAAATACGCTAGTAAAACCGTAAAACAGAAATACGGTAGTAGACCGTAAAACAGAAATACGGTAGTGGAACGTAAAACAGAAATACGGTCCACTACCGTATTTCTGTTTTACGGTCTACTACCGTATTTCTGTTTTACGGTCCACTACTGTAAAACAGAAATACGGTATTTCTGTTTTACGGTCCACTACTGTAGTATTTCTGTATTTTATGTAAAAGATTTACATTATGTACTGTACTCTGCAATGTATTTTATGCTGTCTATGAAAATGCAGAACTGTATACAAAATTGACAACATTTGGAAAACAGAGGTAAGAACATTTTGAAAAAGTGCCTCAAGGCCATTTCAAAACTTTTACAGTACAGTTAGAACATTTTGACATTATGCATCATTACAGTAATGTGGAAAAAAGAGAACATTTAGGGCAGAAACTGTAATCGACTCCTCTGCCAGTGCAAGCTTGCGACTTGCAGTTTACTTATTAAAATAGTCCTGTGAGGTAGGTTTGGGTTTTTACATCTTACTGTAGTTCCAGGAGTCTGAACTGCCCTGATTCAAATCTTGTTGATCCAAGAGAGATGAACATCAGTTTGTTAGCCACTGTTCCACTGCAGCATTGTTCCTGTGCAGCCACTGTGAAACAATAAACAAATATTATACAATCTGGAATGAACAATATCGGTAGTAAAAAAACGGTAGTAGACCGTAAAACAGAAATACAGTAGTGGACCGTATTTCTGTTTTACGGTCTACTACCGTATTTCTGTTTTACGGTCTACTACCGTATTTCTGTTTTACGGTTTTACTACCGTATTTCTGTTTTACGGTTTTACTACCGTATTTCTGTTTTACGGTCTACTACCGTATTTCTGTTTTATGGTTTTACTACCGTATTTCTGTTTTACGGTCTACTACCGTATTTCTGTTTTATGGTTTTACTACCGTATTTCTGTTTTACAGTAGTGGACCGTAAAACAGAAATACGGTAGTAAAACCGTAAAACAGAAATACGGTAGTAGACTGTGAAACAGAAATACGGTAGTAAAACCGTAAAACAGAAATACGGTAGTAGACCGTAAAACAGAAATACGGTAGTGGACCGTAAAACAGAAATACGGTCCACTACCGTATTTCTGTTTTACGGTCTACTACCCTATTTCTGTTTTACGGTCCACGACTGTAAAACAGAAATACGGTAGTAGACCGTAAAACAGAAATACGGTCCACTACCGTATTTCTGTTTTACGGTCTACTACCGTATTTCTGTTTTACGGTTTTACTACCGTATTTCTGTTTTACGGTCCACTACTGTAAAACAGAAATACGGTATTTCTGTTTTACGGTCCACTACTGTAGTATTTCTGTATTTTATGTAAAAGATTTACATTGTGTGCTGTACTCTGCAATGTATTTTATGCTGTCTATGAAAATGCAGAACTGTATACAAAATTGACAACATTTGGAAAACAGAGGTAAGAACATTTTGAAAAAGTGCCTCAAGGCCATTTCAAAACTTTTACAGTACAGTTAGAACATTTTGACATTATGCATCATTACAGTAATGTGGAAAAAAGAGAACATTTAGGGCAGAAACTGTAATCGACTCCTCTGCCAGTGCAAGCTTGCGACTTGCAGTTTACTTATTAAAATAGTCCTGTGAGGTAGGTTTGGGTTTTTACATCTTACTGTAGTTCCAGGAGTCTGAACTGCCCTGATTCAAATCTTGTTGATCCAAGAGAGATGAACATCAGTTTGTTAGCCACTGTTCCACTGCAGCATTGTTCCTGTGCAGCCACTGTGAAACAATAAACAAATATTATACAATCTGGAATGAACAATATCGGTAGTAAAAAACGGTAGTAGACCGTAAAACAGAAATACGGTAGTGGACCGTATTTCTGTTTACGGTACTACCGTATTTCTGTTTTACGGTCTACTACCGTATTTCTGTTTTACGGTTTACTACCGTATTTCTGTTTTACGGTTTTTACTACCGTATTTCTGTTTTACGGTCCACTATCGTATATCTGTTTTACGGTTTTACTACCGTATTTCTGTTTTACAGTAGTGGACCGTAAAACAGAAATACGCTAGTAAAACCGTAAAACAGAAATACGGTAGTAGACTGTAAAACAGAATACGGTAGTAAAAACCGTAAAACAGAAATATGGTAGTGGACCGTAAAACAGAAATACGGTCCACTACCGTATTTCTGTTTTACGGTCTACTACCCTATTTCTGTTTTACGGTCCACTACTGTAAAACAGAAATACGGTAGTAGACCGTAAAACAGAAATACGGTCCACTACTGTATTTCTGTTTTACGGTCTACTACCGTATTTCTGTTTTACGGTTTACTACCGTATTTCTGTTTTACGGTCCACTACTGTAAAACAGAAATACGGTATTTCTGTTTTACGGTCCACTACTGTAGTATTTCTGTATTTTATGTAAAAGATTTACATTATGTACTGTACTCTGCAATGTATTTTATGCTGTCTATGAAAATGCAGAACTGTATACAAAATTGACAACATTTGGAAAACAGAGGTAAGAACATTTTGAAAAAGTGCCTCAAGGCCATTTCAAAACTTTTACAGTACAGTTAGAACATTTTGACATTATGCATCATTACAGTAATGTGGAAAAAAGAGAACATTTAGGGCAGAAACTGTAATCGACTCCTCTGCCAGTGCAAGCTTGCGACTTGCAGTTTACTTATTAAAATAGTCCTGTGAGGTAGGTTTGGGTTTTTACATCTTACTGTAGTTCCAGGAGTCTGAACTGCCCTGATTCAAATCTTGTTGAGCCAAGAGAGATGAACATCAGTTTGTTAGCCACTGTTCCACTGCAGCATTGTTCCTGTGCAGCCACTGTGAAACAATAAACAAATATTATACAATCTGGAATGAACAATATCGGTAGTAAAAAACGGTAGTAGACCGTAAAACAGAAATACGGTCCACTACCGTATTTCTGTTTTACGGTCTACTACCGTATTTCTGTTTTTTTTACCGTATTTCGTTTTCGGTTTTTACTACCGTATTTCTGTTTTACGGTACCGTATTTTGTTTTACGGTCCACTACCGTATTTCTGTTTACGGTCTACTACCGTATTTCTGTTTACGGTTTTACTACCGTATTTCTGTTTTACGGTCTACTACCGTATTTCTGTTTTACAGTAGTGGACCGTAAAACAGAAATACGGTAGTAAAACCGTAAAACAGAAATACGGTCCACTACCGTATTTCTGTTTTACGGTCTACTACCGTATTTCTGTTTTACGGTCTACTACCGTATTTCTGTTTTACGGTTTTACTACCGTATTTCTGTTTTACGGTTTTACTACCGTATTTCTGTTTTACGGTCCACTACCGTATTTCTGTTTTACGGTCCACTACCGTATTTCTGTTTTACGGTCTACTACCGTATTTCTGTTTTACGGTTTTACTACCGTATTTCTGTTTTACGGTCCACTACCGTATTTCTGTTTTACGGTCTACTACCGTATTTCTGTTTTACGGTCCACTACCGTATTTCTGTTTTACGGTCTACTACCGTAATTCTGTTTTACAGTAGTGGACCGTAAAACAGAAATACGGTAGTAAAACCGTAAAACAGAAATACGGTAGTAGACCGTAAAACAGAAATACGGTAGTGGACCTTAAAACAGAAATACGGTCTACTACCCTATTTCTGTTTTACGGTCTACTACCGTATTTCTGTTTTAGGGTCCACTACCGTATTTCTGTTTTACGGTCCACTACCGTATTTCTGTTTTACGGTCTACTACCGTAATTCTGTTTTACGGTTTTACTACCGTATTCTGTTTTACGGTTACTACCGTATTCTGTTTACGGTTTACTACCGTGTTTACAGTAGTGGACCGTAAACAGAAATACGTACGTTAAAACGTAAAGAAATACGGGTAGTAAATAGTAAAATACGGACGTAAACGGTAACCGTATACGGTAGTACCGTAAAGAAATACGGTAGTAAACGTAAAACAAAACGGTATAGTAAAACAAAACAGTAAAACGAAAATACGGTAGTGGACCGTAAAACGAAATACGGTCCACTACGTATTTCTGTTTTACGGTCTACTACCCTATTTCTGTTTTACGGTCCACTACTGTAAAACAGAAATACGGTAGTTAAACCGTAAAACAGAAATACGGTCCACTACCGTATTTCTGTTTTACGGTTTTACTACCGTATTTCTGTTTTACGGTCCACTACTGTAAAACAGAAATACGGTATTTCTGTTTTACGGTCCACTACTGTAGTATTTCTGTATTTTATGTAAAAGATTTACATTATGTGCTGTACTCTGCAATGTATTTTATGCTGTCTATGAAAATGCAGAACTGTATACAAAATTGACAACATTTGGAAAACAGAGGTAAGAACATTTTGAAAAAGTGCCTCAAGGCCATTTCAAAACTTTTACAGTACAGTTAGAACATTTTGACATTATGCATCATTACAGTAATGTGGAAAAAAGAGAACATTTAGGGCAGAAACTGTAATCGACTCCGCTGCCAGTGCAAGCTTGCGACTTGCAGTTTACTTATTAAAATAGTCCTGTGAGGTAGGTTTGGGTTTTTACATCTTACTGTAGTTCCAGGAGTCTGAACTGCCCTGATTCAAATCTTGTTGATCCAAGAGAGATGAACATCAGTTTGTTAGCCACTGTTCCACTGCAGCATTGTTCCTGTGCAGCCACTGTGAAAACAATAAACAAATATTATACAATCTGGAATGAACAATATCGGTAGTAAAAAAACGGTAGTAGACCGTAAAACAGAAATACGGTAGTAGACCGTAAAACAGAAATACGGTAGTGGACCGTATTTCTGTTTTACGGTCCACTACCGTATTTCTGTTTTACGGTCTACTACCGTATTTCTGTTTTACGGTTTTACTACCGTATTTCTGTTTTACGGTCTACTACCGTATTTCTGTTTTACGGTTTACTACCGAATTTCTGTTTTACGGTTTTACTACCGTATTTCTGTTTTACGGTTTACTACCGTATTTCTGTTTACGGTTTACTACCGTATTTCTGTTTTATGGTTTTACTACCGTATTTCTGTTTTACAGTAGTGGACCGTAAAACAGAAATACTGGGTAGTAAAAACGTAAAAAAGAAAAACGGTAGTAACCGTAAAACAGAAATACGGTAGTGGACCGTAAAACAGAAAATACGGTAGTGGGGACCGTTTAAAACAGAAATACGGTAGTGGACCGTAAAACAGAAATACGGTAGTAGACCGTAAAACAGAAATACGGTAGTGGACCGTAAAACAGAAATACGGTCCACTACCGTATTTCTGTTTTACGGTCTACTACCGTATTTCTGTTTTACGGTTTTACTACCGAATTTCTGTTTTACGGTTTTACTACCGTATTTCTGTTTTACGGTCTACTACCGTATTTCTGTTTTACGGTCTACTACCGTATTTCTGTTTTACGGTTTTACTACCGTATTTCTGTTTTATGGTTTTACTACCGTATTTCTGTTTTACAGTAGTGGACCGTAAAACAGAAATACGGTAGTAAAACCGTAAAACAGAAATACGGTAGTAGACCGTAAAACAGAAATACGGTAGTGGACCGTAAAACAGAAATACGGTAGTGGACCGTAAAACAGAAATACGGTAGTGGACCGTAAAACAGAAATACGGTAGTGGACCGTAAAACAGAAATACGGTCCACTACGTACGTTATTTCTGTTTTACGGTCTACTACCGTATTTCTGTTTTAGGTTTTATGTACAATACGGTATTTTGTTTACGGTACTGGTAAAACCAAACTGTAAAACAGAAATACGGTATTTCTGTTTTACGGTCCACTACTGTAAAACAGAAATACTGTATTTCTGTTTTACGGTCCACTACTGTAGTATTTCTGTATTTTATGTAAAAGATTTACATTATGTACTGTACTCTGCAATGTATTTTATGCTGTCTATGAAAATGCAGAACTGTATGCAAAATTGACAACATTTGGAAAACAGAGGTAAGAACATTTTGAAAAAGTGCCTCAAGGCCATTTCAAAACTTTTACAGTACAGTTAGAACATTTTGACATTTTGCATCATTACAGTAATGTGGAAAAAAGAGAACATTTAGGGCAGAAACTGTAATCGACTCCTCTGCCAGTGCAAGCTTGCGACTTGCAGTTTACTTATTAAAATAGTCCTGTGAGGTAGGTTTGGGTTTTTACATCTTACTGTAGTTCCAGGAGTCTGAACTGCCCTGATTCAAATCTTGTTGATCCAAGAGAGATGAACATCAGTTTGTTAGCCACTGTTCCACTGCAGCATTGTTCCTGTGCAGCCACTGTGAAACAATAAACAAATATTATACAATCTGGAATGAACAATATCATCTCCAAGTTAATGCTTATAAAGCTAATAATACCACTCTTGCGGCTTAATAGCAATGCCCTGTCACTGCACTGCAAACAACACATGGACAGACGGCAAGATTAAGGAGAACTCACTGATCTAAATGAAGTCCCATTCAAAGTCAAGGAGTTTCTTCAGGAGCATGGAGACGTGTATGTTGACTGTAGGAGACTTCTTCTGGACAATCACACCTTTCTTCTTGGAGACAACCTTGCCCCTTTTGGCCTTTGTCCCTCTCTCTGGATTTATGCCGATGAAGTTACGTATATTATCATTGACCAAGATTAAACAACAACTACAACAAGACAAAGAAATATCCCATAGTAGAATATTGTTCTGGCTACCCTATTCAAATAGATAGAAAGCACTGAGCTTACATAGCTAGACAAACTCCCGAGTGTTATATCAAACATTCTTGGCAGTATAAATAAGATAGCCCCCCCAGAGTCAAAGAAAAAAGATTTTGATTTACGTACCGTTTAATTTTGTAGATGCAAAATCAGAATCATTGTGATGAAGACAGATGACGCTGTGCCTTCTGGAGTCCTCTTCTGGAAAATTTCCCCAAAATACTGTAGTGTACCGTTATTTAAAACTGCAGCATACCGTACAGCATCTTTCCTGTTGCTCCATGTTAAGAAGCCCACAATGCATTGTGTATTACAGTACTAAACTGTTAAACATGAAAACAGCATTTTACTGTTGAAAATTGGCTGTAAATTTACAGCAATTGCTTACAGTGTACATAAACATTTACATGGGGATAGGAAATCATAGTCACCATACATAATCAACATACATAATGGGTTCAAAACTTTCTAAATAATCATTATCAATTATGGCCTAAACGTACAATATTTCAACTATCATCATATAAAAAAATAAAACTTGTTTATGAACAAAATAAACACAATAAAGCAGGAGCTGATGATGCCACAGCGGTATATATGCACACATATACACATATAAATGACGGAACTTAGCTATTTCATTTATTTATTTCAGGATTTATTTTTGCTTTATTTTATTTCAAAGTTTTTTTATTTTATTATTAATTTAAATGTAATAATTCATGTATGTTTTAACCCATTCATTAATTTATTCCATGAAGGTTTATTTTATTATCTATTATTTAAATAATATTATTTTATTACTTTAAAAAATAATTATTTATATATTGATTTTAATTTATAATTCATTTATACAAATGTGTTATATCATTTCTCTAAGATCAGTAACTTATCCATTTATTTTATTAATTTTTTTATTTATAGAAATGTTAGGAGAAATTTTAGTTATTTTAGTTTTAGTTTTTTTTAATTCATCTTATAATTTATTTTAGTTTATTAATTTATTTCCCTTTTTTGAAAGTTCTTAATGTTGTGTTGTTATTAAGAGAAAGAGGAGGAGAAACGGAGGAAGAGACGAATTAGCGAATTTTATTATTTTATTACCCCAATTCACTTTATTTATTCATATTATTTATTTTATTTTAGTTATTTATTTAGATGTCTTTATTTATCTTATTCTATTTTATTTCTGGATCCACAACTACACTGTAAGAAATTTTCCTGTAAAATAACGGTAAAGAGCTGGCAGCAGAGACGCTGCGGTATTCATCCATAAATTGATTTTTACAGTAGTGGACCGTAAAACAGAAATACTATAAATCAGGGGTATTCAACTAAAATTCAAAGAGGTCCGGTTGGAGAAATTTCCTAAAGCAAAGGTCCAGAACACCATAATGTCATAACGTTATGATTTAATGTATGGTCCACTACTGTAAAACAGAAATACGGTATTTCTGTTTTACGGTCCACTACTGTAAAACAGAAATACGGTATTTCTGTTTTACGGTCCACTAGTGTAAAACAGAAATACAGTAAAACAGAAATACGGTATTTCTGTTTTACTGTAAAAATAACAGTATATTGCTGGCGTCTCTGCTGCCAGCTCTTTACTGTAAATCATAGAAATGCAGAAATATACCGTATTTCTGTTTTACAGTCCACTACTGTAAAACAGACAAATGGTATTTCTGTTTTACGGTCCACTACTGTAAAACAGAAATACCGTATACTGTATTTCTGTTTACGGTCCACTACTGTAAAACAGAAATACTGTATACTGTATTTCTGTGTACGGTCCACTACTGTAAAACAGAAATACCGTATACTGTATTTCTGTATACGGTATAAAACAGAAATACGGTATTTCTGTTTTACAGTAGTGGACTGTAAAACAGAAATACCGTATTTCTGTTTTACAGTAGTGTCCTGTAAAACAGAAATACCGTATTTCTGTTTTACGGTCCACTACTGTAAAACAGAAATACTACAGTAGTGGACCGTAAAACAGAAATACGGTATTTTGGTATACGGTATAAAACAGAAATACGGTATTTCTGTATACGGTATAAAACAGAAATACGGTATTTCTGTTTTACAGTAGTGGACTGTAAAACAGAAATACCGTATTTCTGTTTTATACCGTATACCGAAATACAGAACAGAAATACCGTATTTCTGTTTTACAGTAGTGGACCGTAAAACAGAAATACGGTATTTCTGTTTATTTCTAGTGTGTATTTCTGTGTATTTCTAGTAGTGGACCGTAAAACAGAAATACGGTATTTCTGTTTTACGGTCCACTACTGAAAACAGAAATACCGTAAAACAGAAATACGGTATTTCTGTTTTATGGTCCACTACTGTAAAACAGAAATACCGTATTTCTGTTTTACAGTAGTGGACCGTAAAACAGAAATACCGTATATTTCTGCATTTCTATTCAGGAAAAGCACAAACCAATTGCGTGCGAGTTAAGCCATCCCACGTGATGCTACCCAGCCAGTCACATCTCTGCACTGCGGGTTACCATAGCAACTCTGACAGCAGTCAGATGAGAGGTGAGAACCGAACGGGAAGACAAAATAAGAAAAATAGAAAGTTAGAAAGATAGAGAAGGAAAGAAGCGATACAGGGCGAGAAGACGGAGAGGTGAGTGAGCGAAAGACAGGGAGAAACAGAGGAAGAGACGAATTAGCGGCAGAGGAGAGTGAGAGAAAGACGAGGAGAAACGGAGGAAGAGACGAATTAGCGGCAGAGGAGAGTGAGAAAGACGAGGAGAGACGGAGGAAGAGACGAATTAGCGGCAGAGGAGAGTGAGAAAGACAAGGAGAAACGGAGGAAGAGACGAATTAGCAGCAGAGGAGAGTGAGAAAGAGGAGGAGAGACGGAGGAAGAGACGAATTAGCGAATTTTATTATTTTATTACCCCAATTCACTTAATTTATTCATATTATTTATTTTATTTTATTTATTTATTTAGATGTCTTTATTTATCTTATTCTATTTTATTTCTGGATCCACAGCTACACTGTAAGAAATTTTCCTGTAAAATAACGGTAAAGAGCTGGCAGCAGAGACGCCAGATCTTTACCGTTTTTTTTTTTACGGTATTCATCCATAAATTGATTTTACAGTAGTGGACCGTAAAACAGAAATACTATAAATCAGGGGTATTCAACTAAAATTCAAAGAGGTCCGGTTGGAGAAAATTCCCTAAAGCAAAGGTCCAGAACACCATAATGTCATAACGTTATGATTTGTGTGATATATACTAAAGTAGCCTAGTAGTTGTATCAACATCTGCATGTAATCAACATCTGATCAAATAAAGAAAGTAGAATTCAAAAACATTTTGACAGTATTTATTGTCACTTAACATTAAACCAGACAGATTTGAATTTAATAATTAAAATAGAGAAAATCTTTTTTTTGGAAAAATTGTGCATTATAAAAGAAAGTATTTAATTTTAGAAAAAGTAAAAGTGAAGCAACAGCTTGAATATTCCTTAACTTCTGAAAGTTAAACTTAACTGAAAGTTAAACTCCTTTAACTTTCACATCTTAACAGTCTCAACTAATTTGAAAATAACAGCTGAACAGTCATACAGTTTCTCTTTCTTTCTTTCTTTTCCCACTCTCCACACTTTTTGTTATTCAGTGAGAGAACTGAGCTCGAGCTTGTCCTGCCAGGATTTTAAACTTGGGCTGGAATGGTGTTAAGGTCATTCTCATACACATGTGCAGGTGCTCATTGGTGAGCCTGGAACAATATTTATTTTTAATTATATTCATTGTGGAGAAAGCTGCCTCACAGCTGTATGTGGAGCCAAACATGGTCAAGATGTACAGGGCTACTTTCCTCAGACCTGGGAAAGCTGTCTCAGAGACCATTTGGAGCCAGAAAGTGGCAGGGTCAGTTCTTACAAACTGCTCTTTCAGGGCCACATCTGCTTGGAGATCAACCAGTTGCATCTGGAGAGGCCCAGCATTTGCCCACTTGAAGTGCTGTGTGACTTCCTTTGAGAACTACCTGACATCTGTGATGAGAAATGGGTTCTGGATGAACATGGTGAGCTGCTGTCCAAAACTAAAGCTGTCAAAACGTTTGCTGAAGTTTACAATCAGCTTATCAACAAAGCCAACAAAAGAGGAGACATCTCTGTATCCCTGAACATGTTCCTGAACTGCTGGGAAGTGTGCACACTCTCCCTGCAGGTCATCCTTGAACACCTCAAGTTTCCTCTGAAAGGAGCGGACAGCTGTCATCAGTTCACAAATTGAATTGTTCTTCCCCTGTAACTTCAAATTCAGTTCATTCAGGTGTGAAGTGATATCAACCAAAAAGGCCACGTTATCCATCTTTTTCTCATCTTTTAAAAATAGAGAAAATTGTGTTGCCTTCTGACTTGTCTGCTCCGCCGAGAGAAAGCTGCTACTTCACTTCTGATGGACCAAAAGCGCTCCAACATTGTGCCTTTGCTGAGCCATCTCACATTGTTGTGCAGCAAAAGATCATCAGCATTTGCATCAACTTCTCTGAGGAATTCTCTGAGCATGCGATGCTGATAGGAAGAGGATGCCCTGAGAAAATTGATCATTTTCATCATTGTGTCCATCACCTCAGCATATTCATCTGACAGGGTGGAGCACAGGACAGACTGATGAATGATGCAATGGTAAGAGATGAGCTCAGGATTGTCCTCTTTCATTCTTGCCACAGCTCCTTTCTCTCTCCCTATCGTGGCAGGGGCTCCATCTGTGGTTACTGAAACCACTTGTTTTGGCTCTATTCCTCGGTTTATTAACATCTCCTTAATTGCCAGGTAGATGTCCTCTCCTTACCCATAAGGCCACCTTCTTAAAGGGGCCAGGCTGGCTCACAGCATTTGTTCACTGTGAGAGAACGTGAACAACATCCTGTGATGTTTCCGCAATTTTTTCTTGATTTTTTTTATTATATTATATTTTTGAAAAATCCACAAATAACTAAAACCGCAAAACTTAAAGCGCGAATTTGCAAGGGATCACTGTATTTTAAAACTGGTCATCGTGGTGGTACTCGGAGAGCTGAACAGTTTCTCAGGTGGTACGCACTATTAAAAGGTTGAGAACCACTGATCTAGAGCTACTCTGACCTCGGCTCTCTCGGCAAGACCCGAAAATGATCAAATTAAAATAACATTAGAACCACATCAGCGTCCGTCATCGTCGTCGTGCTTTAAAAGCAGATGGATGGATTGTTCGATGAGCCGGGAGCAGAGTCGACCCTGGCTGTCTAAAACCAAACGTGCGTTTTAATAAATCTTACCGGAGTATATTCTTATCTGAATTGTTACACTGAACACATTTTAATATTACTTTTACCACACCTTCAAGGAAACAGCTGATAAAGCTGTCATCTTGAAGGTTATAATCTTCAGCTTTTGCGGGAAGCGAGAATTAATGCTGATTAAACTTTATGATCGCTTTGGAGGCTGAGGTTTTGGTGCAGCAAACCTGCGCTGCATCATGAACACTGACGCACGACCAACAAGGAGGGAAGCTTCCAGTCCACATCTGTCCACATCTGTTCGGGAACTGAGGAGAGCAGCTGCTGCGGTCTGTGAGAGAAATGTTGTCCCGTTCTTGTCTGATGTGAGACAGGACAGAAAGTCTTAGGGCCACACTGAGAAAAAAAATTGTGGGTAAGGATTTTTTTTTCATTCCTCACTTACGAGAAGAAAGTCGAAATGTCGAGAATAAAGTCGAAATGTCGAGAATAAAGTCGAAATGTCGAGAATAAAGTCGAAATGCAGTTTCCAGAATAAAGTTGAAATGTCTTGAATAAAGACGAAATGTTGAGAATAAACTCGAAATGTCGAGAATAAAGTCGAAATGTCGGGAATAAAGTCGAAATGTCGGGAATAAAGTCGAAATGTCGAGAATAAAGTCAAAATATTGAGAATAAAGTCGAAATGTTGGGAATAAAGTCGAAATGTTGAGAATAAAGTCGAAATGTCGAGAATAAAGTCAAAATGTTGAGAATAGAGTCTAAATGTCGAGAATAAAGTCAAAATTTTGAGAATAGCGTCGAAATGTCGAGAATAAAGTCGAAATGCAGTTTCCAGAATAAAGTCGAAATGCAGTTTCCAGAATAAAGTTGAAATGTCTTGAATAAAGACGAAATGTTGAGAATAAACTCGAAATGTCGAGAATAAATTCAAAATATTGAGAATAAAGTCGAAATGTCGGGAATAAAGTCGAAATGTCGAGAATAAAGTCAAAATATTGAGAATAAAGTCGAAATGTCGGGAATAAAGTCGAAATGTTGAGAATAAAGTCGAAATGTCGAGAAAAAAGTCGAAATGTCGAGAATAAAGTCAAAATGTTGAGAATAGAGTCTAAATGTCGAGAATAAAGTCAAAATTTTGAGAATAAAGTCGAAATGTCGGGAATAAAGTCGAAATGTTGAGAATAAAGTCGAAATGTCGAGAAAAAAGTCGAAATGTCGAGAATAAAGTCAAAATTTTGAGAATAGCGTCGAAATGTCGAGAATAAAGTCGAAATGCAGTTTCCAGAATAAAGTCGAAATGTCGAGAATAAAGTCAAAATATTGAGAATAAAGTCGAAATGTCGGAAATAAAGTCGAAATGTCGAGAATAAAGTCAAAATATTGAGAATAAAGTCGAAATGTCGAGAATAAAGTCGAAATGTCGGGAATAAAGTCGAAATGTCGAGAATAAAGTCAAAATGTCGAGAATAAAGTCGAAATGTCGAGAATAAAGTCAAAATTTTGAGAATAGCGTCGAAATGTTGAGAATAAAGTCGAAATGCAGTTTCCAGAATAAAGTTGAAATGTCGAGAATAAAGTCAAAATATTGAGAATAAAGTCGAAATGTCGGAAATAAAGTCGAAATGTCGAGAATAAAGTCAAAATATTGAGAATAAAGTCGAAATATTGAGAATAAAGTCGAAATGTCGAGAATAAAGTCGAAATGTCAAGAATAAAGTCAAAATATTGAGAATAAAGTCGAAATGTCGGGAATAAAGTCGAAATGTCGAGAATAAAGTCAAAATGTCGAGAATAAAGTCGAAATGTCGAGAATAAAGTCAAAATTTTGAGAATAGCGTCGAAATGTTGAGAATAAAGTCGAAATGCAGTTTCCAGAATAAAGTTGAAATGTAGTGAATAAAGATGAAATGTTGATAATAAACTCGAAATGTCGAAATGCAGTTTCCAGAATTCCAGAATCGTTGTAGTTTCTTTTTCTGAATATGCACAATTTCCGACACAATCTCTTCAAAGTACGAATACTTATTATAATACTGTGTCTGTGTGATAAAAGCACATAGACACAGACATTATGTTGGTAGAGTAAAGCTGGCCTAATGGAAGCATGTACAAATTGAACAACAGGGGTCCCAGGATTGACCCCTGGGGAACCCCACAGGTCATGGCCATTTGGTCTGAGACACAGTTACCGATTTCAACAAAGTATCTCCTGTTCCTGAGATAGGACCTAAACCAGTTTAAAGCATTTTCAGAGATTCCCACCCAGTCTTCTAATCTCCGTAATAAGATTGCATGATCAAGTGTGTCAATGGCAGCACTTAGGTCCAGAAAAACTAAGACTGAGACTTTGCCTGCATCTGTGTTCAGGCGAATGTCGTTTGTCACCTTGATCAGGGCTGTCTCAGTACTGTGGTGGGGCCTGCAACTAATTAGGTTGTAGCGAACTGACCTGCTGCCAATTAACCTAATTAGTTGCAAGATGATCCTCCAGGTGTTTCTTTCTAGTACCGCCTATTTTTCGACCCTCTTGTTGTCATTGAATTCAAAATTACTGTGCCCCCCCCCCCCCCCCACACACACACACATTCAACATGTGTTTTTTTCTGTGCAGTGTTGTCAAAAGAAATAAAGTATACAGATCTCTGATGTATGAAAATCATTGCATTCTGTTCATTTACATTTTACAGCGTCCCAACTGGAATTGGGGTCGCACAGGAATCTTCGATTAAACATAAAACGAGGGAGAATTGAATTGGAGTGTACGCTGCTCTGTTCTTTTGGAGCGAAAAATTGGAGGCACTCATGAGAGTGATAGTTGTATCAGTGATTTGCATGCCTCGAGCTCTGATGGCGTGTCTTTGCCGCAGGGAGCCCCGTTCCTTTTGGCGAAAGAAATAACCTCACAGGGACTAATTAACGACACGAGGCCTTTCGCTAAATCACATTAACATCTCCTCTCCTGAGTTTCAGTTACGCGCAGATGCGATTGTGATCCTCTCCTCTTAGCGCAGCTTTTCACGTCACTTCACAGCTTCTAGAAAATCTGCATATTTTATGATGAACATTTCAGGATTTTTCCAACCCACTGTGGGGGAATAACAATCAGGCGGTATGTAGGTCAGCCTCGCTGAGAGAAGCAGACTCTGCTCCCATCAGTCTTTCACGTCCCTCCATCATAGCCTCCACGCCGCCTTTGGACCCAGAGTCTGAGCATATGCTCTCTAGCTGGTCGTCATCAATCCAGGCCTCCTTGAGTATTTAATGAACATGTGATTCATCCCGCACGCTCTCAAAATAAGCTTCATCTGCATTGCAGGCTGACTGTCCGCACCGCCGGCCCAGATCCGGAGATTTTAGCACATCCGGCGAGAACCTCATCTTTCTGACTGGCTGTTGGTGTCACATGTCAGATCTGTGTTCTCGTCGACTCACATGGTTGCTATGGTGACCTACATACAACACAACTGATGTAAACAAACTGAAATGGAGGGCGGCGGACAGGCTTCGCCACTGTCACAAATGCAGGATGCTTTTTGTGTTCTGCTTTATTTCATGCAGCCGACTGTGCTGGTATGACTGTTGCAGTGGGGTGAATGGGACGAACAGTCCAAGAGGGCAGCGCCATGGGGGCAGGGGCTCCAGCTGAAACCACGATCAGATTATACACGGATGCAACTCCACGCCCAACAGCTACAGGCACAAATATAGGAATGTCCACTGTCAATAAAACTTACCATAGAAGAAGAAGGTTTTGAAAAAAACTGGCGTGAAAGCGCTGGAGACTAGCCTGCATTTCTATTAAGGCTGCATGACATCAAGAAAACACGAAATATGCGGTTTCACAGTCGAAAACTGCGATGGCGAAACGACAAGCAACATATAAAGGAAATACTGGAGTATTTGGAGAGTGACTTCTGTGTCCAGGTTTTCCTCACTCATCTCTTTCTCTTCTGTCCACACAACGCTCTCAACAGTGAGGTTTCATCTGACTGGTTGAATGTATTATTGACCAGTGGTGTGCAAACTGTGGTACCCGTACCACCAGTGGTACGCGGGGGAACGTCCTGACTTTCCACATTTTCACTTTAAAAAAATTGGAAACATACAATACATTATAAATACGTTTCAAACTAAATGTGTAGCTTGAGATAATTTAAATTGTCTTATAAAACATATTTGTTACATACTCAGTTGCAGTGCAGATGTAACAACTTTTGAGTGTGTTTATTTAGCTCTTTATGAGAGTATAAGTATGTGAGAATAGTTCGACAGAGTTGTAAATGTCTGATTCAGTAAAGTAACAATTCAGGCAACAATAAATAACCACAATAAGGAATAAACATCTCTGTGTTTAAAGCTAATTGAGAAGGCATATATGACTATATTTTAAAATTGGTCATCATGGTGGTACTCAGAGAGCTGAACAGTTTCTCAGGTGGTACACAGTATTAAAAGTTTGAGAACCACTGTTATTGACATTTAGAGAATAACTGCATGGCATCTGGAAAAATCACCGGCCACCATTTGTTGCAATATTTTCTTTGTTTTTAGGACACTGACATCGTGCATGTCGATAATGTGATGACAATAGATTTTCGATATATTGTGCAGCCCTAGTTTTGATAACATTATACAGAAAACCAACTAATGGCAGTCAGTGTTGTGTGGACTAAAATAATTGTCATTTATAACCAGGGCTTGACACTGACACCGGCCAACCGGCCAAATGCTGGTAAAATTTGGCTGTGGCTAGTAACAATTTCTGTCTCGCAAGCAACTTTGGCTGGTAACTTATTCTTTGATATGACAAATCTAATCTGATATGACAAATTTAAAACGTAAATGCAAGAATATTGTGAAGAAGAAAAAAACTGACAGCAAAACTGTGGCTAGCATAAAGACTAAATGGCTAATGACTGAGGAAAAACACTAGCCACAGTGGCTGGTGAGCCAAAAAGTTAGCGTCAAGCCCTGTTTATAACTGAAAAAACAAAACTGTGTGTGAGGACACTGGACAAATACTTGGCCTCTCTGTGAGAAATGTGGCCCCTCATTTAGAAAAATCCTCAGTCCACCGCTGGTTTATGGTCCAGTCAGGTTGGCTGTGAGGTAACGGATAGCTCAGACGAACTAACGAAGGAGTCCCCCACCGGTTCCACGGGCGTTCACTTTGAGACGCGCCCGACTGGAACCACATTTGAAACCAACTACGTGTGTGGTCTGATTTGGAAAAAAACGCATTTCTTACGTCCAAAGAGTTACAACGACCTCTGTGAACATGGGAACAAGACAAAGACACACAAGGAAAAGATTTTAAAATAGCTAAATAAAACTTTAATAGGTCTAGTTGCAAATGTACATAAATTGCACAGCCACATTTTGTCAACACAAATTCTTCTGTACATTATTGTTTTTTCACTGTCAAAGGAAGCAGAATCCAGCAAATACTTTATACTTTCAACATACTTACAAAAGTACTTTCTAAAAGGTAATAGAAAACATACAACATCTTTTACTTTAATTATAGCTTTATATTTTGATTAATTCTTTGCCAGACTGGTAGAACAGTGTCAAGAATGAGTTTCCATTTTTTTCTGATTCATAAACTTCAGAACTGAGTCATGGGTGGACATAAATGAACTGATGGACATGATGACAGTTTTTTTGCTAGTTGAAAGTTTAAAGTGAGACTGTGTTACTTTTGCAGAACAATCACCGAAGCTAAGTACCGAGCTACATGGCCAGAGCTGTTTAACATTTACTTTGCTTAACTGCAATCTAGATGTTAGCCAAAATGCATGGGTTAGTACGGGTTACATGTCACGCCTTGTAGCTAAGAAACATTCTTGGCTTCAGCTTTTATCTTCTCTCAGTCTGTTATGAAATCATCACAATTTTGAACTTTTTAGCGAGGATGGGTGCTAGCAGTAACGGGTTTCCTTGTACTTAGCTTAACTGTCAGTTACTATTTAGCTAAAATGCTGAGAGACATTGAAAAAAAAATCAGTGAATGTAATCACCGTTACTGCTGGTTGCTACCTTATCAACCTTCGTAGCAGAGCTAACAGGAGTCATAAATTAAATGAGGAAGAATCATGTGTTTATTGAAGTCCATGAAAATGTTAACTTACTTAAGTATAGAGCTACATGCAGGGAAAAAAAATATTTTGTTAGCAAAGACACTGAACGACTTTTCAGAGTTTAGCTAAGATGCTACTGGAACAAACGGAAGATGTTCAAAATTCAACGTGTAATAATGTGTTTTCAGTGAGGTTTCACAGCACTTGCATTAGTGCTAAATATATGCACAATGTAGATAAGTTAATATTTACTCAGCTGAAAAGTATCTTCACATTTAGCTAGAATGCTAACGTTTTTAGCTACACGCTAACATGTTTAGCTACATGCTAACAAGTTAAAATATTTGTACCCCTCAGGTACAAATGAAGTATTACAGATTTCAGTTCTATTGATCTGATCAATTCATATTTTTAAGAAAACAGTTTTAGCACCTGAATTTATCAACTACTTATACAGTAGTTAAACACTTAGCTGCGGTGCTGAATCGAAAAGAAAACTGGAGAGTCAAACAAAATTTTAAAATATTAATGAAAAAAATATTATATATATAAATAGAAATAAAATGTTGGCCAGATGTTAGGTTTAGCTAAACACATTGGTACACATTCCTAACTAATTAATGTAAAACCAAGAGTTTGTTATTCTGCAAAAGTGACATAGTCTTGCATTAACCCTTTATAATCATACATTAGTTATAGGGCGGGATGCTTGGCAAGATGAACAAAAATATCCTTCACGTATTGGCCCAAAGCATTTTTTTTTCTCTATTTTTTGTTTTCCTGTTCAAATAGGAAAAAGCACAACGCTCTCTTCATCTAATATTACATTTTATGAATAAGCGATACCAAAAATCCCTTTTGTCAATGTTGAACTTTGACGCTTTTTTTTTCCTTTGTTTTTTTTTTAAGAGCTAATTATATAGACCATTAACTGAACGTAAAAGTGCATAGAGCTAGACTTAAGAGAAATACAGGATTGTGCTTGTGGTTCTCATTGAGACTGAACTCAGCGTGGCCTGAAACCAGTGGGCCAACAGTCAAACTCCTATTTAATCAGTTCTTTTCTCTTTTTTTTGGCGAGTGATAAAACACTAAATACAAAAATTAAAAAAAATAAAATAAAACAATAGCTTTAACAAAAAGAACACTGAAAGGTTAAATGAAATGTATAATTCCACCCAATGAGGACAGATGATTGACTGGGCTATTTCATATTTACAATATCCATAATGATACAGCAGAGTTTGAGCACGAGATACATTTACAAAAAGCTCTGTTAATATTAGGTAAAAATAGTGTGAGCATTATATTTACACTTTCCCAGGCTCTTCCGCCTCACGATGCGCTCAGTTATCATTTACACTCATCATTTTAGCAGGCAGCCACTCGTGTCGTCGCTGTCCCACCGGTGACCGAAGAAAAGAAAAAAACGGTGATACGGATGCTGCCACGGGCTCTCAAGCGACGACGAAGCACGCGGAGGGTCACACCTCATGTAGTTCTGCTGTTGCAGGTAAGAAAAATGCACAAAAATACACAAAATAATAAAAAAAAATGGATGCAGAGATGGTGATGAGCAAAAAAAAAAACACCAAAAGGAGACATTAGAAGGACCAAACCCAACGTTTAAGACCAACTGTGAGTTAGCATCTTCACATTTAGAAGAAGGAGGGTTGAGGAAGGGTAGAAAAAAAGGAGGGGAAGATGATGCGAAAAAGAATCGATGGAGTCACAGTTTGGAGGCAGCGTACTTCATAGCCATGGACGCGTAAAGCAGTTTGAAAGAAGATGAGAGCGTGGGAGACCATTTCAGCAATGGCTCGCCAGTCCAGTGTATAGTTTGACGGCCGGTGTCCACTATACGCCCGCGCCGCGCGGATACCGGTCAATTTTCCACGGAAAAGTGAGGCGGCGCGTCACGAAGTTGAGCTCGGCCCAGATTTATGTGTTCAGTGGCAGGGTGCTACCCAGGATCTCTCCATCGCGGCCTAAAGATGGCGTCGGAGCGGAGTACGACGAAACTTCTGTTTCACATTAGAGACTACGGGGGAGAAGCTGACGGTGGCGGAGGTTTTAGTGAACCCTCGCCACCTCGAACGTGTGGTTTTACAGTCGTGGATCACAACAAAGCAGCAGAGCTTAAATCCACCGGATGTTTACGCCGGTGAAAGAGGAGGAGTCTGCGCTCGAAACCGCTCTGATATAGTGGACACACGGCCTGAGTTTGTACACATTTATTTATTTATTTTAGCTTCCTTGCAACTAGAGAAGGAAGACCACGCATCTGCAGTGAATCTTGATCTTTGACTGAAGAGCACGAAAGCAAACTATGTGGGAACTTTTTGAATATTGTGTATATATATTACATGAAGGGCAGATAATAAAGATTCTGAAGGGCAGTTTAAGAGCTGATCACTGCTCGGCGTGGCCTCCCTCCCCGGGGCTCTAGAGAAAGCTGCACACTACAGTCTGTCATCATAAGAGAAGAAAAATAAAAGTAATTCTCACTTCTAAATAAAGGGCTGAATTTATATTTGAGTTTATCAAATATAGGTATATGTGTGTGTATACTCTATAGAAGAAAAAAAAAATCTGCATACATCTATATTAAATTTCAATAATATAGTATCACATATAATTAATTTACTTTTCCGTTTGTAGTAGATTTTATGTGTTTGCAAATTAGTTTTCTATTCTATACAAATCCACAGTATAAGTTGTGCCTTTTTTGCAGAAATGGGGAGGGGGGGTAAAGTTGAGGTGTGTTCCTTAGTTAAGGCGTTTTATGTACCAACAATAGCTTTTCACAAAGTGCACTACGAGGGGGGAAGGGGGCGGAGTCATCGGGACGCTCAGGAACACACCCGCGAGTCAGAAGGGGAAAGTATTTTGGACTGAAAATATTTTTTTCTAGCTCATATTTGGTTCTTTTTCAACAACGACTTTAAAATAAAGCATCGTAAAGTGATTCCTCTTGAGTGAAAATCCCCGACGTCGGAGTCGAGTGGGGGCCAACATGGCCGTCAAGAGGAAGAGGGGGGTTGCTGGGGCGCGGTGAGTGGTTAAATAGTGGTTCGTCCCAGGCGTGGTAGGAGGGGGGGGAGGGGCTTAAATTGTCCCGGCAAACTGCATACGTCCACCGGCAAAGTGTTTATATGTACAAGCTCTGCCCCGCCTCCTCTGGCCGTCACCCTCGTGAAGAAGGCCGTCTGGTGATCTGTCCATTACGCTGAAGTCGCACCTCCTCCGTTTGGCCCGTTGAGGCGTTGCCCTCGCTGCTACGCCGTCTCCAAACCGTCTTCCAAAAGTATTGTCTGCTCTCAAAACACACGCACATCCTCGCAGCTTTCGAACAGGCATGCACCGACGCATGCAAGGAGACGTCCTGTCGTCGGCTGACTGTACACTCTCAGGCACTCGGGACTCACTCGGGGCAGACGGACCGTCCCCCGTCTAGCAGTTGCTGCTGTTCCGAAACTCCCCGTTTTCAGTAATCTGCAGTTTGGTCGGGTTGGTGGGGGAGATGCCGTTGCGGGTCTGCATGCTGTAGCGCTCCTTCAGCTGGGCGAGGGCGCTCATCAGACGGGCGTTGGCGGCGTCCAGCGACGCGATGCGCTTCTCCTGCAAATGCATATAATTGGTTAGGAAAGAGAAAAAAAAAAAACAACCTGCATGACTTACGTTTGGGCATTTGCTTGTGCACACAGCTGTCAAAACATTTAAATTGGACTTTGATGAAGCAGAATAGACAGCGGGTATTAACTGCTTCTGCTGAAATTCTCTGTTTGTTGTTTGACAAACATGGGCAACAAGGCCAGAAGAAAATGTTCCAGAAGTCTTGCGGTTTGTCCGGATTGACTCCTGCAAACTCGAGTTGTGCTTCCGCGTCCATTTTAGACAGAAGAGGCTTCCTGCCAGCATAAATGGATTAAAAACCCCTTTTAGACTGATGTGCCAGTTGCTTCTCTAAGACTACTGCTCATGTCTTTGCCTCTTGGCATTGTGTTTACGCACTTGAAGGCTCCAGACTGGCAAACTGCCGACGTGTCTGTGTCTATTAGAGGTCAGTACGACCGCTGATGGTCGGTTCATCAACGGCGTGATGAGCAGCAGCACCTGGAAGCAGTCGGAGGTAAAAAAAAATTGATTTGGCAATATATCGCGATTTTCGGCTGCCCGATATAATATCGATTTTTCAGCTCCTAATATTGATTTTCAGTATGTTGTAATGGTTACTTAAATGTGCAAAAACACTAATAATAAACAATAAATAGGTTGTTTTGAAGCAAATAGTTTTGACTCAATTTGTCCTCTGAATGATCAATATCATCTGATGAACATATACAGCAACTTGATTTTTCATCTCTACTTTTAATTTTGATATTAACTGAATAGAATATCGCAATATATTGCGATATCGCAATATCGTGATAATATCGTATTGTGACCCAAGTATCAGGATACATATCGTATAGTGAGTTTCTTGCCAATACTCACCCCTAGTCGGCGGGAACTATTACCCACATGATTTTCTTTTCTTTTTTTTTTGGCTTCATTATTGTCACATTAATAACGGCAAATTGAAAACAACATACGTACATTCCCGGTCAAATAAAGATGGAATGAAGTGACTTTGATATTACTGGACACTTGTTTTCCCTTATTTTTGGTGAGGCATTAGATTGAAAATTTAGGTATTAAAAAGAAAAAAAGGTTAAAAAGCATTTTATATGAACGGCGCAGAGTAGACTCCATTTTTAAATCAGTTTGCTGAGCTGATGAGCAGAAGTGAGCTTCCCCCTCTGAGTTTATGAGCCCTCGTTTTTTTAATTTTCCTTTTCTCCGCTCGTTTACTGGCAGAAACAACTTATTGCCTCACTGAATCGTGTTTGTTTGCAGATAGAAACTCTCATTACTGTGGGCGTGAAGGAGATTAATTACCTGCGCTCGTGTTTCCATTTGTATAAATATCATGTTGCAGCACAACCCCCCCCCCCCCCCCCCTCCATACTGTTGCAAAAACCCCATTCTGACAAAATGCATATTCGCACTTAATTTTCCATCTCCGTGCATGCAGAGCAATGATGGAACAGCATCCAGGAGAAGACTGTGACAAATGCTTTGTAAAAAAAAATAAAAAAATAAAACATTTGTGCTCACACAATCATCAACTGATGATTCATTTCCTATCTTTTTTTTTTTGAAAGATGCGTTTTTCTATAAATAAGAACTACTCTATATTCTGAGAGCGGCTGAGAGTTTCTGCTCTGCTTTTTAAGTTTCAGAGCTGATGCAGTTACGAATTAAATTCTTCCTAACGAGGCCTGTTTTGGAGACTTCTGCTTGAAAAATGATAAACTTAATTTAAAATGAGTTTATCTCTGCTGCAAGAGGTATTTTTTTTAAATAAACCGAGCATACATAGTACGAGACCAGAGTGAATGAAAGTGGAACGCTGGAAATCTCTTGGTGTCTCTTTGGATTCATCTAGTGACAACAAAAACACTCCATAATACTTCACCTACATCCCTGAGGCTTTTCAGGTATCAAACTATATAACCTGTATTTAAATATACGTGTCATTCCTTTTTTAAATACACACTGAACAAGAATACAAACACAACACTTTTGTCTTATTGTTCACAAGACTTCTTCTATGGACACAAAAGCAGCGTGATCATTGCACAGGTGTGCTACAGGTGTGCCTCAGACTGGCCGCATTAAAAGGCCACTCTAAAATGTGCAGTTTTCCTGTACTGGGAGGATCCAAAAACCAGTTAGCGTCCGACCACCGTTTGCCTCAAGCAGTGCGACATCAATCAGCAGGTTGTTGATTGATGCCTGTGGACTGTTGGTCCACTCCTCTTCAATAGCTGTGCGAAGTTGCCAGATATTGGCAGGAATGCTGTCGTAGACGCCGATCCGGAGCATCCTAAACATGCCGAATGGGTAATGTGAGTGTGCTGGCCATGCCTGTTTTCAGCTTCCAGGTATTGTGTACAGTAGTGCTGGGCGGTATGACCAAAAATTGATATCACGTTGGACGTCGTCTTTTCTAAATCCAAAGAACTTCCACGCGACAGACACGGCTCCTCGTTTAGGAAGAGGTTCCTCAGTCTCATGTTGGCGTTCTGGAGCTTCCACTTCGGGACTTTCGCTGTTAGCAGCCATGACCGTTTAACCAGAAACTAGTAGCGTGTTGTGCCTCCAGTGCAACTGCAAAACAATCCCCTGTTAAACAATGTTCTGCGGCACTTGCGTTCCGCCGCGCGATGTTCCCAACGTTGTGTACACTACAGTACATACTCACCGGTATTACGGTATATGAAAAATTCATATAAGAAAAATAAACACAGGTATTTGGTATGAACCGGTATACTGTCTAGCACTAGTGTATAGATCCTTGCAACACGGGGCCGTGCATTGTCATGCTCCAACATGATGTGCTGGTAGTGGATGAACAGCGGACCGCGGGATCTCGTCACGTTATCTCTGTGCCTTCAAAATGCCATTGATGAAATGCATATGTGTTCATTGTCCGTGGTGTACGCCTGCCCGCACCATAACCCCACCGCCACCATGGGCCACTCGATCCACGTTTACATCAGCAAACCGCTCACCCACGCGCCACCGTACAAGCTGTCTGCCATCCGCCCCGTACGGTGAAGACCCGGATCCATCCGTGAAGAGAACACCTCTCCAAAGAGCCAGACACCATCGAATGTCAGCTCTTACACACTCAAGTCGGTTAGGATGACGAACTGCAGTCAGGTCGAGACCCCAATGGTGACGACAAGCTTCCCCGAGACGGTTTTCAGACAGTTTGTGCGTAAAATTCTTTGGTCGTGCAAACCGGTTGTTGCAGCAGCTGTCCGGGTGGCTGGTCTCAGACGATCTTGGAGGTGAAGATGCTGGATGTGGACGTCCTGGGCTGGTTCCGTTACACCTGGTCTGTGGTTGTGAGGCCGGTTGGACACACTGCCAAATTCTCTGAAGCGCCTTTAGAGACGGCTCATGGTAGAAAAATGAACATTCAATTCACGTGCAACAGCTCTGATGGATGTTTTCCTTGAGTCAGCGCGCCAGTTGCACACGCCCTCAAAACTTGCGACATCTGTGGCATTGTGCCGCGTGATAAAACTGCACATTTTATCGTGGCCAGCCTGATGCACACCTGTGCAACCATCATTCTGTCTAATCAGCAGAGGTGGATGGATTATTTCGGTAAAGGAGAAGAGCTCACTAATACAGATTTAGAGAGATTTGTGAACAATATTTGAAAGGAATAAGCCTTTTGTGTTCACAGAAAAAGTCTTGGATCTTGCATTTATATTTTGGTTCAATATATTTGTTTTGGGTTTGTTTACTTCAGTTATTATTTTCAGTGTGCGCGCTACCCCCCCCCCCCCCCCCCCCGTGTTGTTGCAGTTGCTAAACTGTAGGTGTTGGAGTGCTGTGTTTCTCCTTGGTGGATCTGGGTGATTGACAACACAATGGGATCTTCACAGCCAGAAGAATGCTGCGGTTCACAAATCAAAAATCACCTCAGGCGTGATGCAGTCAGAGTGACGGAAAATTGGTTTGTCTTCAGAGATATTCACTAGGAATAGCATCCTGCGTAAAGTTCTTCCAGCAACGGAAACAATCCCAGAGACCAAAAATTATTTTGATTCGTCACAGAGACTTGGGATTACATAAATGGAGTGGAGTTTTGCGTTAGGATATGACTTACGATGACAAAACACCAAAAGGAAGACTAAATTTAGAGTTGGGTTATAGAAAGTAAAGTTGTTTTTTTTTTTTTGTTTTTAACTAGGGATGCACGATAACTGTTTTTTAAAACCGATAACCGATAACACACACATATAAGATCATTACATCAATACTATGAACAAAATCAAAAATAGTTTTGACTCTTTAAATGAACAGATATTTATTTTTTCCAATGAAAAACTATTAGCAAACCTCTCAAACATTTTCTTAAAGCTATCAAACAAACCTATTTGATATCTCACATCAACTTAAATAAGGTTCATTACTAACTGATATAAAAACATAAAGGCTCCTTGAACTGATGGAAATACATGCATCAAAATTACAAACTGAAAAAGATTAACATTTAAAGGATTTTTTGGCTTTTGGTTCCATTTAAATGAATACCTTTAATTAAAGTAAATGAGGTTCAGCAGTTTTTATTTTTTAATCTCATGGAAGCTTTAGATGAGAGGAATGAGGGAGAGGAGGGGAGGAGAAACTGCTGCTGGCTTGCGCACGTTAGCATTAGCTTCCGTTAGCTCACGTTAGCACGATTTCAAAACTCCATGGAAGTGATTGTTATCTTGTAGGTGGTCGATCGGGTTTTACGTATTAAAGCTTGTGCTTCCCTCCTCGTAGAATTCACTCGGAGGATTCGTCACAAATAACCACCAAACTATCTTCTTCTGAAACTTTAACGAAGTTCCACACTGCCATGTTTGTTGTGATCAGTACGCTGTGCTGCAGGCTGCATTCAAGGTGTAACATAAATTCCCACGTTACCTTGTTTGCTAGTCATTCTTTCATCCTTTTCTATTTTTTCTTTTTTTATATGTAACATGTGGGAAAATACTGCGAATATCAATTCAAGTCAGCAACTACCAAAATTAAGACCGAGTTAACGAGTTGTTTTTCTGGCATGAGGGGGTATTCTTGATTTTCCTTATTGAGTAATTGTTTTTCTGATTATGCCGACGTCACTTGAACATAACATTCATGGTCATTCAAAGCTCAGAGGGAGCGAGGCACTGCCGTGTTGACAGAAATATATATATGTTATCGGGACTATTCGTCGTGATATTGGCGTTACTGGGATGACGTCATCATTTCCTGTTATCGGCCCGATAGTTATCGGCCCGATAGTTATCGTGGACCCTTATTTTTAACTGTTGGCTCAGTGAGTTTTTGCTATAGGGTGGTGATCATCACACTGCTGCAATCTCTGGAGTCTTAGCTTCTGTTTGTAACATGTAGCAGCTATTTTTTGTGGCATTCTGCTTTCTTGCCCTTTTACGATGTGTTAAGTTAGCTGCTTGGCGTTGGAATTATGTTTTATTAAAGTGGAAGTGGTCTTCTTCCCTCCCCCTGGTACCACGGGTGCTTTGTGAGGAAGAGGTTAAACATCTCCTTGCATCCCCGGAGACCTTTTGTTTCATCAGGCGGGAGAAACAACAGCCAGCACATTAACTGGAAACACACGGATGCATCCCACACAGGGAGCTTTCCTGTCAGTCAGCATATTGTGAAGAACAAACTGACCTGTGCGTCGATAATCTTCTGTTTCGAGTCCACGACTGCCTGCATGTCAGAGTGATCCTTCTTCAGTTCCTCCTCCACCGACATCAACCTGGAAATGTCAAATAAAACGCGTTGCAGGACCTGCAGAACAAACACACGATAGATCCGTCCTTGTTCTGCTCCCTACCTGCTGATGATGCTCTTCATCTGAAGGTCCTTGTCGTCCTGCTGCCTGCGCAGGCGCTCCTCCGACTCCTCCAGCCGGGCCTGGTACTCCATCAGCACCTTCTGGGCCTGCTCGTCCTGACCTTTCAGACGGGCCTCGTACTCCTCCAGCTTCTGCACCGACGCCCGCAACTTCTCCTGCAGCACCGCGATCTCCTGCTGGTACTGAACAAAGCGGAGACATGAAGAGGCTTTCATCACAGCTGTCATCATCATCATCATCATTTATATCTAAGCATGCTGCCTTTCTTCATTACCATTGTTGACAAGAACAAAAAGGGGGGAAAAAAGTCTAATTGAACTGTTTTCTGGTGTCTGAAATAAGTGACATGTTGATACGCTTTAAAAACCAGAGAACAAAAAGCTGGGGAGAACAGAGAAAGGAGGGATGAATTGTGAGATAATGTGCCAGATCAGCTCTGGAAATCTCCCCCCGATCCACCACCAGACCTCAGAGAGGGTTTTCAATGAGTTTAATTTCAGAAAGTGGAGCAGAGAAGTTGGTTCTGGACATGCCGACGTATTGTTTTAACTTCGCTGTTCTGTCCGGTTGAAGTTTGCCGGTGACACATCTTGAGAGATGAGATGCTTCAAGGTTTCTAATCCGCATGCACTGCTTCAACTACTCCTCCCAAACCCACCGAGGACTTTATAAATGGTACTGAGTGTCAGACTGAGATTTAATGATAAATCTAGACATTAATCAGCTGATTAGCTGCAACTGAAATATTTTCAGGGAGGAGGAATGTGCATCACATGTCCCACTCCTGGTTCTGAAACCCATGTTTTAATCTCGTCTGTTTTTGTGTGTGAGAACATAATTTAAGTCATGCGATCATGGTGGGTCTCAGTATCAACCCCCCCTGTGAGGTATGACTTGATAAAAGTTTACCAGTCCATCCAAAAATCACAAAGCTGTGTCTACTGTGCAACTTGAAATCAATTGACCTTTCGGTAAGCGCCGCCCCCTTCCTAGTTACCGTTGCTAGGTCGGACAAACTTGCTGCTCCTGCGTTAAGGACTGTGTTAATTCGCTATTTTTCCGATGTGCATCATCAGTGTTAATATTATACTATAATAATGCGATGGTGGAATATTGCTGCTGGGGACCTGCAACAGTGATTCGAGGCGTCCAGAATGTTTGGAGGGACATTTTTATTCCCTTTCCCAAGATAAAAGAAACACTGGAAAAATGCAGGCTGTAGGTTCAGTTATGTGTCCGTCCACACAAGCAACTGAATGTGGGGAAAGTTACAAAACACACCAACATTTGCGCCAAGGTAAGTTTATTTTGTTTATTAGAAGACTGATTTTAACCACCATTTAGTAAAAGTAATAATATGATAGTGATGAGTTCTCTGTTAGCATTAGCTCTGGTCCATAGGTCTGTCCCACACCAGAGCTATGTTAACATGAGACAGTCGCAGCATTTGTTAAGATGATTAATACAGTGACATTAACATCACAAGCCTCAGCTTATATGTAACAAAATAAATATCCAGGGCCATATATATTTGTAGACAACAAGGCAGGCTTATAGCTAGCTAGCGGCCTCTGGTCCATAGTAGAGAAGTCATCGACACTATGGACCAGAGCTAATGCTAACAGAGAACTCATTACCCTCCCTGCTGCTAAATCATATTATTACTTTTACTAAACGGTGGTTAAATCAATCATCAACTAAACAAAGTAAACTTACCTTGGAGTAAATCTAGGTGTGTTTTGTAACTTTCCCCACATTCAGTTGCTTGTGTGGATTTAACCTACAGCCTGCATTTTTCCAGCGTTTGTTTTACTTCAAGTGGAATACAGTAATCCCTCACACTTCGCGGTCTCAGCAATTGTGGAGGTTTCAAAAATATCAATCGAAAAAAAAAAATTTTGAAAAAAAAAAATTGAAAAAAATTCAGACGAAGCGCGCAAGGCTGACGCGAAACACATCACATCAAGAACGAGTCTCGGGAAGCAACTAGAGCCAACATGGGATGCCCCATGAATGAAAATCGAGGCCTGTGATTGTCTGCTATGACGGGCATTACTGTGGCGTTGGTTGTCTGTACGCTAATTGGCTGACATGCGTCGCTGCATCTCCCATCTCTTGCTCTTGTGAGACAAAGGTTTAGTCCCGTTTTAAATTCCAAATGGATCCCAAAGGACGCCGCCCATCGCCAAGTGCCTCTGGAGAACCGAAACGGCATCGCAAAATGATGACAATTGCCAAAAAAGTGGAACATGTACATGTACATCCACATCGCACTTTTCACCATTTGCGGTGGGGGGTGGGGGGGTTTGGGCATTAACCACAAAGTGTTAGAGATTACTGTACAATGTATAACCTTCAGATGGCGCTGGATGTACTGCAGACTCAGAGGTGCGTCAGTGAAAGGACGCTTCAGTCAGTGGGGGAATGCGCGTACAGGTGAAATCGACAGGGAATGCCTACATTTTGAGGTCGCTCCACCTAGCGCGGGTATCTCAAGTGAAGGCGCGTTGAGGGTTAAGTCGCTGCAGAATGCCCGCAGTTCGAAATGTGCAACTGGCCGTGCCTAACTCTTACACGGGCGGGAGAATCGGGCCCTCAATGCACATATCTATGGACTACTCTGGTCTGGTCTGGACTTTGACTAGGCCATTCAAAGGCCTCGATACTTCA
This sequence comes from Hirundichthys speculiger, assembly GCA_018398805.1. Taxonomy (NCBI): domain Eukaryota; kingdom Metazoa; phylum Chordata; class Actinopteri; order Beloniformes; family Exocoetidae; genus Hirundichthys; species Hirundichthys speculiger. Next base: position 186,174 of record JAGFBZ010000732.1, on the reverse strand, counting down.
CTGTCCGTAAAGCCAGGGGCGCCGCTAGGGATTTTGGGCCCCATGAAAAGAATCTTTACCGGGCCCCCAACACAGCGGCGAAATTTGTTGATGCTATTTTTGATCATCATTAGGGGCCTCTCTGGGCCCCCCTCAATCATGGGCCCCTATAATCCGTATCCTTTACCCCCCCTTTTCGGCGCCCCAGCGTAAAGCTGTTATGATGTCGACTTATTTGTAGGCGACAGCTTGTTGTCCTGTTGCATGACTCAAATTCAGACAGACTTTAACAGTATGGCCACACAATTGCCTGTACAGGTGTGTTTTCACCGGTGGGGACCAGGGGCTGTTTTGCAGGGCCTAAAGGGTGAATTCCAATTCCTCTCTTAACCCTCAATCTCAACCCTCGCTCTTAACCTTTCATTTTTGGCCCTCAATCTTAACCCTCGAAAGTAAGTGTCAGGGCTAGCTTGTTACTAGCAAATAACTCAATAGAGGATACATTATTCAGTCCCAGCGTTGCCAGGTGTACGATAATTATCCATATTTGTACGATAATTTGGCCCTCTGTACGATCAATAATCCAAAAAAGGCCAAATGTACGATAATTTGACTATTTCACATTATTGCCTGCTGTAACTGTCTGCCGGAGTTTGTTTTTTTTTTTTTTTGTGAATCCTGAAGGCATCTGTTCCCATGTGACATGATTTCAGCCTATCTTGCTTTGCTCAGCGTGAGATATGAATGTTTGTCTCAGAACAACGAGCATGACAGACTGAATGGACTGAATGGTCAGCTTCGCCGCTATTTAACACTAGAGTGATTAAATTTGACTATAACGCATCATTGAGCCTGTTATTTTGGTTATGACAGATGTACGATAATTTTCCTCAAAATACGATAATTTTGAGTCTCTGGTACGATAATCCTACATTTCTCACCCGGCAACGCTGTTCAGTCCTCCGTCGCTACACAACAAGGTATACAAGTAACGTGAAGCCGGCCGGGGCCACCGGTCCGGCAGCAAACGTCGTAAAGTAAAAAATAAATGTTACGCAACAACGATGTTAATCCATGAAAAAAGTCTCAAACAAAAACAATAAGATGGTTTCGTAACATTTATATCTTTAAGAACTACGAAGATACATTTGTAGCTAGCTTTTTTTGTCGCCATCCTTTTCGTAGATGTCTTGGCTAAATTACCCAGTGCCTTCTGGGTAGCCCTTACTACCAAGGGTGGTGCCGGAGAATCTCAATATTGAGGGCGATACAGCCCTCAAACTTGTCCCTCAATTTGACGTTCTTAGAATCGGGACAGTACTAGCACTTAGCGGGAGCGCGCATTTTTGAGATTGAGGGTTGAGATTGAGGGTTAAGGGAGGAATTGGAATTCACCCAAAGTATTGATGTGAGTCTCCATTACCAGGAATGGCCCCACAAAAACCCCCCAGAAACATTGGGACCTTCTACAGAGCTGAAACACGCACCTGCCGCAGGTGAGATAATCAGAGCGGCCCCCAAAAAACTTCTGGGTGTTGACTCAATGCTGATTGGATATGCTGTGGGCAGGAGATGACATCACTGAGGAGTTTTCACGTCCCCTTTGAGTATGAGGCGTCTCTTCTCGTTCATCGCCACCAATATAGCGCACGCAAATAGCAAACAGTGATGCAGCAACCATCTCATCCTCTCTGTTTATCTTGTCATGTTTTCTTCTTCTATTCCTTCGTCTTTGCCGCCTGTCACCCTTCTATGTCCTCTTTAGTTCTCCTTCTCCTACCAAGCACTCATTCAGTATACTTCTAATCGTGCCGTCATGGACTTTATTATTTAACGCACATATGTTGCTCATCTGAGTTTGTATTTGCCCAATAGCGAGACCCCAACGTTATTACGTTATATGTTTATTACACGCATATATTTTACTCAAAAATGAAAGACAAGGGATTAGAAGAAGAGGTGGCAACTTTTGCATGACAGTAAATCCTGTCTTTCAATTTAATTTGAATAAAATGCAACATCTTCCAGCAAAGCTGCACTCCTCTCTGCATCTCTGAAATCCCTCTGCTGTGACTCAGCCGCTAAAATCTCAGTCTCTCTGCCAATCTAAAGCTATCGACGTCAAAAAAAAAAAAAAAATCATGTTTTTATCCTGCTTGGCACAAAAGTGTCACATTGACTGTAACTATCTGGTGCAGATCAGTATTTAAAATTCAACAGATTAAAGAATGGGATGATCACACATGAATATTGATAGCAGGACGGAACAAAAGAGAGACTGAGAACAACGGTGGCTGGAGCAGATGCGTCTCTGCACCTGTTGCCCCGATGCTCCATCTGACGACGATCCAGGTCGGTTAGATTTCCATCTGAGCGAGAGAGATTTGAAAGCAGCTTTCACAGCAACTGCCTCGGCTAAAAATACACCTCCAGCTAAAGCCGAATAAACCTCGCAGATTTTCTCCAGGAAAATCACTCGTCGCGTACAGTTGAGCAAAAGTTAGCGCTCCTGGTTTTAATCATGTTTTTTTTTTTTCTGTTATAAAACGCTGAGCACTGCACTGATTTTGCTTTCCCTCCCGTACTCAAGAAATTGAAAGCTTCAATGTATTAATTATCTTTTTCACTCACAATTCGATACCCAGATCGTCTGTGAATTATTTCACGACCCTTCCCAGACTGACGTGCAGCACTGCGAGACATTTACTTACGTCTTTCCCTGTTGGCACACAGCTGCAGACGAACAATCAGTTCGTCAAGGGCTGATTATTGGCAGCACCTGACAGCAACTTATTCACTAAAAATCAGGGCTGGGCAAGTTAACGTGTTATTATCGCGTTAACTCATTAATTTATTAACGCCTACATTTATTTTATCGCGAGTTATGCATGTTGCTCACATGCTTTTGTTTTGAAAAGTCTGTTACTGGTTGCTGCAGAACCGGAACAGAATTGGCGGAAAAACATGCAGAAAAGCTAAAACAGACATGGAGAACGGTAAAAATCTGTGAACTTTACAGTTCGGGTAGCAACTCAGGTAGCAATATTAACAATTCTGTTTGAAAAAAAAAATTCTGGACTGCAACAAAACTTTTGCGTCATTCCTCCATGTTCCATCAGATCTGCTCCATGTGTTCACTGTCCTGCTGTTCTCTAGCTGGTTACTGCAGTGCGGCTCCATCTAGTGGCACAGATGTGTAATGACAACAGAAAGTCCAGTCCTTGATTATAAAACAAATGTGGCCAAATGTGGCCTGTTTTTTAATTTCATATTTTTGATCCAAGTCGAAAATTGAAATATATATAAAAAAAACAGGCATTCTTTTCATTTTTTTGTGTTAGATTTAAAAACGAAAAACGTAATAAAATGTCACTTTTTAATTATTTTTAAAATTTTTGATTGACAATTGAAAATGGAAAGAATGAATGATACACAAATTGGTAAAGTTACTGAACTTTAACATGAACATTTTCATTTTAAAGTTCTCCCAGACGGAGGATTTGATAGAAACAAGGTTATTTGTAACAACTGCCAAGTTAAACTCCCCATTAAAAGTTTCTGCTGTTACCTCAGAAATTACCTGTTTTAATGTTCTGATTGTGCTGAGACACAATCATTTTGTTGGATTTTGTTTGTAGACTTTTTTTATTCTCATAAAACAGGATTGCTTTAATCCCCTGTCAGTGGCCATAAGATTTATTTTATTTGACATTTTTTAAGATGAGATTTACACTAAATATGTGTTACTGACAAGATGATGTTAAAAGGGTTTGAACAACAAATGTTATGGCACTTTCGTTCATATGGCAGCAGAACATTTAAATAAAAGTGCACTTAAGTACACTACTTTTGAATTCATTGTTTGATTTTTCGTATATAATGCGATTAATCGTGATTAATCAGGGAAATAATGCGATTAATCGCGATTAAATATTTTAATCGTTGCCCAGCTCTACTAAAAATCCTAAAGAAGCAGTGAGAGGGTACTTAGTATCGACCACGTGATTTAAAAAAAGAAAAAAAAATCATCTTTGGCTTCATTTTTATTGAATTAATAATAGTGTGGCGATTAAAGCTAAATGTTGTTTCGTGTAAGGTTGAATGTGCGTCTTATTAAAACCCACTGTTATCAGTTTTTATGGTTTTTATACACACACACAAAAAAAACCTCCACATGATTAAAAGAGGAGGAACTAACTTTCTAACAAGACTTACAACCCGGTTTTATTATCGAACTCTCTGCACGTACGAACGAGACAATAGCACGGCCTGTGCGGACCGGCGGCTGCAGCTCGTGTTGGTTCTGTCGAGGTTTTGACTGTTTTCCAGTCCTGCTGCTATTTTTAAAGGCGACCCGCCACTTCTTTACTGAGACTCCAGTTATTCCCTTCTTTGGTTGCTCTCCCCCCGCCTGGGCTGCTGGCTTCCAGAAAGCTCGAGACATGTAAGGATGACAGTTTGTACTCATTACTGAGGGGGGGGGGGGGGGGGAGAAACAGCACGGGGGTCGGGTGGGGGGGTTGTGGGGGAGCATGTGGCAGCAAACCAAAGCATGGAAGCAGAGCTGACGGGGAACGACTGCAGGGTTCAGGAAGCAGCAGCGAAAATAAAATAAAATAAAAGCATCGTCCTGCGTCTCTCTCGCACACAAACGCACGTGCACAGCATGTGGATACACACACACACACACCCACACACTCAGTTTTTTTACTTTTCAGTTAATTAAAAAAAAAAAAAAATAGTGACAAAGAGAGAAGGGGGTTGGAAAGCTGTAAGAGAAGGTTTTTCAAGGTTGAAGGCAGACCTTCAAACGTCTCATTTTGAGCTTCGCTGCGCACGTCATCTCCTAAAGGTTTTGCTTCACTTCAGGTGAGATGAGGGAGCTGCGCCTTACTTTGAAAATCATTCTCGTTAGCGCCGCCGCGGCGCCGTCCGCTAAGTCCCTGAAATATGTCTGATGAACCGCAACAACCGGTTCATGTTGCAACAACCGAATAAAAAAAAAAATCCTTTTAGTCATTTTCGATACATGAAAGTGCAACGAGCTCTTCAATTGAGCTAATTGGACACTTTTTAAACATTTTTTGGGGGGTCATTAATCACAGTAAATTGAATATATCTGAGTCTGGATGAAACAAGACATCATTTTACATCCGTCTCTTCTTTTCAGCGGGCTACGGGCCACGGAGTCGACCCGTTCATCGAGAAAATCATCAGCAGAGTAATGAAGTTGTTCCAGTTTTAGAGCTGATATTAACTACTGCTGCTCGCAGACTCTATTTAGCTTCAGTTATTTTCCAGTCTTCCCTCCCTCTCTCCCTCTCTCCCTCTCTCCGTCTCGCTCTCTCAGGGTCGGCAGATAAACAGCCTGACCGTTGCTACAAAGCCAGTTTCATAAAAATATAGTCGCATGCACAACCGGACTGAATAATACAGCAGATAATAAAGTGAGGAGGAAGTGTTTTCAGGGGGGGAGGGGCTCTATCAGGAAACTAATGAGTGGTAGAGAAAGAAAGGAGAGTGCAGTGGGGGGTTGAAGTGGTTTGTGAAAGGAAGGGTTGGTGAGGGGTCAGAGGTTTTTCGATGGCTGGTTACCTTCTCCACCTGAGTCAGATCCTCTCTGTTTCTCAGTGACTCGGGCTCCATCCCCTCATGGTCTAAATACTGCACATTCATATTCAATAGCCAGGCTGCTGTGCGGTCCAGCGCACTGGGGTTCACTGGGGAGGGGGCCTGGTAGAATCACAACACACACACACACACACACACACAGACACGCACACACATGAGCTGAGTGCAAGTGATGGGGAGGGGAAGGCGGGAAGCTGCAATAACACCACAGAAACAACAGAAACAAGACTGAAATGCAACCGACTCGTCTGGGCCGAAAGCAGCAGGTGGAATGGATACAAACCCAGATCAAAGCGAGTGAAATCGACCAGCGGGGTTGTGCGTGGCCTCGGCAGCATATACACCTGTTATTTCGTGGACAGATTCTTCATGAAATAGTGAGACTTTTTAAATGAGACTATTTCGTAATAATTCGCCTATACGATGCTGTACAAGCCCTTTCACAGTGGCCGATGTCAGGGAGCGGATTTAGCCAGTTGAGTCAACTGTGGGGTAAAAAAAAAAATTCGATTTGGCAATATATCGAGATTTTCGGCCGCCCAATATAATATCGATTTTTCAGCTCCTAATATCGATTTTTTTAGGAAAATTGTTTAATTTTCACATTTAAATTGTTTAAAATTTTGATGTGCAAAAACACTAACAATAAACAATAGATTGTTTTGAAGCAAATAGTTTTGACCTTTTGGTAAGCACCGCCCCCTCCCTAGTTACTGTTGCTAGGTCGGACAAACTTGCTGCTCCTGCGTTAACGACTGTGTTAATTCGCTATTTTTCTGATGTGTATCATCAGTGTTAATATTATACTATAATAACTCCATGGTGAAATATTGCTGCTGGGGGACCTGCAACAGTGACTCGAGGTGTCCAGAACATTAGAGGGGACATTTTTTATTCCCTTTCCCAAACCAAAACAAATGCTGGAAAAATGCAGCTGTAAGTTAAGTTGTGTCCGTCCACAACTGAACGTGGGGAAAGTTACTAAACACACCTACATTTACTCCAAGGTAAGTTTACTTTGTTTATTAGATGATTGATTTTACCACCGTTTAGTAAAAGTAATAATATGATTTAGCAGCAGGGAGGGTGATGAGTTCTCTGTTAGCATTAGCTCTGGTCTAGTGTGTCGATGACTTCTCCACTATGGACCAGAGCTCGCTAGCCAGCTATAAGCCTGCCTCGTTGTTTACAAATATATATGGCCCTGGATATTTATTTTGTTAGGTATAAGGTAAGGCTTGTGATGTTAACATCACTTTATTAATTATATTTATACAATGCTGCGACTGTCTCATGTTAACATAGCTCTGGTGTGGGAAAAACCTATAGACCAGAGCTAATGCTAACGGAGAGATGTTTTCACTCATCACCCTCCTTGCCGCTAAATCATATTATTACTTTTATTAAATGGTGGTTAAATCAATCATCTAATAAACAAAATAAACTTACCTTGGAGTAAATGTAGGTGTGTTTTGTAACTTTCCCCATGTTCAGTAGCTTGTGTGGACGGACACATAACTGAACCAGTGTTTGTTTTGGCTTGGAAAAGGGAATAAAAATGTCCCTCCAAACGTTCTGGACACCTTGAATCACTGTTGCAGGTCCCCAGCAGCAATATTTCACCATGGCGTTATTATAGTATAATATTAACACTGATAATACACATCGGCAAATTGGCAAATTAACACAGTCCTTAACGCAGGAGCGGCAAGTTTGTCCGACCCAGCAACAGTAACTAGGGAGGGGGCGGCGCTTACAGAAAGGTCAATTTGTCCTCTGAATGATCAATATCATCTGATGAACATATACAGCAACTTGATTTTTCATCTCTACTTTTAATTTTGATATTAACTGGGTAGAATATTGCAATATATCGTGATATCGTGATCTCGCGATGATATAGCATCGTGACCCAAGTATCATGATACATATCGTATTGCGAGGACCTTGCCAATACTCACCCCTACTGTGGGGTGTGTGCCTCTTTTGACATCAGTGTCGCAGCTTTGTGCTAACCTTGCTCCGAGGCGCAGCGGCTGTGGCGTGAAAGTCACGCGAGGGTTCAACCTCTGCGGGAGATCGATCTGTTTTCTGTCTGGCTGCCAAGCGGTTGAGGCGATTTAACTCGCGGACCGAGAGGCGGAGATTATCATTCCCGAAGCATCACCTCCAGCCAGACGGAAAACGCTGCACTCTTTTAAAAAGTTTGCTGCTCCAATTACAAAGCGTCAATGTGTGTGCAGAGCCCTTGTAAAGATTCAATTAAAATCAATTTAGCTCGTTTATGCAGCTCCTCGATTCACAACAAATGGCATCTCAGGGCACTTTACAGAGAAATTAAACAAGCTCCATCCAAGTCCAATTAAATACAGACCAATTCAAATTAAAGTTGCTGGTGTTATCAGCGAGTCCATCAGGCCAGAGGCAATCCGGTTAAATTGGATCTCGCTTCGCTGTGAGCCATTGTTTCTACGTCAGGCATCTGCAGGAGCCATCAGTTTCTATGACACTGGCTTTTATGACACTTATATGATATGTGAAACTGCATCTCTGTTCTCTTTAAGTGTTTAAAAGAACAATCTTAAGAGTCCATCTCAGGGCCAAAATAAAGCCGTGGCGACGTTACTCCACATCTTCCTGCAGCTGATGTTATTTACATGTCAGATACACGGGGAGGCGTTATCCAATCAGGGTGATTAAGCAGTGCTTAATTAATAAAAATGCTTCGACAACCTGCTGCCACTGACAAATATCCCTCCGGCCGATCCAATCTAGCACCGGCACATCACGCATCCTTTTTTAAAAAGAGCGGGGAGAGCAGACTTCACGCTTTTATATAGCGATTTATTTAGCGATTTTATCGATTCTGCGATATATATCGATATTTTATCGAGTATTGATTTTTCAGCTGCAGGTATCGATAGTATAAGCTTCTTTCAAACCCTTTAAAAGTTTGCAAGCAGCAATTTGCACTGTTTAAATAAATGAAACTATTTTTCTCAACATTTCTTTTATTCATTTTGTCCAGTCTGTAGGCTGCCTGTCAGCCATATAATGTGTAATTGATGCTTTAAGTTCAAAAAATTCAAACAAAGTCATTGGAACACTCACAAGATGTCACCAAAATCACTTTGTCCCTTTAAAATCTTTCAGAAAATGATGAATATCGATATACAGTGATCCCTTTGCCAATTCACGCTTTAAGTTCCACGGTTTTAGTTATTCACGAATTTTTTTCAGAAATATATAATATTTTTAAAAATCAAGAAAACATCAGAAACATCACAGGATGTTGTGCGCGTTCTCTCGCAGCAAAAAAATGTTGTGAGCCAGCCTGGCCCCTTTAAGAAGGTGACCTTATGGGTAATGGTGTGGCCTTATGGGTAATGTAGTGTGTGTGTCGTGGGACGGCAGAATGAAAACGAGGTTAGATGAAAGAGCGGCTTCTTTACTACGGTTCAGAGACCAGAGGCTGTGAAGGTAACAGAAAGACCACAGTTGAGCCTTTGTCTTGTTTCGCTGCAGTGCCTCGCTACTTTTTTGGGGTTTATAAACATATTTTAAACACATTATTTAGGCTGGGGGGGCTCCGGCTTAAGTTCGCGGATTTTGATTCTCGCGGGGGGGGGGGGATTGGGCAAAAATAAGGATTCACTGTATCGCGATATCGTGATAATATCATATCGTGACCCAAGTATCATGATATCGTGAGCTGAATATCGTGTATCGTATCGTGAGATTAGTGTATCGCTACAGCCGTACCACCCAGCGCTTTTAATTACAGGCTCTGGCTCTCAGCAAACACCTCCACCTGCGTTTGAAGGCTCTGCCATCTTTAAACGAGACTCATCCGCTGAGACAGTAGCTGCACAGAAACCCAGCAGTATCCATGAAGTCTACTTTCTGCTGCCCCCGAATAAATATATATGTTTAGTTGGTAACGACGCTAATTGTAACGGCACCACCCTCGCGCTCATCTCATCCAACGTGACCCGTAAAACAGCAGCAGCAGCGCTGTGACAAGCTGCATGTATGCAAATTACTGTTATTACACACATGCTGTGACTGGAGCTCATTAGGGAGCAACAAACCCCCCCCCCCCCCCCCCCCCCCCCCCCCCCCCACAGACTTCCCCAACAGGCTCTGCAGTGATGCTAGTTCTGCAGCAGCAGCTTTTTATATCAGTTTAATTTAATGTAATTACATACTGAGATGACTCTAGGTGGCCATCTTAAACAGACTCCAAATGAACGTAAAGAAGAGACGGCTTCCACGTGGAGCCTCGTACCTGCTTGTGCTGAGCCCTCTGCTTGGTCTCGGGGCTGTCGCCTTTGGACGAGGACGACTGCTGCCGCAGCCGGGCGCTGCTGGCCGGCCAGTCGGGCGACGACGTCATCATGCTGCCCGAGGAGGGCCGGGGGTAGGGGCCGCCGCTGAGCAGGTTCGGGGGCGTGCGGCCTCGGGTGATGCTCTGAGGCGGGGGCTGGTCTATCCTCCTCTGTGGGCCGGCGCTGTTCTGTCTGGGAACGCCGGGCTGGTGCTGCGTCTCCGTGAGGGACAGCTGCCGGCGGTTGAACTCGCCCGAGCGCCTGGTGTACTCGTCGCCGCTGCTTCCTCCGCCGCCCCCACCGCCGCCGTGGTTCATGTAGGGGTGCTTCCCTCCTGCCGGCCCGTCGTCGTTGTTGCTGTGAGAGCTAACGGAGCTGTGGCACTCTGAGCCCGAGTCGTTCATCCCTCGGGGGGACACGGGCAAGCAGGCCGCCATCTGGTAGACCGGGTTCTGGAAGGACAGCGGGGCCAACAGCTGGGCGGGTCGGCCGGGGGTGCTCTCTGCGCCGGGGGTGGTGGGGGTCTGGCCCGGCCGCCTCAAAGTGGGACCGCCTGGGATGCCGGCCTGCGGGACCCTGGCCGCCCAGCCCCCGCCAGAAGCTTGGCTCTCCCCCAGAGCGTCTGAGGCGCTGGGACCCGCGCCGCCGTCCAGAGCGCGGGGGTCCTGGAGGTCCACCATGGACAGGCTCTTGCTGCCGTTGGCCATGCCCAGGTCGGGTTCGTTCGTTTCAGAGTAGCTAGAACTGCGAGCGGGGGACGGCTGGATACCTGAGCTCTTCGTCACAAAGAAGATGTCCTTATTTTCCGGGGTGGGTGAGGGTAACCTGGTGAAATCAACCAATCTGAAAAAAAAAATTAAAAATTAAAAATTCAGAGAAATCAATCAAATCATTTCTCTTGATAAGTGGAGACTCAATTTATCACTTCATCAAATCAACAGTTGGACTTTTACAGTAAATTATGCTCATTTACAGTTTCAGAATTTAATTAGATGTTGACTTTGAGCTTTGTATGGCTGCATATATTTTAGATCAGCGGTGTCAGACTCATTTCCACTGAGGGCCACATCAGCATCACGGTTTCCCTCGAAGGGCCAGATTGACAGCATGACTGTAACAAAATGCAATGAACTGCACCTTATTATGATGTTAAATAACGGTTTCTGTAATTATTATGTATTCAAGATTGAAACATTTAAGTCATTATTATATTAATTTCAGGGTTTGTGGTAAACATCGCTGAGAGTATCCATTATCTTGGTTTCAGAAGCGGAAGCAGTTCTTTGTTTTTCTTGGAGGCTAAATTTAGCATACTTAGCTATGGGTTTGTTGTCAAAATGCCGACGTAGATTAAACTTTTTCACGACAAACTTGTAATTGTTTTCCCATCATTCATGAAACTGCCTTCCTTGTGCATCAATTTTTCTTTTCTTGGACATGTTGGGGTTAGTTTGTAAAGTCCATCAGTTCTGAAAAATCGTCTTGCTCATAGCTACCGTTATCGTTGTGGGTAACAACGAAATGCATGATGGGAGATGTAGTTTATTGTCAATATGCACTTTAAAGCGGTGTAAGCTTATTTTAAGTCTTAAAATATTGGTTTAAAATTTAAGCCAATAATGCCCAAGCTCTCGAGGGCCACATAAAATGACGTGACGGGCCACATTTGGCCCGCGGGCCTTGTGTTTGACACATGTGTTTTAGATACACGAAAATATACATAAGGCACAAAGAGAGGGGGGAAACTTTAGAGTATCAGCTCTATAAAGCCGGAGCATAATTAAACGTATAGATTCTTCTTCTTCTCTCACTTGCCCTTTCTGCCGGGCGGACGCCTCGCTGCCAGAAGAGGGTTACCTTGTTAAATGCGACTTATCCTTCAGTAATCTCTATCATTCACATCACGCTCGTCTTCTCCCTACTCTCCTCCTCCTTTTCCCTGAGCTCCGTTGCCCTTCCCTCCTTCATTCGCTCTCCTTTACATTCTGCTCAATTTCGTTCCCTCTTCTCAACCTTGATGCCGTTGCTTCTTTCTCCCACGTCTGCGGTTAGCGGACGAGAGGCAATTAAGAGCCATGAGCATATTTGAATTTCGGTCTCACCGACGTGGACACAACGCCCCAACAACACTCCGACATCGATATGCGAGCAAACGGGGGCCGCGGTGAAATAAAGATGGAAGGTTCTGACATCAGGTTATACGGAGCCGGCGCTTAATTAGCGCTTTTGAACCCGGGGACCTGACGAGCATAATGATCCCAGTCGTCTGGCTCTCTTCCCGCTTTCTCCTGGCAGCTGTTGCTCACATGACTCCCCCCCCCGTTAGTCGCCGCGCTTTCACGTTAATCTCTTTAAGGGTCTCCCCGCCATTGTTCCAGTGGGGAGATGAGCGCGATAAGCTGCCGCCTGAGCTCGCATTCATCCCCTGAAATAGATAAGCGAGGTTTCAAATAGCTGGTGTAAACAAGACGGGGTGACACTCTGGCGACTGTGTCACGGCCTCGCCTGAGCAAACATGAACGCCGCGCAGAGGGAGTGTGGGAACACGACGCTAGCTAACAGCGAAGGGCAGCAGGATCGATGCTTCCTGCACCAAAAGAGACATAATCTGGGTTTTTATTATACTTTTTCTCCTATGACTTTAGTAGAAATCTATCTTTTAATCGAGGAAAATAAAAAAAGCTGTGAGCAGTGTGAACGTCTGGCATAGCATGCGCAAAACATAAAATAAAGATCAACGTGTGATAAAGAGCTTATGACAATCTGGATTCATCAGTTTTTTCATGTAGAAATGAATTTCCTGCTGCACGTTTATTATCTTTTCCAAAATAATTCAAGATTTAACTTGCAGTCCGACAAGACTGCGAGTTAAATCTGGCTGTAAATGCATAAACACTGCACTACTGAATCCATAAAGTCCTAACCCTTATGTAAAAAAAAAAACTGTAAATAAAACTGCAGGTATTCGACCTTTCAAAAGCCAGAGGACTCCTCCGGAGGATTTCTCGATTTTATTGTTGGTACAGCTGTGTGGATGCACGATAACTTTTTTTTTTAAAACCGATAACCGATAACTTTCAGCTCCTAAAGGCCGATACCGATAACCGATAACACACACATATACCTAAGATCATAACATCAATACTTTGAACAAAACCAAAAACAGTTTTGACTCTTTAAATGAACAGTTATTTTTTCCAATGAAAAAGTATTGGCAAGCCTCTCAAACATTTGACTTGGTGCTGGTTTGCTCATGTTAGCTCACGTTAGCTCACGCTAGCGCGATTTCAAAACTCCATGGAAGCGATGGTTATGTTTCAGGTGGCTGATCGGGTTTGACGTATTAAAGCTTTTGCTATTTTTCCCTCCTTCGCTTGGAGCATTTGTCACAAATAACCAGCGAACTATCTTCTTCTGAAACTTTAACGAAGTTCCATACAATCGCAGCCATGTTTTTTTTTTTTTAAATCAGCGCACTGTGCCGCAATACTGCATTCAAGGTGTAACTTAAATTCCTCCGTTCCCTCGTTTTCTAGTCGTTCTTTATGCCTTATCTATTTTTTTTCTATTTTTATTTGTAACATGTGGGAAAATACTGCGAATATCAATTAAAGTCAGCAACTACCAAAGTTATGACTGAGTTAACAAGTTGTTTTCTGGCATGAGGGGGTATTCTTGATTTTCCTTACTGAGAAATCGTTTTTCTGATTATGCCGATGTAACTTGAACATAACATTCACTGCTGGTCATTCAAGGCTCAGAGGGAGCGAGGCACTGCCGTGTTGACAAAAATATATATGTTATCGGGACTGTTCATCATGATATCGGACTTATCGGGATGACGTCATAATTTCCTGTTATCAGCCCGATAGTTATTGGGTCGATAATTATCGTGCACCGCTAGTCCTGTTACTTCCATTTCAAATGTACTGTGTGGCCCTGCCAGTTTGGATAGTGGCTGTTTGTTACCTCGTTGGATGAAGTCAGCCTCCTGTTAAAACCTCCAGCTTTATAGCACAAATAAACATATTTATAACCTGTTACCGAAAATGGGTTTGGGTCTCCATCTTTAGATTTAAGCCACCTCAATTATAACTGACTAATTTCCTCTGACCTTTGCCAGATCGGGAGGAGTTATCTTCTGCTAATATGGGGAAAAATAGAGCAGACTTTTGGATGACATCACGTGGGGGGGGGGGGGGGGGGGGTGTTTGCCCAGAAAAAAAAAAAAAGCTACTTAAAACACGTCTGTTGCACAAGGTCTGTTAGAAGCATCTGCTTCTGGCTCACTTTAGTTTAAGAACCTCTTTAGGAAATTTAAATGGGATTAATAGCCAGCGCTCTTTGATAGTCATGACACTACAATTGAAGTCAGTAAAGCAGAAATTAATCCGGAGCCCTTGACATTAAAAAAACGAGTTATCGACCATCTAAAACTGTCATGAAATGAGCAGTGAGTTTTGCTCTGAAATAATGGGGTCGTGCCTCCCAGCCAGCGAATCCAAAAAACCAAGAAAAGCGTTCAGTTTGTGACGATGGCGGCGTGTTTCTTACCCTGAGAGGTCGTTGTCTATGACCATCTTCTGCAGACCCGCAGAAATGCTGCAGCCCGCCTCGCCGGGAGGCGAGCTGACGTGCTCTGAGGACAGTCCAGGAGTCATCTGGACGCTGGATGGATTAGAAAGAGCCGCGTTCACCTCCCGCAGGATCCTGGGCAACGGACCCAGCTTTGATGCAACGCTCTGGGAAGATGAAGACACAGCTGAAGGTAAGCCAGCAGAAACACTGAGGCCGCGGCATTGAGACTGCATTTGCATTTTGTCTTATTCTACTTTCACATGTTTTTATTTTTGGACCAATTATTTCTCATGAACCGTGTGATCAGCAATCTCTTTGAGACGGCGTGATGAATGATACACGAGGAAGGACAGACCGACTGACTGGAGTATCAACCAGGCTGTGATTTGTGAATTATTGAAAGATAGTTCGAGAGCTGGATGACCTGCTCCCATCAGCTCTCTTTGCTGCCAGAACTAAAGTAAAGTAGAAAAAAATTACAAAGTAAACATCTTTGTAAGTCCATTAATCTGCCTCGAACAGCTTCTGAGGCTTCACAGTTTGCTGCTTATGTAATAAAATAATGAATTATTGAAGGATGCGGGAGAAGGAGAAGCATCCTCTTGTATTCCTCATGTAATTTTGATTCAAATACCAAAGCTCATGATGATGCGCTGAAAGAGACGGATATCAACCTCACTGATAAGAATTTATAACAGTCATCGCAGGATACGTGCAAATCAGTTCCAGCATGGATTCACATATGCGGATTCAAGCTTTGATACCAAGAAAAAAATGGTCAGATTTACCATATCATTAGAGCTGAGCGATTTTATCGATTCTGCGATATATATCGATATTTTTTTCCCCAGAGAGTATCGATTTTTCAACCGCAGGTCTCGATATTCTAAGCTTCTTTCAAACCCCCGTGTCCCACCTTTAAAAGCTTGCAAGCAACAATTTGCACTGTTTAAATAAATGAAACTATTTTTCTCAACAAATCTTTTATTCATTTTGTCCAGCATTTGCAAGCTGCCTGTCAGCCATATAATGTGTAATTGATGCTTTCAGTTCAATTAATTCAAACAAAGTCACTGGAACACTCACAAGATGTCACCAAAATCACTTTGTCCCTTTAAAATCTTTCGGAAAATGATGTATATGTAGATGAATATCGATATATATCGTATCGTGAGCTGAATATCGTGTATTGTATCGTGAGATTAGTGTATCGCTACAGCCCTACATATAATCTACCCCGCTTTTACCAAACACGCCGTTGCATTTACTCGAGGGTTTTTCCAACGTGACGCACCGCCGCGCAGCAGTTAGCGAAGTGTGATCCTCGGTACCTGGTCCATCTGGGAGACCACCTCAGAGAGGAGCGAGTGGAGGGTCGAGAGCTCCCTGCCGAGGTCGATGTAGCCCTCGAAGCCCGCCGTGTTGGAGATCGTCTCCGGGTTTGAGATTTCGAGCAGGAAACGCTGCATGTTGGTCCACTCATGCTCCAGGAACTGGTTCATGAAAGACATGTACTCCTCCTTGTTACCAAACCTGACAGCGAGCGGAGACAGAGGGGTGAGAAAAGTCACGACACTGTCCGGGTGAATAGAAAAAAAATTTCCCCATTTACCGACAGAAAAACACTCACTTGGTGAAGTTGGCCAGGTTTTGTGTGACTTTGGCGATGAGCGTGAGCGTGCGAGCCGTGCGGTCGTCGGGTGGGGGGTCGGGGTACTCCTGCATCAGGTTGAAAAGCGACGGCGACATGATGGCCGGACAGAGGAACCGCAGGAACAAGGAGGCGCTGATCAACCGCTCGCTGATGTCCGGTCGACCCCGGCTGCTGCATTCCTGCCGCCACGATGCAAAAACCTCTTTCAGTTCTCGCGGAAAAACACTGTTGAGAAGCAGAAACGGAGCATGAATGTATCTCAGACAGTGCCACTGATGTAAAACTAGAAAAGCAACCGGAGAGCGCAGACCTCCACCAAGCGCAACAATTCCCGCAACAATAGCGATTTACAGCATAAATATTAGTCGTACATATAGCACTGATAATATGGGACCACTAAAAAAGTACCATATTTTCTTTTATTTTGTGATGCACACAAAAAAAATAATAATGGTACAAAGATTTTATGCAGTATTTGTTTCCAAAGTCAATACAGTGGTACCTCTACTTACGAAATTAATTGGTTCTGAAAGTAGTTTCGTAACCTGAAAATTTCGTAAGTAGAGACGTTTTCCATGTAAATTCCCTAATCCGTTCCAAGCCCCCCAAAATTCAAACATAACTTTTTCATAAATTATAAATAATACATGAAATGACATAAAGAAATACATTAGAACTAGAAAAGCACTCGGAGAGCGCAGACCTCCACCAAGCGCAACAATTATCAAAAATTTGAACGTGATCCAGAATCCAGGATTTCTTCCAGGATAACTTTTTGAGTTATCTTGAACACAGACAGACAGATAAACGCCGGCAAAATCATAACCTCCTTGGCGGAGGTAAAAATTGTTCATTTACCTGGGTTGCTGGGTTACGCTCATACAGACAAGGGCCCTCCTAGCCAATGGGATGCCAGGAAGATGCTAAGCGATAGCCAATGGCAGAGCAGCTCGGATGCACCACTTTCAAACCGAGATACAGAGCCGACAGCTATGTTTACATTTGGTAAAATCTGGGAGCTGCGAGTAGCAGCGCGTACTGTATTTTTGCCTTTGGTATCCTGAAATTTCTTTCGTAACAAGAGGCAATATTTTACCATTGAGGCGTTTCGTAACCTGAAAATTTCGTATGTAGAGACGTTCGTAAGTAGAGGCACCACTGTATATTGAAATTAAACAACCTCAATGATTTACAGAGATTGCGATAAAATCCACCTTCTGGATCAGAACCGGATCAGCCTTTGAAATTTCATAGAGGTTCCCATCCCTGAGTCAAATTTCATGAGTTTTGAGCAATAATTAATGGAGATATTGAGAAACAAATTTTTTGGTCCCATTTACCGCAATGTTATCGAAAATTTGAAAGTGACCCAGAATCTAGGATTTCTTCTGGATCACACCCAAAATTAAATCAGTTCTTCCTTTTCACTTTTCCGACAACTCCTGAAAATTTAATCAAAATCCTTTCATAACTTTTTGAGTTATCTTGAACACAAACAGACAGACAGATAAACGCCGGCAAAAACATAACCTCCTTGGCGGAGGTAGAAATGGAAAAAGCTCCTTTGTGTTGCTTTAGAGAGTTTATGAACCCATCTTATAACCATATTTGTGTGCAGGATGGATGGATAAATAACTTAAATAGATCATAACCCATGTCCTACTGTCCTACTGCCCCATGTCGACCCATGTCCTCCTACTATGTTTGTCCGTTTCTTGTATATTTCACTGGACGATGCATTGGAATGTAATTTTGTTGGTGTGTTGGGACGCTGGCTCAATGACGAATAAAGTCATCCTGAATCTTGAATAAACAAGCGTTATTCACCAGTATGAGTTGATGATCTTGCAGAAGGCCAGCTCGCAGCACATCTTCAGGTTACTCTGGTGCTCCGGCAGGTCACCGGATGAACACTTGGATGGATCCACTTCACAGTTCTCATCGGACTCATACAGAGCTTTGATGAACTCACCTGGAAAAAACAAAAAAAAAAACCAAACAAACAGGTAAACACACATGTATTTAAGGAACATATAAAATGACTGAAATTGATGTTGACGCAGCTAAAGATGCTAATTGCTGCATCCTGCTGGGAGGGGAGCTAGAAACTGGAAATGCGTCGCCCCCAGTGGCTCCAGAGAGGAGAGGCCAGCGTTGGTTTGGCAGCGGACCGAGGTTTTAATTCCACTTTGACCAGGACTCCCAAAAAAACGTTACAAAAGTGCTTTTCTGTCTTTGGTGGTCTGACGAGAAGCCTGGCCATTGTCTTACCACTGCGGGTCAGCTCATCCAGACGCTAAGCTACAAAAGCAACCCAGCCGTGCATAATTTACGACCTTCTCCGAATCGGGCAGAATCGCCATCTTTGAAAGCAGCCAGCGAGAGACGCCCGGGTGGTGAAAGACATAAGCGCACGCCGAACGCTGATGCTGGCAGCTGAGAAATAAGTGAGTGGCAGGTGCCAGAAGGGATGTGTGCCATTTGTAGATTAAAGCGCTGCTGTGTACATTTCTGAATTAGGCAGGCAGAGGCAGACGGTGCATGTAAACTGCTTAACGACAGGGATGCACATAAAATCGGTTCAACCTTGGGTTAACATTGTGCTCGACGCTGCATTATCTTGAACGAAGTGGTAAAGCCAGATTTTTGGAACGTGTACAGTTCCTGTCACATTGTATTTATCAGTTTCCTTCTGTGTAATTGTTCGTTTTTTGTTTTTCCAGAGAGTTGACAATTTCCGGGGGTCTCAACGAAACATCTCTGACTTTATTTGGTCAAAACACCGTTGGGATCGTCCACCACAGCACCCCGACTCCACAACATCCCCATCTTCTT
The DNA here is from genome assembly GCA_018398805.1 of Hirundichthys speculiger. Taxonomy (NCBI): domain Eukaryota; kingdom Metazoa; phylum Chordata; class Actinopteri; order Beloniformes; family Exocoetidae; genus Hirundichthys; species Hirundichthys speculiger. The sequence goes on along the minus strand of JAGFBZ010000732.1, from coordinate 167,169 downwards.
CAGGTTGTTGTGCCTCTTTTGAAATCGCTGCCGCAGCTTTGTGTTGCCACCTCAGAGGTGCAGTAAATGCAGGAATACGCGAAGCCGGGTGACGCCGTTTAATTCTGATCTGATCCGGGTCTTTGATGTCACAGAAACTGAAAAATCTGAATAGTTCTGTGTGTGTTCACACTGCCAGCCTGAATCCAGATCATGTAAAATCAGATGGAGTATGCTATCAGTACAGTGGTACCTCTACTTACGAACGTCTCTACATACGAAATTTTCAGGTTACGAAACGCCTCAACGGGAAAATATTGCCTCTTGTTACGAAAGAAATTTCAGGATGCGAAAGGCAAAAATACAGTAGCGCTGCAACTCGCAGCTACCAGAGTTTACCGAATGTAAACATCTGTATCTCGGTTTGAAAGCGGCACGTCCGAGCTGCTCTGCCATTGGCTATAGCTTAGCATCTTCCTGGCATCCCATTGGCTAGGAGGGCCCCTTGTCTGTATGAGCGTAACCCAGCAACCCAGGTAAATGAACAATTTTTACCTCCGCCAAAGAGGTTATGTCTTTGCCAGCGTTTAATGACATTTTCAGGAGTTGTCGGAAATGTGAAAAGGAAGAACTGATTTCATTTTGGGTGTGTTCCGGAAGAAATCCTGGATTCTGGATCACTTTCAAATTTTCGATAATTGTTGCGCTTGGTGGAGGTCTGCCCTCTCCAAGTGCTTTTCAGTATTTCTTACAGGTTTTTATGTCATTTCATGTATTATTTATAATTTATGAAAAAATTATGTTTGAATTTTGGGGGGCTTGGAACGGATTAGGGCATTTACATGGAAAACGTGTCTCTACCTACGAAAATTTTCAGGTTACGAAACTACTTCCAGAACCAATTAATTTCCTAAGTAGAGGTACCACTGTATATATATATATATATGCCATGGCAACATTCAGTTAAAGCTGTTTCTTTTTCTCCAGCAGACCAGCTACAATTATTTCATGTTATTCTAACCAATGAATTGTTCCATAGCCTTCGAACAGACATGACTGCAATACTGCAACAAGATTCACGACAAACTCCAAGGCATCAATGTGCCTAAATGCGGCTCGACTCTGCGGCTCTAATATATTGGCGGAAGGATCGAAACGGGCTCTTGTTATTGTTGAATAATGTTCGAAACCACCATAATCCAAAGTGAACTCCAGTAGCGCCAAGGGAGGAAACCTTTTATGCACTCCTCAATAAAACTGTTATGCAGTCATAAATAGCCGGGGAGACTTTTCGCTTAGAACGTATCAGCGGCGGGGACAGACCCAGTCCTGGCCGTGAATTACAGCCGAGCATCTCTCGCCGCCGGTGCCAGTCTCTGATCTGAGGGGCCAACTACCTTCCCCCTTCGACTTCAAACGCTCCAGGAGGTGCCAGTCGTTTCTGTGAGACCATTCTGTAAATTAAAAGGGTTGCAGAAGCTGCTACTATGGCAGTAAAAGATGAAAATAAAGGAAGAAATAAAAAAAGGATGCACCCCTATTGGACATAATTCAAGCAGGCGCACAAATCCTGCTTCCTATCAATAGGCAGGGTGTTGGTGAGTCATACCGCGTGGGCTTCACCTCACAAGAAACACCCCACTTTGCTGCGGTTACCGAGATAACTTTATTTCTTTTTGGTTTGACAAAGAAGTTGGTCACAACTGGAGAGCAAGGAAGTAGAGAGAAAAGTGGATAAAAATAATAACGGTTAGATGCTGAGGCAGGTAAACAGCGCAGACTCTTCTAGGATGCGCGTTCCAGGCGGAGCTGCTCCAAGGTCGTCTCTCCGGGAGCGCGAGCAGACAGGAAATAATGCGTCTGAGAGTAAATGTTTGTGCAGCAGGACGCGCTCGATTCGCAACCAACGCACATGCTGTTAGCGCTCGTCGTTTGGATGGAGAAGCTGTTTCGGTCGTCTTCCCGTCAGAACGAAGAAAAATGCATCGTTTCAGGCCGAACTCTTAATTTACGCAGCCTACCTGAAGCTAAGACCATGGGAGTAATAGTAAAGAAAGAGTGAGGGAATGACTGGATTTGGATTTGGGATAGTGACCGGGGGCTCAGGTCCACTCCGGGTCGGCGCTGGACTCACCGAGGGCATCCTGCAGGTACTTCTGTCCCACCAGTTTGAGGTATTCCTCTATGGCCTTGGTGGCCAGCGTGTTTTCTCTGAAGATGAGGTGCTCGTTCTCCCCGCAGCGGTCCACCTCCGACATCATCAAATCTGTGAGGAAATCCTGCAGAGACAACAATAAAAAACAAAAGAAAAACACAGGATGAGCGCAGGGTTAATAAGAGCTGCTCCCAAAACTATCCAGCGTGATTATCCACGCTCGAGTTCAATTAGCTGACAGAGATGGGTTTTTTTTGTAATTACACGAAGCGCCGAGCGGCGCGTGAAGGTGAGCGGAAACGGGAATCGGTCCTGATGACCATTAGAATAAAACCTCACATGTGTTGGCGGCTCTGAGACGCCTTCATCTGACCTACTTTCATCATCCTCATCTGTCAGAATTGTGTCTGACGAGACTAAATTCTTTTTCTTTTCCTATACAGTGATCCCTCGCCAATTCGCGTTTTAAGTTCCGCAGTTTTAGTTATTCGCGGATTTTTCAGAAATATATAATGTAATAAAAAAATCAAGAAATGATTGATTGGATGGCAAAAATCCACCCCACAGCAGACGAGAGGCTGCCGCTGCTGGCGAAACGTCAAACGACTCACAGCCTCCTGTAAGCAACAGGAGAAACGCAGGCCGCCCAGCAACCGCTTACCCCGAGCGATCTGATTGGCCGACGCTCCCGGATCTGTTCGGGTTCACTCGTGACTCCAGACTCCGCTGTGGATGAGGCTGTGAAGCTGGCGAGGACCTTAAAAACTGTAGGGTTCTCTGATATGATGTCAGAGGACGTGAACGGCCTTATCGACGGCCACTACGACCCCCTGACGGACTAGGACCTGGTCGAAATGACCGAATCTGGCAGTGAGGAGGACGAAGATGAGGAAGTAGAAGAGAGGGGCCTTACTCTTTCTAACTTAATGAGGCTCTGCAATATCGCCAGGGAATTGCAGAATACGCCCAAGGAAATAGACGATGACATGGTGAGAGCTGTTGAGTGCTACATACATGTACCTAGGTCTAGGATAGGCTCGCGGGGCGCCGGCTCCAGTTTGCGGACTTTTGATTGTCGGAGGGGCGGTCCCCATTAACCGCGAAAAATAAGAGATCACTGTACACACCCTTGCCACTCTTCTTACTTTGAGGGGCATTTTTTGTTGACTACATGTGCCAATTGTTTTGCAACAAGAGCTAAATTATAAATTTAAATCAACCGTTATCTGAGCCTGATTGCAGATCAAAGTCAAAGTCAGCTTTATTTGTCAATTTCTTAACATGTGCTTGACATATAAAGGAATTGAATTTTCGTTTTTCGCTATCCCATGCATAGACAGGTTAAGACAAAAAAAAAAAAATACAGTTATAAAGATTTAAAAAATATAGTCTAGTAGAGCTAAATAATAATGAGTGCAATAGAGCAGTGGTCCTCAGTCCCCGGGCTGCGGACCGGTACCGGGCCACACAAGAAAAAAAATAGTTTCTTACGTTTTATTTATTATATGAGTCTGAACTTTTATTTTGAAAAATCTTTTATTTTGAAAAATGGCCAGATTCTCTCGGTTACATTTCGGTCACTTGAGCGCCAAAATTTAACCCAGCTAGCAAAATGAGTAGGACGATAAAAGACGATACCTGGAGTCCTACTGAAATATTCGGGTTTTTTTTATTTTATGTTATTTATTTAATGGGCACAGAGGATGTTACCAGAGACTTTGATGTTATACTTATATTATGTTATTGGTGAAATGTAACATGGAAGCCTGTCCCCCCCCCCGATTGACTGGTCCGTAGTTACAAAACGGTTGGGGACTACTGCAACAGAGAGTAAGCAGGGGTAGTATAAAAAAAATACAAGTGATAATCACAACAGTGCATTAGTTCTTTATGTAGCTCTGGTCACAAAAAAATAAATAAATAAAATACAGAAGATATTATTTACAAATTAAGTGTACTGTGAACACGAAGTCCATCCAAAGACATGAAACCCAACAACCCACAGGACCCAAAGGATCTACTGCTGCTGAAACCGCAGTGTCAGACGCCCTGTTACGATCTAAAACAGCAGTTTGAACAACCAGAAATATGCACGGCTCTAACAAATGCTTTTACCGAGGAGTAACGGGCAACAACAAGTGAATCAGAGCTGCGCTCACAGCTGTTGTTTTGACTGCTGCAGGAGAAATGAATACAGAATTCATGAAGTTTGTCGACGGCAAGACGAATAAAGATGCACAGGGTTTTTTTAGTCGCACACGTGGACAAACGAGAAAGAATCCAGGCAGAAAGCCTGATGCTTTGACAGAGGACATCGAGCCATGATGTGATCGACAAAAACCCACAATAACAGCTGTAAACATGGCCTACACGGATGAAATACATTTACGCAAGAACAGGCAAGAAAATGGTGATTTTTATCTTCCTTCTCCTCTTTCATTCAGATGCTCAAAGAGATCCGGATTTGCTTTCATACGTGTAACCAGGTGGTAAATACACAACATTTACATTGTAAAATAACCTGTGTTATGATGTGTTCTTTTGTTTGTTGTTATTTGTGCCATGTAACGTAAGGTAGACACTGAAATGTAGTAACACCTTTTAGTCACAAGGCGGCAGCATTGAGCTCCTGTTGTTACACTGCAAAGTGCATCTTGGGTTCTTTTTTTATCTGCTGTGCGTGGAACTGAAAACATGCAAGCGTGTAAAGACTCGGTTGTTGGAGTCCAAAGGATGTATATGCGCTAGGCGACGATGTTAGCATTCGGTGCTAAGTGAGAAAAACTCACACGTGAAATGGAGTCTGCCCAGTTTTCCTCGGCCACTGCCATATTTTGTGCCACAGTTTCAGGCCAATTTGTATTTTGTTTGATATATGTCATAACTAAAAACAGTCCTCAGACTTTCAAATTGTTGGTTTACTGAACACAGAGAGAAAAGTCAAAGTGTCCTGTGTCCTGTGTGTGTCCATCTCATTCTTACGGGCTACATACGCATATAATATTAAAAAAAAACCATGTGATTCATCTATCCTTTTAGCTGTCAGTAGGAATTATTGAAACTGAATGCTCGGATTTATTTTTCTTCCAAAAAAAAAAAAAGTCTCATTTTAGAAGTGATCTCCAAAAGAGATAAAGTGGGAAGAGACAGAAAACAAAAAGTCTGAGCTGGAGAGATGGAAATGGAACCATCTGGGGATGAGTCATCCCTTCTTTAGATCCCTTCAACAAACTTCGTGGCGTACTCTCGCGTAAGTCCCCCGACAGCTTGTTAAACTTGGGAATCAGTGTAGCGGGGATGGAGAAAAGTGACAAGCGACAAATGTGGAGAGTAAAGCAGACAAGGAGAGGAAGGGGAGACGCAGAGCTGCCCTTAAAAGAACAGAGGAGGAGCTGGAAACACGGCGACGATCTCGCAACGCCCTCGGCCTCAAATCAAAGATGCGCCACGGGGAGCCAATCATCCGCTGATGCAGAGCGAAAGGAGCCTTTTTGGCTACGCGCCGGCGCTATGCAAACATACACACACTCAAAAGCATACGCGCTTCTACAAAAACATGACGAGATGAAAATCAGGACACCGGATGAACAAATGTGCAACACTGCAGGAGCGCAAGTCCACTTATAGAATAGAATAGAATAGAAATACTTTATTGATCCCCGGGGGGAAATTCTGGCGTTACAGTAGCAACATTGAAGTATAAAGTGACCACCACCAAGGCAAAACAAAAGTATGAAAGTACTCATGTAAATGGTAAATATATACCAAAAAAAAAAAAAACGGAACTAATTGGAAATGTCACATACACTATGTTGCCAAAAGTATTCTCTCACCTGCCTCGACTCACATATGAGCTTTAGTTCATCCCTTTACTAATCAATGTGACGTGGCTCCACCCTTTGCAGCTAGAACAGCTTCAACTCTTCTGGGAAGGCTGTCCACAAGGTTTAGGAGTGTGTTTATGGGGATTTTTGTCCATTCTTCCAGAAGAACATTTGTGAGGTCAAACAATGATGTTGGACCAGAAGGTCTGGTTCTCAGTTTCTGCTCTAATTCATCCCAAAGGTCTTCTATCAGGTTGAGGTCAGGACTCTGTGCAGACCAGTCAAGTTCATCCACACCAGACTCTTCCATCCATGTCTTCATGGACGTTGCTTTGTGCACTGGTGCACAGTCATGTTGGAAGAGGAAGGGTCCAGCTTCAAACTGTTCCCACAAAGTTGGGATCATGGAATTGTCCAAAATGTCTTGGTCTGCTGAAGCATTCAGAGTTCCTTTCACTGGAACTAAGGGGCCAAGCCCAGCTCCTGAAAAACAACCCCACACCATAACCCCCCCCCCCTCCACCAAACTTTACACTTGGATCAATGCAGTCAGACCAGTACCGTTCTCCTGGAAACCACCAAACCCAGACTCTTCCATCAGATCACCAGATGGAGAAGTGTGATTCTTCCCTCCAGAGAACGTTCCTCCACTGCTCTAGAGTCCAGTGGTGGCTGCTTTACTCCACTGCATCCGACACTTTGCATTGTTCTTGGTGATGTCTGGCTTGGATGCAGCTGCGTCACCATGGAAACCCATTCATGAAGCTCTCTGCTCTGTTGTTGAGCTAATCTGAAGGCCACATGAAGTTTGGAGGTCTGTAGTGATTGACTCTGCAGAAAGTTGGTGACCTCCTACACTATGTTCTTCATCATCCTCTGACTCCGCCCCCTCAGTTTATGTGTCCTACCACTTCATGGCTGAGTTGCTGTTGTTCCCAAACACTTCCATTTCCTTATAATACAGCTGACAGTTGACTGTGGAATATTTAGGAGCGAGGAAATTTCACCACTGGATTTGTTTCACAGGTATCATCCTATCACAGTTCCACGCTGGAATTCACTGAGCTCCTGAGAGCGACCCATTCTTTCACTAATGTTTGTAGAAACAGTCTGCATGTCTAGGTGCTTAATTTTATACACCTGTGGCCATGGAAGGGATTGGAACACCTGATTCTGATCATTTGGATGAGTGAGCAAATACTTTTGGCAATATAGTGGATCATCTGATGTTTCTTCCACACAAAATGGACCAGATGCATGCGTGGTGTACTTCGGTTAAAAGGGAGATGTCACAGAGAGGCGAACAGTTGAAGTCAATTATTGGCTCTAGATGACTGTGGGACATTTCAAATAGAAAGTGTCTAAAACAACTCATCACTGCACCGTAAACCGAGATGAAGTCTGATAAATGCAAATGTGGACGTGATCGTTGCTTCTTCTTGGGTAATGTCCTCAGAGGTCACTGCTATGAAGATCCCTCTTCTGCGAAACATCAAGGAGATCCAGAAGATCTCTACTCCTCACTCTGCACCAAATCAAAGCCAAAGTGAAGTTTGTCTGAAACATGGGGTAGGGGTACATGGCCTGTACCCCTGCCTTTTGCTCCATGAGAGTTGGGATTGGCTCCAGCAGACCCTGCACAGGACTAAACGGGTATGGATGGATGGATGAATGGATGGATGGATGAATGCTGCTTCTATTTGGCATAGAAATGGAGAGCATTCAATCCAAAAAAAAAAACAAAAAACAGTTACCACAGGAACTCCTGAGAGACATTGCAATTCGCAGCTCCACTATTGATTATGAATCGTCAGAGTGCTAATCAATTTTGGCCTTGGCAGTTTCATCTTATTTTTCAATTGAACACGTCAGTGGAAAATCTGAAGCTAGCTTTGTCAAAGCCATGGAATGGTTAATAGTTCTGTTTAATTTCATTAAAAGGAGCTGATCATTCTGACCATACATGGCAAAAACTAATATTGCTGCTGCAAAATCAGACATCTTCAAGTTTTAGGGGCATAAATTTGTTTAATATTCAATATCTACCCTTCACCCGCTGTCCCGTCATCTGTGGGTGGTTGATCTCTGCTTATATATATTCTTCTTCTTCTTTTCCTTTCAGCTTTTCCCTTCAAGGGTCGCCGCAGTGAATCATCCACCTCCATCTAACCTTATTCTCTGCATCCTCTTCTCTCACACCAACTAGCTTCATGTCCTCTTTCTCTACATCCATAAATCTCCTCTTTGGTCTTCCTCTTGGCCTCCTGCCCAGTGGTTCCAATCTCATCATCCTTCTACTGATATATTCACTACCTCTCCTACATACATGTCCAAAACAACTCAGTCTGGCCTCTCTGACTCTCTCTCCAGAACATCTAACATGTGCCGTCCCTCTGATGTTCTCATTCCTGATCCTGTCCATCCTCGTCCTCAGTGCTACAGTCTCTAGGCTTTACACCCATCTGGATCGGCAATATCAGATTTTGCCATATCGGGGATCGGCCTCAATGTCTTAATTTACCAATCCGATCAATGATGTCATTGTCATGTTGAAACTCTGCATTGATTGAAGATGGCTTGTTTAATCCGTCTCATTTACTCTTTCATGTTTGTTTTGCCTGGAGGCCATTATTTAAATTGCATTTAATACATGTAGTTTTCTATTTGGCATCTATTTATTTTAGGTAAGGCAAGTTTATTTGTAGAGCACAATTCATACACAATTCAAAGTGCTTTACAGATGCATAAAATTACAAGAAGGCAAAAAGAGTCATTCCATAAATCATACGAGCATAGAAATAATCATTAATAAATTAATTTAAAAAGAAGAATAAATTAAATTAAAAATGAATTAAAAATGTAATAAAAAATGAAGAGTGCAGATAAAATCCTTCCAGTCATCATCTTCACATCTAAACAGAACTGTTTTCAGTCTGGATCTGAACATTGTCAGTGTTCAGGTCTGTCTCACATCTTCTGGAAGACTGTTCCAGATTTTAGGAGCATAAAACTGAAATGCAGCTTCACCTTGTTTAATCCTGACTCTGGACACCAGCAGGAGACCACTACCTGAGGTTCTCAGAGTCCAGGTTGGTTCATATGGATCTAACATGTCTTGACCTGATTTTTAGGTTTTACAGAGCATCTCAAGATGACTGATAACAGTTTCTCTTTGTTTCTGTGGGCCACAGACAATGATTTCAGTTTTGTCTGAGTTTAGCTGGAGAAAGTTGTTTTGCATCCACACACTGAGTTGTTCGATGCAGCGACACAATTAATCTACAGGTGCATGTTCTCCTGCTGTCAGTGACACATAGATCTGAGTATCATCTGCATAGTTGTGGTAGGACACATTACAGCTGCGTATTAGCTGGCCTGGCATGTACGGATTGAACACTAGGGGTCCCAGGATTGACCCCTGGGGAACCCCACAGGTCATTTTATTTCTTGGAAATACATGTGGCCTGGGTGCCATTATTTTGTGTTGCCCTGCGTGTCATTATCTATTTTTGAGTTAAAAGTGCTAGCCAGTAGCCAGTGCAGCATTACTTCCCTTAATTTGCAATAGTATGACTGTTCTGATGCAGCACTAAGAATACTGCCCATGTGCGGCGACCATCGGCCCAAAGATCTGGATCGTGTAAAGCCCAACAGTCTCATAACTGTACAACATCGCAGCTCTCACCGCCGTCTTGTACATCCTTCCTTTCATCCTTGCTGATACGCTTTTATCACACCTGACACTTTTCTCCATCCCTTGCAACCTGCTTGCACATCCTTCTTCACCTCTTTTCCACACTCTCCTTAGCTCTGGACCGTTGACCCTAAATACTCAAAATCCTCCACCATCTGTATCTCTGCTCCCTGCAGCTTCATCGTTCCACTTGGGTTCCTCTTATTCACACATGTATTCAGTCTTGCTGCAGCATTCTTCTCTTTTCCAGGACAAAACTCCACCTCTAAATGTTATATATGAATATATATATATATATATCCGTTCTCAGTGCCTGCTGTTTTTTTCTAATGTCAAGTATGTACTTGTGATACTGCATTCAGGCCTGATAATATCCCACGATGAGAAACTGATGGAATTTATTTTATGAGTAAATCACAGCCACATTTGTTTTACCGACCACATTTCAGCGAAAAAGCGCTCAGGGGCTGATCTCCTCTTTTATATCTGTGTTCAACAACTGCAATTCCAGCAAGTGTAAAGTGCGCAGCAGCGTAGCAGGACCGACCATAAAACATTTATGTGTTTTCTGCAACGGCGGATGACTGCAAGAGTTCCTGTGGCAACCAGACGCGCTCGGTTCGCTCTGCTGCAACAGCACGGCAACACGCGGCTCAACAGGTTCGCATGAAAAACATGAGATCAGAAGCAGAAATAGAGTCGGACTTTCTCGATGCAACCTTTTATGGGGCAGGTTACGTGTACCGCATAGGTTTCCATGGTGATTCAGCCAACTGGAAAGAAAATCAACTTGCAAAGAGAAAAAAAAAAATGTATCACTTGGGTTTCTGCATACCTTACTAATTCATCAATCGTATTTGTGAGCACACAAGAGGGTTGACAGAAAATGCAGTTTGTCTCACCAGTCACATGAAATTTATAAAAAACAAACAAACAGAGGAGCGTTTGAGAGTTTCAAGGAACATTTTTCTGTCTGAGACAGAGTGGACCTCCGCTTGTCCTCGTTTAAGCTCTTAGCTCATTAGCTAGTTATCTGGTTTGTCAACTGGGAGGCGCCATGAAATGATTTGAGGCAACGGTCGCTTAACCCAGGGGCCTCTGTCCTGCAGGTTTTAGATGTTTCCCTCCTTATACACATCCTGATACAAGCTACTGTGTCATTAACAGACATGTGCTGACCTTGATGACCAGATGATGATGGTTATTGATTAGGATCAGGTGTGTTAAAGCAGGAAAACATGCAAAATCTTGAGGACCGACTTTGGACACCCCTGGCTTAAGGGCTGTGTATACTCTCGCAGCAATGTGTCGCAGTTAGCTTGTCGCCGGTATGCCGCAGTTAACAATGCAAGAGGGACAATCACGAACTAGCTAAACTTACTAAACGTATCTCTTGCGTTTTTCCACGTCCTCACCGTCTCGGCCGTATCCAGACCCACATTCATCGCTATCTCCCTCCATGAATTACTAGAATATGTGCTGTCTTTGTAGTGTGGAGAACGAGAATCGTACAGATGTGGGTACTTCCTCACTTTTTCGATGATGCGCTCTTTTCTGCGCAGATGTAGAATTGACCAATCAGAGGCCTCCTTTCTCTCCTCTCTGCGGCACTGTCTGCAGTCACCTACGATTTTGGGGGGGCATCTCTGCTTTATGGTAAATGGACTTACATTTCTATAGCGCTTTTCTAGTCTACTGACCACTCAAAGCACATTCACGCATACATTCACACACTGATGGCCGAGGCTATCATGCAAGGCGCCGCATGCTCACCAGGAGCAATTTGGGGTTCAGTACGGCATGTAGCCAGGGGAGCATGGGAATCGAACCGGCAACCTTCTGGTTACCGGACAACCTGAGCCACAGCCGCCCCGGTCGTCACACACGCAGACGACCTGATTTCTGAGCATAAACCAGGCTTTAACCAGAGGACCCAGATGCTTTAAGACAGGGGTGCCCAATCCTGGTCCTCGAGAACCCCTATCCAACATGTTTTAGTGGTTTCCCAGCTTCAACACACCTGATTCTAATTAATGGTCGTTATCAGGTTTTCATCAAAATCTGCAGAAGTCTGATGAAGACACAGCCACTTGTATCACAGTGTGCTAAAGCAGGGAAACATCTAAAACCTGCTGGAAAGAGACTCTCGAGGACCAGGATTGGGCATCTCTGCTTTAAGAGCTAGAAACCCATGAAGAAGAGGAAGGTGTCAACTAGTGACTTATAGGTGCTACAGGCTGCTTCAGGTGACTGGTCTTTCCCCAAAACATTCCCAGACCAGCACAAAAAGCCACGTTATCTCCGGAGTGAGAGTGATTATGCTCTGCTAGGTCTTCTTCCACAGCTCCGGAGCCGTCATGACAGCGCTGAGGACTAAGTAGCCAAAGTGATGACATCTAGCCGCTGGCTGAGGCCGACGTTTGACAATGTTTGTCATCTTCTAGTCACTTCTAGTCACGAGCCGCTGATCTGTAAGGAGTTCCTGGTCTTTGTCCGCGTCGATGAGGTTCAATGGGAGATATAGATAAAAGCGCACATTAGGAACCTGATCTTCAGTCCAATATAGAACAGGGATCATGTGCATTTTTTTTTTCTGTTCCTGGAACATGAAGTCATCATAGCTTTAATCTCCTCCTCCCCTCCCGTGAAGCTTCCTGCTCCATCAGTGGCCATTGAAGTGATTAGAGAGGACGGTCGGATGGAGCAGAGAAAGAGAGAGAGAGACGGACGGGGAGATGGAAACTAAGAGAGACAAATGAATAGCAATAATTTCTGCTGGTGCTCTGAGAGAAAAATTAGACCCAACAACCCCTAATAATCTTTTGGTGACAGGCTACGAAAATAGACACTTGATGAGCCTTTTTCTCCCCCTGGAGGAGCTGGCGTTAGTCAGTGTTGTTTAGCTCAGCTCCATGAAAGACGTTTATGACAAGACTGTTAATATTAAAGCGATATTTTATAGACGGAATATATGCAGCCTGAAGCCAAAGATACATCATGCTTACTGTTTTTCCCTTTTAAACAACTGTTGAATGTAAAGAGGCACTGATATCACTATGAAATACATATAAAATATTCATAATTCCAGTTACAGTTCTCCAATAAATATGAGCTTCCACATCTGAATTGGAAGTATAACTTTGAAATTACAGCACTTTAGTTACCAGAAGGCTCAATTGTAATTTGTAAATAAAAAACTGAGATGTGATATTTGATAGTTTTCCGAGAATCTCGTCTGGAACTCACGGACACCCTTGTTTGTGTTGCTTTATCTTTCGTTTGCTGTTTGTTTGAGAGTCTGAAATGCATCCTGACCGGGTTCAGATTGAGTCGGCGAACTGCAGAATAATCCTCTGCTTGGCATTCATCCACCTGCTTCTGTCGCATCACCGCTGAACCCTGGAGACCCGGGGTCGCCGGAGGCCGTGCATGTCCGTGCCGTCCGACTGCTTCCACTTGTTTTACTGGGCATGTTATTTGTTTCAAATCAAGAGCTTTTCTAAAGCTTTTTTATACTTGGTTTTTCTCATACAAGCTGATCTTGTTTTCATCTTATAGAATTTTTTTTTTTTTTCAGGAACTGCTATTTTTCCATTTAGCTTGATCTGGCCTTGCACCTCGCAGTGAAGTTTCCATTCATGCTCTGAAGTCTTCTCTTGACTTTGGATAATGAATTGTCGACGTTCTGGTGTGTATTCTTCACTTAGCGGGATGCGATTAAGATGTTTCTCTTTGTCTCTGTGTGTTGTGGATTCACAGCAACAGCCTTGAAGACAAAATAATGAAGGAATAGTCCATAAATGTCCACGAAACAGCTTCTGAGTCAGTTGGTCCAAGACATTCAATCCCCCCAAAAATCGCGCATCTCTTGTCCAATTTAACCATTAGGGCCCGATCTTCCTAAAGCCGCTATTAAGGGATAGCGGGTAGCGGGTAGCTATCCCACCTGTGCTACCCGCTACATTATGCATAGGAGTGGTTAGAGCGTTCCACCTGTTAAACCAATCAGTGCATCAGTAGCCATTGTCTTTAAGAGCAGGTTGCGCTACCTGCAAACCGCTATGGAGCGTCTTTTCATCCAGATCAGAGCAGCTCGTCTGGGACTCTGCTGTAGAGCTTCCTCCTCCTCCTCTGCACTGATATATACATATAAATATTTTTACAAAAACAATTCCTATCGGCTACCTGAAAGTCCCAGATAGTTTATGTCCTCCCAGTAAACACGCTCTGGTCGTCTATGGTTTAACTGGCGATCAAGCCGTTTAAGACGATCTCTGCCATTTTCTCAGGGGTTCAACTGAGGCCAAATCACGGTTTTTATACAAGAGGTAATTCGAGAGGCGGAGCCGTTTGTGCACGTCCACATGTGACCAGGTGGACGCACATTGATGCCATTTGGACGCACTTATGTACGCGCCAACATGCGGCGTGTACCCGCAACCCACGATCGCAAGATACCGAGTTTGCGGAAAGGGCAAAAGACACGCCCATTGCCACACCTACAATGTGAGTAAGGGAGTCGACATAACGGGTAGCGGCTTTAGGGAGCGGAAGATTGCATTAGCGGTTAGCAGAGTTTCCTATACCCACAATTAGCGGGTAGCGGCTAGCGGGAGGTGTATGATCGGGACCTTAGTGTTCTCAAATCTGAGTGTCCATCCATCCATCCATCCATCCATCCATCCATCCATCCATCCATCCATCCAGAGATATACATCCTCTGGTGTGGGCCTCACCCCAGATGGACATGCTGGAAACACCTCCGTAGGAAGGTGTCCAGGAGGCATCCTAACCTGATAACTGAACAACCTGAGTTGGCTCCACTCAAAGTGGACGAGAAGGTGACTCTGCTCCAAGCCCTCTCCTAAGTAAGCCTCTTCTAAGCCATACTCACTAAAGTATTAAGAAAAATAGTCAAAACTGTTTCATCACGAAGACATTTTCAGAACTAACTGTATGATTAGTTGTGCTGGGTTACATAACAGCTGAAGCAATTAAGTTCCTAAGCAGAGCTTGGAGTGGCTCCCTGTTCCCCCCTGTCATTCTTAGCCTTTTCTCAGATGCACTCAATCCTGCAGCCCCCCCCCCACCACTTCAGTGCTAATAAGAAGAAGTAGATCGTACTCTATATAGCTGCCACATCTCATCAACCAGACCATGCCTCAAAAAACCGAACATGCAGTGTGTCTGGGAAAAGAGAAGGGAAGTAAGACTGGGTGGAGAGTTGGGGGGGGGGGGGGGGTGTAATCAAATCTCATAAATAGCAGGGAGCAGAGTTCTGCTGAAACAAATGAAGTTCTGCAAAGATGGGTTACTTCTTTTGTGTGAATTGAAAAAAGAAAAAACACAACCAAAGATCCGTAGCAACTATTTTCTGTGATAAATAGATGTTTGGGAGCTGAATCCTGCAGACAGACGCCCGCTGAAATCTGAAGAGACAACGTGATCAGCGGGATGACGATCCCGACACGTGGAACTGGAAGCTGTGATGTTTTCTGCCTCGGCGAGAGGAAAAAGACTTCAAAACAGGACGGGCTGCGTTTGTACCTGGTGCTCGCTCAGACGTTTGCGTTTCTATGGTAATCTAAAGCAGAGACACCCGTGAGACGGCAGCGAGCAGCGTGTTGCCTTAAAAGGATCATTTTAGACCACGAGCACCGACTGCACCCAAAGAAAATGCAGGCGTTTGCTTTTTCTTTTTTTTTTCTTCCCAAAAGATCAATTTAGCCCACTTCAGTGTGTGGAATCAATGCATTATTTTAATGTGTAAAATGATAAATGATCAACATGATTTAACGGCTAAACCGCTGGCATCCTGTGGCGAGCTAAAACAAAACGCTGACATGGATTCACAACTCACCTCGCAGAGCAAGGATAAAGATTCAATTTTTTTTTTGCGTTAATGCCTTTCGGGTTCGTGGATGTTTTTCATCTGAAAGTCGGTGGGACTTCTGGAATTTATTAGAAAACACATAAAACAGAAGTTATCTGTTGTTACCTCAGGTTTCTGCGCACCGCCAGGCAGCAAATATACATACGGGAAAGCAAAATGATGACATTCTTTTATCGCGGCGAAGAAACGAACCCTGAACAACATTAACATTTCAGCTGATGGATGGTCCTGCGATTCTGGCCTCGAGCAAAAACTGATGAGGGATTCGAGGGGGAGGGAGGGGGGGGGGGGGGTGTGCAACCCTTCATTCTCCTCATCTTTCCATCACTCTGTGCCTCCCTCGTTCTCTCCCCGGAGGCCGGAGGCTCGTGTTACAGCATTACAGCCTGCGGCGCTTCCTGCGAGGGTCACATTGGGTCGACCGACAGGACCGGGAGCCTTATTGAAACGGAGGCGGATCCTCCTGAAAGCGCAGAGGTTTATCATTACTTTTAAAAATGGTGGTTGGAAAATAAAGAAGAAGCCTGAAACCCGGCTGATTTAGTTGGTGCACGTGATCATTATGAAATAGGTTTGACTGGAGGGAGCCTTGCAGCAAGTGTCATCAGCTTCAAAACGTCCCGCCTGCTGTCATTGTGGTGCATATTTCATTTACCCGCGTCAGTGTTTATTTTTATGTCTTTAAAGATCTTTACAAATTCTGATCGTGAGACAGAAAGTGTCAGAGATGTACTTTGGGGCTAGACCATGAAGAGACTTGTACACTAGTAGAGCTGTTTTAAAGTCTATTCTCTGAGTGACAGGAAGCCAGAGACCTCAGAACTGGACTAATATGGTCGTATTTCCTGGTTCTAGTCAGGACCAGTGCAGAGACCTCAGGACTGGACTAATATGGTCGTATTTCCTGGTTCTAGTCAGGACCAGTGCAGAGACCTCAGGACTGGACTAATATGGTCGTATTTCCTGGTTCTAGTCAGGACCAGTGCAGAGACCTCAGGACTGGACTAATATGGTTCGTATTTCCTGGTTCTAGTCAGGACCAGTGCAGAGACCTCAGGACTGGACTAATATGATCGTATTTCCTGGTTCTAGTCAGGACCAGTGCAGAGACCTCAGGACTGGACTAATATGGTCGTATTTCCTGGTTCTAGTCAGGACCAGTGCAGAGACCTCAGGACTGGACTAATATGGTCGTATTTCCTGGTTCTAGTCAGGACCAGTGCAGAGACCTCAGGACTGGACTAATATGGTCGTATTTCCTGGTTCTAGTCAGGACCAGTGCAGAGACCTCAGGACTGGACTAATATGGTCGTATTTCCTGGTTCTAGTCAGGACCAGTGCAGAGACCTCAGGACTGGACTAATATGGTCGTATTTCCTGGTTCTAGTCAGGACCAGTGCAGAGACCTCAGGACTGGACTAATATGGTCGTATTTCCTGGTTCTAGTCAGGACCAGTGCAGAGACCTCAGGACTGGACTAATATGGTCGTATTTCCTGGTTCTAGTCAGGACCAGTGCAGAGACCTCAGGACTGGACTAATATGGTCGTATTTCCTGGTTCTAGTCAGGACCAGTGCAGAGACCTCAGGACTGGACTAATATGGTCGTATCTCCTGGTTCTAGTCAGGACCAGTGCAGAGACCTCAGGACTGGACTAATATGGTCGTATTTCCTGGTTCTAGTCAGGACCAGTGCAGAGACCTCAGGACTGGACTAATATGGTCGTATTTCCTGGTTCTAGTCAGGACCAGTGCAGAGACCTCAGGACTGGACTAATATGGTCGTATCTCCTGGTTCTAGTCAGGACTCATGCAGAGACCTCAGGACTGGACTAATATAGTCATATTTCCTGGTTCTAGTTAGGACCAGTGCAGAGACCTCAGGACTGGACTAATATGGTCATATTTCCTGGTTCTAGTCAGGACTTGTGCAGCAGCGTTCTGGATGTACTGCAGCTGTTTTACAGCTGGTTTAGAGCCCAGTGAGCAGGCTGTTACAGTAGTCTAACCTGGTGGAGACTAACGCATGGATTAGTCTTTCTAACTCTGGATTAGACACTATTCCTTTGATTCTGGCAAAGTTTTTTAGATGGTAAAAAGCTGCTGATGTTATTGCTTTAATGTGGCTGTTAAAGTTCAAGTCTGAATCCAATATTACCCCTAAATTTCTGACCTGATTTTTAGGTTCTAGAGAGTAAAGATTGAACAATAGGGTTCCAGGATTGACCCCTGGGGAACTCCACAGGTCATTTTATTTGTTGGAAATACAACAAATACGAGCGTGTGCACGTGAAAACGGGCGCATGCATCACGTGCACCAGTGTGTGTAAGACGTCATTCCCAGCAACGTCACTGAGGACGTTTATTATTATTAAAGGAGGACTTACGGCACTTACGGCACATGCATGTGTGTCCACTATTAACAGGAAGCCTTGTGACATCAAAAGCAGAAATGGTGGTGCAGTTTTGCATGTGCATGTGATGTGCATGGAGGGGCGCTTCTGGGTTGGACTCCAGCTGAATCATTTGGATGCTTCACCTTTTTTATGATCAGGTGCAACTTGCAGGCAGATCCATAAAACAGACAGATCTCTCCTGCAATCAGTCTGCGTCGTCCCCGGACTGTTACTGGGATCAGCACACGACAGCGCTCGTGGTGTTCAACCCTCTCGCATATCAGATCATTTCCTGATTATTGTTCAACTGACACAAAGACTCATTTCTGTTTTTATCTCGTCACCACCCGCGACTCCTGAAGCCAAGTTCTTCAGGAGAGAAAATATCGAAGGGATAGAGTCGGTAATTCAACCAGCCATCAACCTTTTCAGCGTTCGCAGTATAACTGGATCGTCTCCAGTCTTGTTTCTGGCTCTGTGAGCTTCTAAGAGGTCATGAAGTGCTTAAAGCTAAATGCTGGTATGTTGAATATTAATACGAATAAAGAATGTTAAAGGACACATATTCCAGCGGTTGCAATGAAGTGTCTGCAACAAATACTAGAAATACGCGACAAAATCAAACCACATCTTCCTCTTCTGTTCAAAGGAGGTGATAATTAGAATAAATTGATCACTGTCGTCAATTTGCCAGAGTGACAATTCATTTTATTTTAAATTTCTGTTTTGTTCTGCCTTTCTGTGCCCATATTCTGTTATTATGAGCCGTTTTAATTTTTCATTAGCCAGACTGAATTATCGTTGCAGATATCTGTAAGACAAGAAAACAAAAAAAGGACAGTTATCCTCAACGTCGTCCTTTCAGGGATAAACGAGGTTTCACATTACAGACATCTATAATTCAGCTGTAAATATCTGCAGCTGAATTATAATGATCCATAATGTCAGTTTCTGATATCTGCAGCTGAGATTGTACCCAGACATACTTTTCCCCGGAACAACATGACCGACTTCATTCTGTAATTTTGGCTGCATTTTACGTCAAGAAAAAGAAAATCAGGACCTCGAGTTATTATGTCAATCTAGTGTAATAATTACCACTTAAATAGTCCACTAAAAGTTAAATATTAACTTTTTTTTTCTAGTTTTTAAGCAAAAGTTAATCAGCTGAGTTTTGCACAAGCTGGACTCGATTATAATCATTTAATGAAATCTCAGACTTCAAGTAAAATGCAAATTGCATCTGTAACCTGTTTGAAACAGGATCATTTATTTATTTATTTTTATATTTCTAAATGTGTGTGAGAACGAGACAGCGTGGCCACATAAACAAAGAATGAACCAAGAACCGTGACGGGGAAACTAACAACTTCAACATATTTAATTTAAATAACTGGAAGAAAACTCACCTGTGGAACCGAACTGATGGTTAATTAACTTACTCACCAACAATGTGAGTTTTTACATTAAAAATGCTTTTAAAAATGGTTTTCTTCAGTATTTGAGTATCTGAAATCCAATTTGAGAACATCATTTAATAGATTTAACATTATTCATCAGTCATTTAGGAACAAAGCGCTGACGTGTTTATGTGATTTATCTTTACATGACGCCCACTGTTACATAACCACGTGATATTCTTGAACCAGCTGATAGAATGAATGTCGTTGACCACATCGGACACTTAATAGTCTCAATCCATCATATTTTCATCAAAATAATTTTGCGGCGGTCTGAAATAATTCCCTGAGAGTTGGTTTCAATGAAAAAATATTCTCTGGTTGTCTTGTTTCCGGCCGCTTGTGTTTCCGGCTGTTTTCTATCACAGGCTGATAGAGACTACAGAGGTAGGAGACCATTTTGAAGTTGAGCATGCAACTTGAACTGACCAACGGTAAAAAAAAAAAAAAAAAAGCAAGTATTAAACAGGTTGTTGTGGAAGGAGACCTTTAAAGGAATCACAGAAGGACTCAGGAGAGGCTTCTGGGATGTTTGCAGGTCAGTCAGATGAGCCTCCAGCTGTTTGATGTCAGTAAACATCGTTTCTGGTTCCATTCTTGCTTTTCAGCTACTTTACAATTACAACAGTTCACCACTTTAAAAAAATGTGACCACAAAAAAAAAAAAAAAAAAAAAAAAAAAAAGGGTGAATGGTTGTCACTCAAACCACGTATGTGTGTTCAGTCAGGGGGAAAGTTTACTTTAAATGTGAGGCATATTTTGTTCCTGAAAATGCCGGCCTGTCACCTCCCCGCCGAAGATCGTCTCGACGGCGACGCATCGGTGCCGCGGACGAAACAAAAGGCAGAAACGTCTCCGCTCACCGGAGAAACGGCGGCACGATATGAAAACACTCAGAAATAATGACAACCTGGCATTATTAAAGCACAGGGTCCAGACAAGCAGCCGTCATGTTGTGAATAATCGCTGGTCCTCGGAGGGAACGACTGATTCATTCACCGCCAGAATAAAAAACAACAACAACAAGATGAAAACAAAAGACAACACCAAAGAACCCCTCCATTAGTGTCATGGAAGTAAAAGTCTTCTCCACACCGCGTTATGCAACCAACAGAGACTTTCTGTCGACGGCAGCGTTGAATACGTTAATAAAAGGCTGGTTCTGAGCAGAAACCCAGGAGCAGAAACCCAGGCGGATGTCAGTCCGTCACCCAGAATGCACTGCGGAGAGCACAAGCTCGCATATTTTCTCCCTGCAAAGCGGCGCCGTTAGTTTGCTTCGACGGGCGGTGAAACGGCATAATAACTGGAGCACCCCCCCCCCCCCCCCCCCCCCCCCCCCCCCCCCCCCCCCCCCCACAGGCGGTGCAGACGAGCGGCAGCAGAATTAGAACGCGGCCTTCCTGAAGGCCGAGGCGTCGAAAAAGACGAGATCAATAACGGCAGAGAATCCATGGCGGGAGCGGTTGTTTTTAGATTTACAGCAGGGGTGAACCTCTCTGGGCAGCTGCAGCACATCGCTTGGAGAACTTTTAACAGTCCTGCCTAGGTGTGTTTGGATAACGGCGCGTCTCCTGGGGCTGGAGGTGGCCTCGGGTCATGACCTCGCAGCACAGAAAACGAAGTGGCATTTTGGCTTCAAATCCAAATAAAACAGGATCCCCGACTGAAACCTGCAGCGTCTCGGACCTGCGTGGAAGCCCTGTCGCTAGCGCATAAAACTGAATAAACCACCTGCGATTGCAGAGCGATATCTTGAAGCCCGCGGGGGGCGCATTTGTTTGTCCGCTGCAGCCAGACATCAATACAGCATCAGTAACAACAGACTCCCCGTCGAGCTTTGGCCTCGGGATGAAAAAAAAATCATAAAAATATGAGCAAAGACAGAGATGGATAGAAGGAATCAGCGTGCAACTGAGCTGATTAATAATGACTCTGTGGTGGAGATGACAAAAGAAGGAGCTGCACTTTGGTCTTCTTAGCAGCCAGGTGCAGCGAGATGCTTAGGGCTGTAGCGATACACTAATCTGGCGATACGATACACGATATTCGGCTCACGGTATGATATATATCGATATTCATCTCACAATACATTTACATCATTTTCCGATCAGTTTCATTTATTTGAACAGTGCAAATTGTTGCTTGCAAGCTTTTAAAGGTGGGACATGAGGGTTTTGGAAGAAAGTTAGAATATCGATACCCGCAGCTGAAAAATCGATACTCTCCGGGGAAATAAAATATCGATATACAGTCATGGATAAAAATTATTAGACCACCATTTTTTCTTCACTTTCTTGTTAATTTTAATACCTGGTACCACTAAACGTCATCATGTGACTAAAACAAACAGAAAAGAAAACACTGAATGCATAAAAGCAGTGTTTTTGGCAGTACAACGCCATAGCTATTGATGTAAAAACTTAAGTGATTTAGGTTATAATCAAGAAAACCATGGAAAATGGTAAGATATCAGCTCTTAAATAAAACTCTTATGAGCAATCTTTGTGGTTATCGTTATGTTTGTCCAAACAAATGTACCTTTAGTTGTACCAGGCATTAAAATGAACAAGAAACTGAAGAAAACAAGGGTGGTCTAATAATTTTTTCCATGACTGTATATCGCAGAATCGATAAAATCGCTCAGCTCTAGAGATGCTGTTTGTCACCTATAAACAGGAGGATTTTAAACGCAATTTATGCGACTTCAGAAGTTCGAAGCCCCCCCCCCCCCCCCCCCTCCTCCCTGCTGAGTGTCCTGAGGGCTGAACTGTGCTCCTCTGTGACCGTCTAATGCCTCTGCCGTGCACGGTCTCTTTCATCTGAACTGCAGAGCTCCACTCCGGTGCCGACAGAATTAGACACTGACTCATGGATTTGACTTGAGCTCAGGGCTGCAGGCTTGGAGGACTCTCTATAATGACATTGCAGTGGAAAGAGAGCGACCGGTGACTCAATCGAAATGTTTGCCGAATAACAACAAAATCGTCGGAGGTGCGTGAAAAAGAGCGTTGTATCTTAAATTTCAAAGATCGAGCCATCTGAATATATAAAAAGGATCTGAAAGGAGCAGAGGATAGAAGGATTAAGCCTCAGATATTTTTGAACGCTTGATTTATTTGTGTTGTCGTGCGCCGTTTGGAAACAACATGAAGGGCTGCGTCAGTTTGCAGGACCCTTTTAAAAAAAGTCATAAATGAAGGAAGTTGTCAAAAAAATAAAAAAAGATGCGGAGGCAAACAGACACAATTCTGACAGCAGCTTTTCTGTTTACTGCAGCGCACAGATGTTTGACTGTTCTTCCTTAGAGTCGCACGTCGATGTCACTTCAAAAGCTCGATTTCCTTCATGAACGCAGATTTACAACGTTAGATAACCACCTCTGATGCCGGCGAATGACAGCAGATATCCAAAAGTGACGGGATACCAGGAGGCGATAAAGGGAAGCGAAAGTTTTTAGAGCTCCACTTGGAGGGAGGGGATTAATTGAAAGTAATTAAGGATGTAACTTTCTCCCCAGGGACCAGTTCAAGCCTTCTCCCCCCCATCAATCAGCAGCTGTAAGTGGCAAGCCTAAACCAGCAGAGTCGCAGCACAGTGCGGACAGACACGCTTCTTAAGCAGCAGTCATTCATCATTCTGCCGAGCTGTGATGAAGTCAAAGGAATGTTCAAAGCTGAGCTGATGAGATACTGTCAGAAAAAAAACCTGAACTGAGGCAAAAAAACTGTTGCTGGAAACTGAGGAGGCAGGGACTCAAAGTTGAAGCTGCACAGATGAAAGCAGCCTTATGTAACACGAGAGCGCAAGTTGCTGTCATGAAAAAAGCCACTCTGTGTCGCAATACCACTTCTGACCACACGAGGGCAGCGTATCAGGGTAAAAGTTAAAGGTATGGTGGAAGATCTTTTTTTGCAGCATTTTTTACAATATTGCCTGAAACTATGGAAGTATTTCTGTGCCATCTGAGTTTGAATACGAATTTTTAAGATTAAAATTTTCAGCATCAAAATCAGACTTTGAATTTTAAAAAACATCAGATTTCTAGCACTGAATTTTTTTTGCCTCTGAATTTATTTTGTTAAAAAAATTCAGTGTTAAAAAAAATTGCTTAAAAATTCAGTTTTTCAAAATTCAAACGCAAGAAATTCAACATCCCAAAAATTCAGTGTAAAAAAAAATCAACATCTCAAAAAAATTCAGTGTAAAAAAATTCAATTTCTAAAAAAATTCAGTGTAAAAAAATTCAACCTCAAAAAATCAGTGTAAAAAAATCAACTCAAAAAATTCAGGTAAAAAAACCAGACTCAACATCCGGGTCACCAGGGAGAAGCAATCGATTCCTGTCTCAATCAGCCAATGTCTGCCAATCAATGCTATTGGTCATGACACCCACCCAGATAGTAACGGACGGTCGGCCATGGCAGCAAACTCAGGTGATTGCTGCGGTGAGGCTGCCTAATACACCCATCAAATATCAATGCACCCCCCATCTCACGCGTTCACAGTTTCGTTACTCGAGGACCTCCCTCAGCTCTGGCAATCAGGTTAGCGGACAGCGTTGCTATTTGAAAGCCAGAAATCAAGTTAGCTCGCACAGATCATTTCGTTGCAACAATAGCAGAGAAGAAGACGTCAAACGGCAGCAAAATCAAAGGGAAAACTGTTGTTGAAAAAGCAACAGCCATGCGGAAGCTAACCGAAGAACGAAACAGAACAAGAGTGGTTATTGGTACGGCTTTCCAGTGCTGGCGCCAGCTAAAAAAAATGAAAAGCGGCTCCAGACCGACGCCAAGGTGACCCAGTTTCTACTGGATAGGTGAGATGATGCCGTTCTGATTATATAATATTTCAACATGCTGCTGATCGGTTATGGGTATTGTAGGCGTATTCACCCAGTCAGTGAGAAAATGAAAGATGGTGACAAAATTATTGTCCATCGAGTGACATGACGAACATATTCCAGCATGTTTCGCTAAGTTACCAACTCTGTCAACTAGGCTACAGTACTATGTGTGACACCGTTAGCTAGGCTGTTGTTATCCTTGACGGAGAAGACGCCATGGCTTGAAGTTAGCCAGCCACTCTGATGCTACTTGTTGTTGGCAAGTCGACGTGAGTGCTAGCGAATGCTCGTGAACTTCTGTAAACGCTTGAGATAGCGTGCACTTTCATGTAGTCGTGAATCGTGTGAAGGCGTGGTTTCGAGGGTTGGGCTGAAGAGGAGGAGGCGGAGCCTTTGGGAGGAGGGAGGGAGTGTATATTTTCAAAATCTCACTTGAGTTGGATTGCTGGAACCGTTTTTTTCAAAGATCTCCCACCCTACCTTTAACGTGTCAGCCCCTGGTGTGCGGCTCTAGCAGGACAAGTCATTCTCATTAAACAACCAGTGATGCGCAACAACAAATCTACACAGAATAAAATATGACTTGATTTGCCCAACGATGAAACAAAAACCAACAACAGTAATAGCTTTATAGCTGAATCTCTTTAGTTTGCAAGTGAGGTGAATTTCTTTCTCATTGTTTTACTGCACAAGACAACTGTTTGCTCTTAAAGTAAACTAAAATGCTACTTTTTTTTTTTTTTAAAAAAGGAATGTAGACGGATCTGCCTGTGCTTGCAGTGTTGCAGACAACGGTGGAAATACTGAGCTAGCTCCTCCATCGGTATGCTATGAAGCACTGCAGGAGATACATGTAGGGGATTAGCTGGAGTTAAATCTGTGCAGCAGGAGGAAATCACCTAAGTGTCTGGTCTGTGTCTGCTCTGAATTACAGCTGCGGGAGGTCACAAGTTCACAGGATGATGTGCAGTCGGCACCTCGGAGGCAAAGCGAATCCCTCTATACCCAACATTTCTGCGGAGAATACATTAAATGGTAAAGAAATGGAAACAAACTAAAGAGCGGCCACTGACCTTGGCCTTGCCGGTGCTCTGCAGGATGTGCACCAGCGCGCACGCCATCTCCTCCTTGCTCTTGACGCTAATGGCCGGCTCCAGCACCGAGCACAGCAGCATGTAGTTGTTGGTGGTGTACTCCGCGAACTCCTTGTACATCTCCATGGGCAGGATGTTCATACTCTGATAGCGCGCCTTGATCCGGATCATGGGCCCCGACGTCTTGCCCTTGGGAGGGTTGGGAGTGCTGACGGGGTACCACTTCTCCACGAACTGACGCCCGGTGACGGTCGGGACGGGGAGGGGATGTTGACGAGTCCGATGTAGTTGTTTTTGTCTTTCTTTTTCTTCTTGTCTGTGTCTTTGTAAAGGTGCGCTGTGATGCTGCTCCTGACAGCAGGCAGGTTGCTGAACTCAAAGTGCTCTCCCCAAAACACATTGTCAGTCTTGAGCTTGCAGGTTGTGCGGGCGTACAGAGAGTCATCGAGGCAGAGCTCGCAGAAGTACTTCTTTTTGGCTGGCAGGTCCTTGGCTTCGATAATCCAGAGCCTCAGCAGGTTTTCCACCCGACGACTGTTGTCCTGGAGACACGGAGAATAACAGGCGGCTTTAATCTTCAATGTAACGTATACACATTTATATGCATTTGATCAGTCCAATAAATGGATGGATGATACAGAAATGAAAATAAAGGATAACCCCGCTGTTCTTCAGTTTACTTTGGCTTTTATGTCTTTATAGACAGCATGAACTCGTGGTATTTCACATTTTCCTTGTCAACTTCATTTCATTTCGTAATCATGTTCCCAAAAACTGGTACACGACGCAATTTAGTGAAGTGAAGTAAAAGAAAAGAACAGTCGGCAGGTGAGTGCAGCGGTGAGTTGGTGCAAAAGCCGAATCCGCGAATCACTGAGCCTTTGAGGAACGAACGCGTGAGAAAAGCACCGAAATGTTCAAAACAAAGCTTCTACAAGAAACGTTCGAAAGGGATTTACAGATTTGTCCTTCTGTGGCACATGATAACGTAGACGCCGGTAACCTTGGAGCCCTCGGGCGGTTCTGCAACTAGAGCGGTCATTGATCCAACGCATGACGTAACCACATGCAAGAAAGACCGGTTCTCAGGCTCTGTGACGCAACAGCTTCCTTCACAAATGCCACTTAAAACTGTAACGGTGTTGACTTCCCTGGGGTCGGGGCTACGCCGAGGAACCTCTCCAGACCGTTATCAGCAACAAGTCCAAGTTTTAAAACAAAAAAACCGCCAATGACACAATATGACGCAATATGATGGAAGGAATAAGAGCTGAGCGATTTTATCAATTTTGCGATATATATCGAAATTTTATTTCCCCAGAGAGTATCGATTTTTCAACTGGGGGTATCGATATTCTAAGCTTCTTTCAAAACCTCCATGTCTCACCTTTAAAAGCTTGCAAGCAACAATTTTGCACTCTTTAAATAAATGAAACTATTTTTCTCAACAAATCTTTTATTCATTTTGTCCAGCATTTGCAAGCTGCCTGTCAGCCATATAATGTGTAATTGATGCTTTCAGTTCAATTAATTCAAACAAAGTCATTGGAACACTCACAAGATGTCACCAAAATCACTTTGTCCCTTTAAAATCTTTTGGAAAATGATGTAAATGTATTGTAAGATGAATATTGATATATCCATGAAGAGACTTTCAAACATTTATATATATGCAGCATTAGCTCTTTAGTGCGCGCCAGTCACTGAAGAACTAATGAATTTCCTTCGCAGTCTGCCGGCCCACTCTCATGCCATGAATTGGCTTTGCAAAGAGAGGGGGCATGTTCTGATCCATTATTACGTCTGCCTTGAAAACCACCTCAGAAAATGAATAGAAAGACTAATAATGACATTATTAAATAGAAATATCAGAGCCTCTCAAGGCTGCAAGGAGTCTATGAAAATATGAAGTACTGCTGGCTCTACTTTAGAAAGTTGAATTAGAAAAAAACAAAAAGCAGTTTGATTCAATAAAAGTTCACCTCTGCTTCATGTTTCTGCTCCTTTTATCTTTTTATTCATTCTCTCAAGCATGTTATTTATCATTTCTACTCACTATGTGGTACATTCAAAGGCTTTCTAAAGATTAAATCATTTGGTGATATATGGTCAAATACGGTCAAAGACCGACGAGGTTCGTTTTTTTCTTCTTGCTAATTGCTCCTAACAGTGAATTTACCTGGAAACAGCCATTTAATGGCATTTCTCTTTACTTTTGGGTCTTGAAGTTTATCTTTTACTCTTCTTGACTTGTAGATCAAGTTCAAATTACCAACAAAGTTTTCATTGCTTTGCTGAAAAGCACGAAAGGCACGACACTGTGAGAATCCACGAGCCAAATAGTCTAAGATTTGCTTTCTATCAATGTTCGCGGTAAAATCTCTTTATGAGGTCTCTCTCACATCTTTCCTTGATTGTGATCGGCTGCCAATTCCTGGATGGTGTAATCAATAAATATGAAATCTCATGTGGGATAAGCTGCAGCCCTGTTCAACCATGAACAGGGAAAAAAACACCTCTATCAAGAATCAATGGATAGGTACTTCCTTCATCTTATTGCGTTTTCATTGAAGCCAAGTGATTCAGAAAGAACTGGATCTGTAGTTTTTATTTTTTATTTTTGACTGCACTAGGGTTTCTATTCTCACCGTCAGATCAATACTTCTCTGCTGTGTGAAAAACTGATTCAAATGTTTCACAGACCTTTCAAAGAGGAGCTTGTATAGTTTTGCTGTTATATAAGCACTTCGAGGGACTTAGATCTTTAATGCAAACTCTTGTCTTTTTGCTTTTTTTTGTTTGTTTTTCTTTAGCCATTTGCTCGTCTGTCCAACGATGCCGTCCTCCAGGTCAGTCCTTGACTTGCGCGACCCGTGCACAGTCAGCCTGGATGTGCTCGCCGTCCGGCGCAGCGAAACCGTTTGACTGAACAAAGCAGGACGTTAGAAGCGTCTCATCGGAGACGCCGCTCTTTGTCCCGAAGGATCCGTCTCACCCCTGAGCTGGCCTGTATGTGACCTCCGCTGGAACCTTCCCTGTGCGGAACAATGCTTTTATTGTCGCTGGTTTCGTTGCTTCGCTCCAGATTTTTATCCGTGCTGTCACATGTGATCTGTGGTGACCTGGAGGCGCTGAGGTTTTCCAAATTCTGCAGATTTTTGTGATAAGACGGCACATTCTCTGTTATACAAATGTTCTTGTCATCATACGTAATTATCCAGCTGCCATCTCCTTTACAAATGTGTTGACTGTGCATGGTGGTAATAATATATATATATATATATATATATATATTTTTTTTTTTTTTTAATCCAGAATGAGGGTTGTATAATGCTGGTTCCTCCTTCAGCTGTCGTGTTTCAGTAAAGAAAAGGAATGCCTTGTAACACTTTCTTCTACCTTTATTTTCCTTAATATCTTCAGTTTCTATACAATCAGTTGCTATCATCTGAGTGTTTGCACGTTTAGCTAACGGTGACGCGTCTCCTCAGGCCACGCCCACATTAATATGATTTCATTTACCGAAGTTTGGAGGTGGCTGGACAGAACCAAAAGCAGCTAGAGACACTGAGACCCACATGGACATTCTAGATTCATATCAGGGATCTTAGAAACTGTAGGTTTGCTGGTTCCTCAAGTTCCCAAAAGCAGAGCCTGAAGTTATCAGGCTCCTCTCTTGTGGAAGCAGCTCGATCTGGTGTTCAGGAAACAGACAGCCTCTTTACGTTCAAGATTGGACTTAAAAACATTTCCTTTTGATAAAACTAATAGTTGGGCATAATATAAATACATTTGGTTCTCCAGCGAAGGGAATATTATGACTAGACATATTTTTTGCAATGCAGTCTTTGCTGTATTTTGTCCCTCTTCTCTCTCTGTCCTCCAGTCCTCCACTTTTCTTCTTTTACCCGGCTGGTCTTCAGCAGGACGGTCCCCCCTCATGATCCAGATGTTCTCTACTTGCTACTGTTTCTTCATTTCTTATTTGCTCGGGGGTCAAGCCCTGAAAGGTGCCTGGAGACAGTTTGTGTCCTTATAGCTGCTTTTTCAAATGAAGTTGATTTGAGCTGAATTGGTTTGAATTGTTGTCTCTGTATACTGTCATCTCAGAACCACAACCAGCTAGGGCTGCACGATTATGGAAAAAATGATAATCACGATTATTTGGATCAAAATCACGATTACGATTATTAATCAAGATTATTCAACAATAAAAAATATTTTTTGTTCAGAATGTTATTTAAAATCACGATATGAAATATAACCAAGAAAGTATTGCATAAGGGATGGAAAAATTATATAAAAGGCAATAGCATGAAACTTAGGCGGTCCTAGAGATTTTTGGCCATAAACACCAGCCTGTAAACATGTCTTAGCTTCAAGAACGCCCAAAGGCAGGTCACTACATTGTCCCCTACACTACATTGTACATGGTCACGATTAATCACGATTTTCAAAATTTTAATCGTGGCAACCAAAAATCACGATTTCGATTATTTTTCGATTAATTGTGCAGCCCTACAATCCAGCCAGGGCCTGGTTCTGCTGGAGGTTCTTTTTAGCCCCGCTAACCGGGTTTTTTTTCCTATCTGGTATCGCCTCAAGCTCACTAAGGATCTGGGGTATTATATCGAAGTGGCGATCTGCTTTGAATTTTGGGCTTGGAAAACACTTGATTATGAATTGGAATGAAGTGGATAATGTGTAGATTACAATGAACTGGACTGAACTGGAGTATAATTTGGATTTAATCGGATTATATTTAACTTCGTAAACTTTGACTGCTCTCTGTGTACAGTGCCTGGAGATGACTCTACTGTGAACTGGTGCTGTGCAGCTGAAGTGAACTGAATTAAATGATTTGCTCTCCCTGATCACGACGTCTCTTTCCCTTATTTACTGAGCCTCTGTCATGTGGCGGTTTACCCGAATATGATGTGCAGACACACCACAATTACAACTTTAGCTTCGGCTGTCACATGGCCAAACTCTGCATTTAACAATGTTGCAGCTTTTAGGCTTTTAGGTTTTCAGAATGTTTTCACTTGTGCATGAGTATAGATGGAGTTATGTGTTTCGACGATGTTTTGTAGTGTGGATGGAGATATTTTCCAAAAACAGCTGATTGATTGCCCCTGTTTTAAAACAGTATTTTAAAGCTCTACTGAAGGAGGTTGTAGTTTTGTGCTAGCAGAGGTGCTGCCAGTACTGCGGTTGTGCCAAAGTGGAGGCAGTGTCAAAGTGTAAAACCTGTTTATTTATTCAATACAGCTACAGCAATTTCCTCACTGCCACACCGCACTGCACGCTATCTCCAAAAATCATGAAATTATTTAAAATATAAAGCGAAGGCAGACAAGTAGAAATAACACATACCTCCAAAAAGCACAGACACCCCCTAACTTCTATTCTGAAATAATGAAGGATGCCGGCAGTGAAGACGGCATGTGATTTGGACAATTTTCTTGGCTTGGCATGTTTGCCACCTAAACTCCCGCCACAGCTGCGTTTATCATGATTACACCTGGTGCTGAAAAGATGAAAGCACTCAAGCACTTCTCTGTGCAACCTTCGCATCCTCGGCCGAGCAAGAGACGCAAAGCCTGATGGAAACATGTCGGTCTGTTGTTGTTAAATGAATGACAGCCCGGTGTCAACGCTGTATTTCAGTGCCATCAGTGCTGCAAGCCGTGGTTGGGGATAGGGACGCGTATTTGTGTCGGTTGCTTCGCGTCCCCCCCCCCATCCCGGCCGCTGTGCTTTTCACGTACCTTGTTCGGCTGCACCGCTCTCCTCAAATTCTCCATCCATTTGTCTCTCTCGGCCGACGAGCGACAGGAAAAACATTTGCTTCCTGTGGAGGTAGTGACCTACCGCGGTGGAACAGACAGAAGAAAAACAAATGCTTCAGTGATCAAACCCCGGTTGTAAAAATGACAGAAAAAAGAGTTTTTGTCTAAACTTGGCCCAGAAATATCACCGTGTTTGTGACAGCAAAATAAATGGATGGAAAACTCAAACACGCACAAGTGGATGTGCAGAGGCTGGAAATGACTCAGCATAAAGAAACGGCTCGAATAAACACAACAAGGAGATGCATTAAAGTCCTCATGAAGTCAGCGTTCTATATGATCTTTATGCACATGAAGTCACTTTTACAGCAGTATCTGTCCCAACAAAGTGACTGAAGTAGCTTTGCTATTAGTCTTATTGATATTTTGGAGCTCGTCATTCCCTGAGATGTTATTAAAAATGCTGACGAAATTAGCACCGACCTTTGCAATCAAACAGCTAAAAAACTAAAAGAAATGTTGGCTGTATATGAACCCATTATGACCTAGGGCCTGGCTGAAGAAAAAAAAATTCTGTAACTGTTCACAAACACCATTTAACTCTTCGTCTCTGAAAAAACTCTAAACACGAGAGGAAGAACCCTCTGAACCAGCTGCACAGCCGGTTAGCATGTAAACCATAACGATTCGGCTGAACCTGCAGCTGCACGCTAAGTTGATTAGCGTCGCAACAAGAATTGATTTAGCAGCTCAACTGGAAGTACGCTATGACGTCAACATTAACCCCATAGAGCCAGCACCACTGACATGAAATTAATTGGTTTACATAACAAAAAATAATTTCTGATTCCACAGAAAGCTGTTATTCATTCCCTTAAATAACTTAGGAATATCTTTTGCATCCTGTTGTCATTAAACTGTTTGAAAAGTAGCTGATGTGACGATTTTATCACAACCATCAAATCAAGCGTTTATTGTCAGTCATTGTAACTTGAATCATAATTACTGACACTTTGATGGGCAGTTCAAGTTACAGTCACTCAAAATAAAAAGCATCCCTATATATATATAGGGATGCTTTTTATTATAGCATATAATAAACTAAACGTCATCATGTGACTAAAACAGACAGAAAAGAAAACACTGAATGCATAAAAGCAGTGTTTTTGGCAGTACAACGCCATAACTATTGATGTAAAAACTTAAGTGATTTAGGTTATAATCAAGAAAACCATGGAAAATGGTAAGATATCAGCTCTTAAATAAAACTTTTATGAGCAGTCTTTGTGGTTATCGTTATGTTTGTCCAAACAAATGTACCTTTAGTTGTACCAGGCATTAAAATGAACAAGAAACTGAAGAAAACAAGGGTGGTCTAATAATTTTTTCCATGACTGTATATATATGTATATATATATAGCTGAAAAAGTCTAACTGCTCAATCAAATCAGCGGTTTTACCTCCATAAATAACATACAGTCTAGGCTCAAGCTCTCCACAGTTCTCACGTCAAACTGAAATGCTTGGATTTAAAACCAGCTGACCACTTTATGATTTTTTTTCTTTTTTAATCAAAGAGCTAAATTAAAAAACTGATTACGGAAACAATTTTTGATCTTGAACTCCACAGAGAAGGCAGTTGAAGTGGTTTGTTGTTGCAACTGAGAGCGAACACTGAGTCACAACTTTACTTGACCCAGAAACCAGAAACAAACTAATTAAAATGACTCAGAGTTTTAATCTCTGGCGTCCTCTGGGCATCCAGGCTGCACGCTGAACAACTTAAACAGTAGCGGCAACAAGAGCTGTAATCACAACACTTACATATCATCAGTCTCTAAAGTGGTTTTGATGAATGTGTTAGGGACTGATCTAAGCCCGGTTCACCCTCCCCTTACCTCTGCTGGGCGTCAAACGTGCCTCATTAACGACGAGACTACAACGGGTTTTGAAGCTTTACTGTTGCCTGCTGTGATGGTAAACAACACTGATGAGGCCGGCGAGTCAACACGAGGAGAGAAGCAGACAGAGAAGCCGAGGCGAGAACTTGAAGACGTTAATAAGGGTTGGTGATAAAACTCTGTTGGTTAGTCAGTGTGGATCAACCCTTAAAGGTTACGCCGCCTTTGTCCAGCTCAGAGTAAAGCTTTGATGAATTCTATGACAACGAGAACATCATCACAACTCATTAACGCACAACGAGACAGTTTGTAACCCTTTCACGGCACTAAAATCGAGTGATTGGATGTTTCCTTTTTGGATATATTTAACAGGCATGGACCCAAAGACAGTGGTTGTACCGCACAGTCGCACAACATTAAATTATGGAGCTGGTAGTCAGTATAGCGAGTTTAACAACCAGACTGGTATCAGTCCACTAACCCTAACTTCGCTAAATGACTAGGGTTGGGAACGAGAACTGGTTCCTGTAGAGAACCGGTTCCGTGTGTTTCAATTCCATGGAATCGTTTGGCAGTTTATCCAGCGATTATCTTATCGATTCCAACCAGCACGAATCTTCGCGTAATTTACGCAAGTTACGCACAGTTAATTCCAGAAAGCACTTACGTGATTAAGTTACGTCAGTTTAGCACGTTCATTGGAGTTGTAAACAACAATGGCGCCCACCAGGTTCAATGCTCCAAAGTTTGGATTCACTTCACCTAAAGAAAGATGGCAACAAGGCAACTTGCAGTCATTGTAAAGTGGAGATAACAGCGTCGGGAGGGGAAACACGGCTAACACGCAGAAACATTTGCGCACACAAAACATGCGATAACGAGTGTTGTGTTTTTTGACGGGCTTCGGACTGATGGATCTCACCCAGCAGCTAGCGGCAGTAGCCAAGCTAAGATCACCTCTGCGGTTACTACGGAAGGCAACTCTGGTTAAGTAGCTATCCCACTGCCTATGTGCTTCTTTGTAAAACACGCTATAACATTAACGCTATGCTATTAAACGAATGCCTTCTGCATTACATTTAGAAGATGACCGTGACGAGGCTTGGGAGAGTCTGGCTGGCAAGGCTGGAAGAATGATTCTTTCTGCAAAAGAATTGTTGTTA
This sequence comes from Hirundichthys speculiger, assembly GCA_018398805.1. NCBI lineage: Eukaryota > Metazoa > Chordata > Actinopteri > Beloniformes > Exocoetidae > Hirundichthys > Hirundichthys speculiger. The sequence continues at coordinate 132,972 of JAGFBZ010000732.1, read as the reverse complement.
ATTGTATAGGATTTTCAGATTTGCACTATGCACTGTTCCGTTGTATTTGATAGTATTTATCTTTCTTTATTATTAATTTTGAGTGCTTAAAGGGCTCATATATCCTTTTAAAAGGGAGATTTTTTTTTAATTTCTATTAAGAAAAATCAGTTAGTAAAATGTTACACATTCTTGTGTATTTGCACAGTTAATATTACAACAGTTACATATTATCTTTCGGCCTCTTTTGACCTCGCTGTTGAGTTTGTAAGGTCGTGACTTCTAAGTAAAAAAAATTGATGCTAATAAAACTGTTTGTTCTCCTTTTCCCCCCAAATTAGAATCGATAAGAGAATTGATAAAGAATCGAATCGTTAAACTGTATTGATAATGGAATCGGAATTGGAAAAAATCTTATCAATTCCCATCCGTATAAATGACTGTTGTGGGTTTAGCAGTAAAAACTTGGTATTCCAAGAAGGCAATTCTGCAACCATCTGGGTTGTTCTGAACAGTCCAATCACATCAAGCTCATCCCTACCCTGTTGCGATTGGTTTGGTCTGTTTCGTACCGAGGTGCCAGACCTACTCCGCCTCACCAGGGTAGTGTTTTTAAACCAAACTGTGACCTCTTCCATCACTAAATGTCCATTTGTGTGCTGGTTAATACGACCCATACTCATACAGGACTCAGGTCAAATAGCAGCATTGCTAACTGGATTGCTTTTGTCTCATTGTTGTTCTCGAAGAGACATCTCCACTCAAATCTATTTTTCATTATAATACGTACCCCTCGAGGTACTACTCACATACCTATACTGCTGTCTCTGGTTGCCTGACCTAACTCATCCTACTTCACGAGCACGGCAACGCCAGATGCACGTCAATGAAAGGGCAAATGTTTCCTCCTCACCTCAAAGCAGTAGTCCTGCCCGAGGATGCTGCTGTGAACGGGCTTGATGATGACCTCGTCCTCCATGCTTAAGTCAAGGGCTTCCACAGCGCTACTGGGGCTGAGCAGTGATTCATGGGAGCGAGACTCCTTCAGTCTTGGCATCAAATGAGATCTAAGAGAGGGAAGGAAGAGAGAACTGAGTCACCGTGCAGAGGAAGTGAAGGAGAGGGAGCATATGTACCGCTCATACCAGCAAGCGTTCATGGTGAGTGTGAAGACGAAGGGTGTGAGGATGACGAAGGGACGGCGCTACGCTTGCCTCGGAGCCGCTACTGAGCATCAACACATAATCATGCACTCACTTCTACGGATCGGCTGCTAATGGATGCTTTGTGACTTCTCATTTACAGCTTCAAACATCGATGAACGAGTGAGCGCGAGAGCTTGAAAGTCGTGAGTCCAGCTGAGCTGCCAGCTGACGCAGTGGCTGCAAACAGGAAGCGGCTCGTGTCATTGATTATCATTAATGGTCAGGCCGAAACAATTTCCAGAACGTGATGATGGCGAAGAATAATAAAACCACTTTGCCAGCTGTTTATGTAAAGGCTCGTTTAACGTGCACCGTCCAAACAGCAGTGATGGCGCTGGTCTCGGACAGAGGCGTAGAAAATGACATTTCTGAGTAAAAATAAATGCAACAGTTCAATATGAGTTCAATATGACAATTTCTAAAAAAGGCATGAAGTGGAACTGAATTCAAATGCTGCTGTTTTATTTTCATCTTTTAAAGTTTTGGCAGAACAAAAGAGGAAAAAGAGCTGGAAGCTAAAAAGTCTGGGCACCTGGGGTGTTTGAAATTTCAGAAACGTCTCCCTTTGGCAAGTATGACGGCCCCCGGAAACGCTTTTTGTCGAGCTTTTCAGCTCCCGCTCTGAGAACTTTCGCTCAATCCTTCTGTGAAAGGATTGTAAATCTGTGAGATTCTCGGGCCATCTTGCATGCGCTTGCACGCTTCTGAGGTCTGTCCACGGATTTCAGTGTTACTTTCCCTCCACAGAGACAAGACGAAACCTTTAGCAGCTTTTGAAGTATTCGCACTGTGGACTGAGTGGAGTTCGGAAAGATTATATTGAAGAAGAATTATGACAGTGTAACGACATGTGGATGCCGAACAAGCCCAAAGCATGATATATCCACCACTGTGCTTACGAAGACGCCTTTAACTCCGGCGTGCTCCTTTAACATTTCCATTAAAGTCATATAGATTTGACTGTGGCTGCATGTTAAAACAGTGCATCAACATCTGAAAGTCTCCTGAATCTTCCTCAAGGTCTTTTGCATTAAATGGAGAATCTGAGTTATCTTTTAAGCGATCCCACAGGCAGCTGTCTGTGAAAGGCTTTTTGGACTTTTCCACATCTCAAGTTACAGATTTAACATCCTTTATTCTTGGTAAAAAAGATACTTCTTGATTACATTACAATGAATGCAATGACTGTGTCAATCTTTTAAACTTAAAAATCAGAGAAAGAGCCTGAAACTAATTAACTGGCCACCAAGGGTCCTTTGACAAGCGTCACAGCGCGAGAACACTTTAAATAAAGCCTATTAGGCCATTTTATCCTGATGCAGAAGTCGTTCTTCTTTTCATTTTCATCTGTTCATAGATGCGTGGTGTTGGACTCTGCAATTTGATTAAATAAATGTTTGTTTCTACCACTTATTACCTCCGACAAGGAGGTTATGTTTTTGCCGGCGTCTGTTTGTGTTCAAGATAACTCAAAAAGTTATGGATGGATTTTGATGAAATTTTCAGGAGTTGTCAGAATTGTAAAAAGGAAGAACTGACTTCATTTTGGGTGTGATCTGGAAGAAATCCTGGATTCTGGATCACTTTCAAATTTTCAATAATATTGCGGTCAATGGGGCTGAAGATTTTGTTTTTCAAGATCTCCGTTAATTATTGCCCAAAACTCATGAAATTTAACTCAGGGATTGACAATGGGAACCTCTATCAAATTTCATCGCAATCTGTAAATCGCTATATGGGGGAATTGTTGCGCTTGGCGGAAGTCTGTCATTTTCTAGTCTACTTTGCAAATTGAGGAAATCCTTCCCTGACAACACGTCACAAACACTTCTGCTCTGTGTGCATCAGTTAAAAAGTCATATCTTTACCTGCAACAAAGGTAAAAGCCATCTTATAACCTTTGTATGCTGTTAATTTCCTCCTTTCCAATGCAAAATTGTTGTAAAAATAGCACATTAAATGGTCTGAGCTTTAACTTGATGCCTCCGAAAGGCATAAAGTTCATCTCCACATAATAAACATTGAGTAGAAGTGGTCATATTTTTGCATTTTTCTCCATTACTCTAATATCAAAACCCTAAAAAGTGATCAATACTTTGATGAAGATAGCCGGAGGCTTTTCTTCATCGTTTTTTTCAGCCAGAGAAGATTAGGAGACGAAGCTATGAGCTTGTTTGCTGCGTTTGATGTCGTCCCACGCTCTTTGCTTCTGGAAGGCTTTGAGTGACTGTCGCAAGTGAGTCACATTATTTGGCAAAAGTTTTAGCGTTCAGCAACGACGTGCGACATCGTCGGCGGCTACACACGCGTCACGGCGATCGCATGCTCCCATTAACCGTTAACCTCGCCCATGTTCCAGTCACCCACGCGATGACAAGGGGATAAAAACGTTTAATATTCTACTGGGGGATGTAATCAGCTGCATAATTCACCACTGGCAGGAAGATGAAGACCGGGGGTCAGTTCCTCGTGTAGTGAGCGGGAACATTCTTTTAACAGTGCCCTCTATGGACGGATTACACGCTAATCCCACGTATGTGTGTGAGCTGGCGCGCATGTGTGTGTGTGTGAACTAAACATCTTTTCTGTCCAGGAAAAAAAAAAAAAAAAAGGAATTGCAGCAGACGTAACGACGGATCAGCAACCATATGAAGCCCCTCGTGCGGTTTGCCAGCTTTGCTGTCAAATCCCCTGTAGGACGTGAAGTGGATCATGACCTGGACTCTCTTTTTAGCTTCCAGCGCGCTCGCACAAACACGGGGACAAAAGGGAAAAAAAAAAAAAAAAAAAAAAGAAAGCTCTGAATACAGAAACACCGTTTGAGGAGATGCCGGCGATTCGGCGGCACAGCTGCAGAGGAAGACGTGTTCGCACCTATCTGCGCTTTGTGATTGGCTGACTGGGTACCGGGCAGAAAAGAGAGCAAGTCAAACGAGTGGAAAGGAATGGGATGTGCGATTAGAAACAGGAAAGGATGGGGAATCTGTGTGTAAACTGTCATTCCAAAGCCAGCGCGAGGATGAGCCGGAATTTTAAAAGGGAAACTGGACTGTAAGGGGGGGTGAAATAAAACTGTCAAAGCTGTAAAATGTAAAACATTTCAACATACAAGCAGAGCTCATGTTTATAATAATGTTTTGCTTGATATTAAGAGAAATAGGAATACATTTCACACTTGCATTAGGATTTTCTTTTCCTCTCAGTATATCATGTTATGAGAACATTAGTGTCAGGGGAAAATGTTGGGAGGCTGTCAGAGTGTGAACGTATGAATAATGCTGCCTATCATTTGCATGGCATTGCATTAAATTGTGTAATTCACAGCCGACTATTCACATCCCACTTTCCGGTGAGCGACAATAAAAGAGCATAGTCCTGTTTTTTCACGAGCTTCGACGGCGTTGACGTAGTTCGGGCCGTACGTGATAACCAGATAACGTTTGCTCCCCCTCCCCCCTGGCATCAAACGTTCTCAGACGGCCATTTTTGTCCTTGAGAATCCTTTGGTCGTCGAATCCTGTTCCCATTGAGCGCGCTTCTCTTGTGCGGCGTTTACCTGAGGTCTGAAAGGGCAGCGACAGCTGGAGGACGAGTCTATCTGACTGTCTAATAGACATCTTTCCACTCGACTCCACACCTGCATCGCTGATCTGTTAATGTGTCAATTTACCTGCCAGGTTTAATAAAATCATCTGGTCTTAGACTTCGGTGAAATCCACAGCAACACATGACATTTCACCAGTGTTGGGCAAATTCGCTTTCTACACAAACTAGTTCAGTTCATAGTTAGTATTCAAAATTTGGAACAAGAATTCACCATTTCAAAAAAATGAAGTAAAAAGTTCATTTTTAGTTTTTTTTTAAAATTCTTTTGTAATGTTGCTGCGAGCAATTATTTGTCAAAATGATTGCCACTGCCCATGTATTACACCACTACAAACAGCAATTATTTTATCCATTTTATCTGTCGAAAACTATGGGCCCGATCTTCCGCCAAACTTACTAAAGCCGCTATTAAGGGATAGCGAGTAGTGGGAGGGGCGTTCCCCCACAAAGAACGCAATCTATCACCTCCCTAAACCCGCGGTCTTACCTGCGCTAACCGCTATATTATGGGTATGAGTGGTTAGGGCGTTCCACCTGTTAGACCAATCAGTGCGTCAGTAGCCTTTGCCTTTAGGAGCAGGTTGCGCAACCCGCGATCGCAAGATACCGAGTTTGCGGAAAGCGCAAAAGACACGCCCATTGCCACACCTATAATGTGAGTAAGGGAGTCGGCATAGCGGATAGCCGCTTTAGGGAAGCAGAAGATTGCATTAGTGGTTAGCGGAGGTTCCTAAATCCGCAATTTGCAGGTAGCGGGAGGTGTATGATCGGGGGCCTATCTGCCCAATTCAGAATCCTTAACCAACCAGGGTTCACATTAGCATTGTAGCTTCTCTCTACAGTATATCAAAAATATGAGGAAAAACCTGCGGCCAAATGGTCGTTATTATAAGACAAAAACAGGTCCTTAAGGTGCAAATGTTTTTTTTCCCCCATTTCAATATTTCAATCCCCGACTCTAAAGATTACAGTGTAATCTTTAGAGTCGGGGGTCTCCTCTGGCTCTGGGCGACTCCATGCTTGTTTTAAAGATTCGATGATGCAATTTTTAGCTTGACATGTTGCCATGTTTGATTACTTTCCTCAGATACATATTAGGCTCGTTTGTGGTGCATTTTAAATGGGGTTCGCTGGAAACCTGGCACGATTTTGACCGTGCGTGAACTTTGAAAGAGCGTCGTTCACAGTTGCCCAAATGAACTTGTTCACACCTGATGGTAGTCAAGGAGAAAGAGAGTGCGTTCAGTTCACGTTCGCAGAAAGTACGAACTAGTTCGTGAACGTTCGTTCAATGAACGCGTTCAGGTACAACACTGCATATCACACGGTGGCATTATATATTTAGCTAATCATAGCTAAAATGCTGAAGCAACATGTGGAGAAACTAGTAAACCCCAGGAAGCGATAGCTTCAAGAGCAAACTTAAAAAGCAAAAACCTGATGTAATTATCATCTTTACGATGCTACAGATAACTTACAACACTGGGAGGGAATTTTAAGCCACTCATCGTTACAGCTTAAGTTCAAAGAGGCATTTGCAGGCAGACATTTGTGGTCCACATTCAAGTCTAGAATATTCTTTACTTTACAGTTGACTCAGTGCCTCCGACGTGCCCAGGTCATGTGGCTCCATAGCAATGCCAAGTCATGATCCCTCCACCACTGTGCTTGATCGCTAGCATGAGGTGATGACATGTATGGTAACAGAACATCTCCTGTTCCAAAGAACATGTTCCAAAGAACACCGTGTACTGTCTAGAGACGATTGTCTTTCCGTCTCAACCCTTTCTAGCCCTTTAAACAAACCATACTTGTTTAGTCTCTTATTGATTAACTCAATCTGAGATACAGCTCTTGGGGTTTTGGGTAAATTCTGTGAGACTACATGACATGACTTTGGGGTGAACTTGGCTGAGACTTCCACTGACACTAGAGAACGACTGACTTCAGATAGTTTGAAAATCGTCTTATGATCTTTGTGAGACTGATGAAGAGCAACAATTGGTTCTTCAATTTCTGTTGTTCCTCCTTGGTATTTTGTTTTAAAAAAAAAAGCTACCAATGCTCCAACACAAAATCAACTTGTTATCTTCGGCTTCAAGCTTTACGTTTGCATCCCCAAAGTGACGGAAGTCTCCGTCTCAACACTAAATTCGATTAACAACAATGATTATAAATCAAGTTCTACGTAATCAGTCCCAGTGATGGTCATTTCCGACAATAACTGTTTATGTCTGTAGCAAATGTGCTAATAGACTGAGTTTGATGAGCGCTCATCTTGTTGGAATATATAAAATGATCATAAAAGTATAAGACACATCACTTTTATCTATCATATTTAATGCTAGTGGTAAAAGTGAATCCAGTTACTTGTAAAATACATCTATTGTGAATTCAATGCCCAGTTCCATCATCAGCCAGGAACCAAAGAACAGTAAATGTTGAGGTTGGTTCATGGGTCATTGGTGGTCTAAGTTTTTTTTTTTTTTTTGTGAATCACATTATAGCTTGCTGTTATTTGGAGCTTTTTATTTAATGGCTGTATATTTTTTAAGTCTACTTATCGGCACAATATCAGTTTATAGCCAACAGTGTATTTTACTGATTTAAAAAAACAGAAGAAAATTAATGAGCGCCATGTAAAGTTGTAAATCTGACACAATTTAATCGTAATTGTCGGCTAAATTGAAGCATTAGTTGAGGTCGCATCCTAATAAATCCAATTAATCTGTCAAAATCAACGCATGTTGGTAAATTTTGGACTTTATGTGTATAAAAAACAAGAAGAAGAAGAAAATACCACAAACAAACTATATCCCCACAAAGATCAGTGATTTACTAACAATTTCACCTTCTGCTTAATCTAATTGGACTAAAATTGTCAAATAATCACAACAACATATAAATCAGGGCAAATCATTTTTTCTCTTTCCTATCATCTTCGACTCCAGCACGTATATAAGCGTGCAGGTATAAAAGTGAGTGAGGGATAACGAGGTGACTACAGCGGCACAATTAAATAAAGCAGCTTTACTCCCCAAACATCGGAGCGGCTGAGTTGCACCTCGTTGGCTCGTGATCCACGTGCACAGTCGCTCTTTAGGGATTCGTGCCACTGCATCAGGCCTGATCCCATCAGCACAGCGCGAGAGGCAGATGGACTGCGCTCGGCCGAGGTTCGATAGAAACTCAGTTAGCGGCGGACGCGGGGGGGAGGAGTGGAAGAGTAATGGATTGCGAGTCTGCGTTGCCCTCTTTGCCTCTGCATCTCGCTAAAAAAAGCCCGCGTGCATACGGATACAGTCTGAAACGTCAGGCACGCAGAGGCGTCGCTGCACTTAGACTTCACACGCAGGGATTTGCTGGCTAGCTGACTGCTATACGAGAGACAGTGCTTGTATTGATATTTCAAGATAAGATGAATTAATATAGAGCAGCTTCAAAACAACAGTGATTTCACGGTGCACGTCCCACCGAGCTGCTTCTGGCGTTTCACTTTACGATCCACTACATTAGCCGGTGCTAATATTTAACAGAGCAAATAATAGTCTCTTTGTGTTGTCTGTTTAAGTTACTGTAATAAACAACAACCGAAACAAACAAAACTGTCTGCATGATTTTCCGCAATGACTTTGAACGCCTTTTCTAAGGAGTATTTAAAAAGCTGGAAGTAAGAGGTCCGATGTCGAACCATCCTGCTCGCGGTTTCCTGTAAATACCGTCCCGCCTCGCGTTTATAGACACTCATGCTCCGCTGCTTCGGGCATTTGCAGCAATCGATATGCTTGCCATTTGGAGACTGACAGAGCAATTACTTCATAACGGAGATGTGCATGTCAACAAGTCAGAGGCAAATGGGACGCCAGATCAGAAAACTCACAACTCCCGATGACATCAAACTCTTGCTTCTCCAGAAGCTTGTGTAAACTTGAGGCGGGCCGCCTCGGAGAAAAGATGCTACAGTACTTTACGTGCTGTGAAATCGAGGGAATCAGATGAATGAACTGGTGGAAAACAATCCGATGCTGCTCGGATACTTTCACGCAGAGGACGCTGCCTGCCAGAACTGTTCCAGAGCGAAAATGCTGAGAAGCAATGTCCTCGGTTTGTGCCTGTTGTTTCCTTCATTATATTCATATTCATATTCGTTATTTTGCTTTTGCACAAAATATAAAAATATGTCCTGGCCAGGTATTCTAAGTCTTTTCTTTTTTGATGCAAATTATTAGCTGTGGTTCCTCTGGATTTGGCTTTCATCTGCAGGAGACGGAACAAAGTTGACAAATAAAACTGCCTCTGGACAGACAAACAACCAATCACAGGACATATGTCACGGCAGACATCTTGGTTGTTTTGAACCATGGCTCTTGGGCACTCCGGTAAGAGTCATTACACAAGGCTGACTTGCTTTAACTGGTTTGGTACGCTCTGTACCAGTAGAAATGGCTAGTTTGGTACGCTACATACCAGTAGAAACAGGTGGTTTGGTATGCTCCGTACTGGTAAAAATGGCTGGTATGCTCCGGAGCCATTTCATGAGAAGAAGGTGAATGGGTGTGGCTGGCCACATTGCAATATTAATAGTAAAATCTATACAGAAGAATTAAACCGAAAATCAAACCTTTTTCAAAAAATGTTGTTTATGTACAAATGAATACATAGATAAGGAGCAGAACTGATAATAAACAGAAACAGTTTCTTTCTCTTGAAAAAAAAAATTGCAGAGCGACCAAAATAAAGACGACTAAAAGCTAAAAAACATTTGACTTCGGTAAAACATAAAAGGCTCAAAGTATTGTATTAGCCACCAAACTGACATCTGATCACTCATTTCCCTCATTTGTATATTAAAAGACAAATGAATGTGGGAATCGTACTGAAGTACAAGCGTGTTTTCCAGAACCCTGGGATTGTGTGTTAGATATAAAAGCAGGACACAATGAGCCGCCAATCATTTACTGACTGGAAAATGAGTCGAGGGCCGATGAGAATAACTGCAGTAGTTTTGAAAATGTAATATTTCTCATTCCTGCTTGAAGCTGAGGAGTTTCAAACCTTTACACCATCACTGACACCGGCTTTTATTAAAATTGCATTTTGTTGATGATAAACTCTTCACAAGCTGACATTGAGGGATCTTTATATAAAACCGTTGGACTATTTGATCACACCTTTTAACCGCTCTTCATTTCTACAAAACGCTGCAGTCCCAGCTTTCAAGATGCATTCTTGGCATCAATCTCAATGTGAATTTTCTTAAATAGTTTTCACAACACCATAATATATCTCTTTTTCAACATCTGATATCGCGACTATCTAGTGCCAGCTACCCATCTTGTTAACAGACTGGAAAAGAAGAATAAACAGGTTTCGATTCACAGACCATGACAAACATTGCTCCGGCCAATCACAGACAAGGGGGAGGTCTCATGATTAACCATGTTTTCTCTGGAACCACTGGAGGGAGGGGCCCGCTTTTTGTGTTTTGTTTTTTGTTTTTATGTTTTGCTTTCAAATATCAACATACGCTGTGTCATGCCAAAAAAAAATTCCTTACCCTGTCTTTAAACATGCAGTTAAAATGATGTTTTGTTCTGTTGTAATCAAGAGCCCGAATCTGGTTCAGATTTGCGCCTGCAGTATTCTCCTGACGTCTCGCTCGTCTAATAATTTATACTCAAATAAAAACCCCTCATCAGCCCAGCAGGACTCTACCAGCGTCTGGATTCCAGCTCCAACAACAAAGAGGAAAACATCTTATTTACCATTAAAAACAGCCACTGTACACACACACAGACAGAGCTGTTATTCAGGCTTGATGATGAAACAATTGCTCTGCAGAGACAAGCACGCAGACAAATGAGCCATTATTTATGCATCAAAGCTCGCACGATGAAGTGTCCGTTATTCCCAAAGCTCAGGCGGTGGATAGTCTTTTCTTAGTGTTCAGTGTGAGTAATTAGACAACATCAACTCAAGAGAGGAAGTAAAAATCTCACTGTAGCATGTCACTTCTGTTTTTTTGGTTTTTTTTTGGTATTTGTGCTTCAGTAGATATATTTTTTTGTGCGTAAACCTTCCATCTGCCGACTGTCATCGGAACAGTTGGGTGATGGGCAGCGGGAGAATATAGACGATAAAACAAATGTCTGGGCCGAAGCAAGAGTCAGAGAGAGCGGTAGCCGAGGGGAGTCCGGGGGAAAGAGAGGAAGGAGGTCCTGTCAGATGCTGCTGGTGCAGAACGGTGGAAGTGTGAGCTGTTTCTGACGTGTGGTTTCAGGCTTTGGAGACCACTCCAGAAGATCCGGCCAACATAGCAACAGAGAAAGCCTCGTTCAGGACTGAATTTCAGAGCGATTTCTTGAGATGAGGACAGAAGTTGAGGCTGGCAAAAGTTACCGTGCGCCTTCCATGCCCTTCATCCCATGACGGCTGAATCTCTTAATCAAAAGCCCTCCTTTTCTGCTCATCCAACTGTAACCACAAGGACTCCAGTCCTGCATATCATTGACAAAAGTAGCAGTAACAGTGAATGGGGAAAGCACAAAGTTGTCGGGTTAATCAGACGGGCAGCAGACAAGCCGGCGCGTATACCCGGTCCTTTAGTGCTTTGGGACACCTGCGCTTCTATAAGGCTTTTACACTCTCAGTAACCTAATTTCAACAAGACAAAAGAGACGTTACATGAGGGAAAAGCGAGGCACCACCTCGGGCCACCTCACTGCGCCAAAGAAGAGGGCTACGAAAAGAAACGTTTCTGTAAAGAAAATAAAAGCTTGTTAGATCTATAAAGAAGGGAGCACATGAGCTGAAGGTATAGGAGGAGTGGCTGTGCTCGGAGGCGGCCTTTCATTTACAAGAGGGAAGGAAGGAAGCTTTTAAAGTGGCCGTATCATGCTCGTTTTCAGCCATCTAATTTTAATGTCTGGTACCTCGAAAGTAGCCTTTCACCCAAAATAACTCCAAAAGGCAGTACTTATGTCATTCAGAAGAGAACTCTGCCTGAAAAATGAGCAGATTGGGCTCGAGTGTTTTGGTGTCAAACTCCTTGTGGCAAAGCTAACGTGCTAATGTTTTTAACATATCAGTACATCAACAAAGCTACGTTTTTAACAAGTAAATCTGGCAGATCTGAAAGTGGACCACGATTAAAAAGACTGCATCTATGTTCAGTAAATACTATGCTCATCATCTGCTATAGGACATGTGTCAAACACAAGGCCCGCGGGCCAAATGTGGCCCGATATTTTGAGACTTAAAATAAGCTTACGCCGCTTTAAAGCGCATATTGACAATAAACTACATCTCCCATAATGCATTTCTTCGTTACCGACAACAATAACAGTATATCACCATGAGCAAGAACTCAAGACGATTTTCAGAAACCTCTACAAACTAATCCCAACATCTTAAAGAGAAGAAAAATTGATGCACAAGGAAGGCAGTTTCATCAATAACGGGAAAGCAAATTCAAGTTTGTATCTCAAGGTGAAAAAACAGTACGTCTTTTGTGTTATGAGGCGATGTCAGTCGTGAAAGAGTATAATCTATGTCGGCATTTTAACAGAAAACATGGAAATAAATACAGAATCTGTTATTTAACAATATAATATGGTGTAGTTTAATATATTTTGATTTACATTGTATTTTGTTACACACATGCTGTCAATCTGGCCCTTCGAGGGCCACCATGATGCTGATGTGGCCCTCGGTGAAAATGAGTCTGACACCCCTGTGCTATAGTGTAATATTATGTATTCTGTCTTTCAGTCACTTACCATCCATGCATTTTTCCAATACATACGTGCTAATAAGCGTAGATGAGGGAAGTGCAGCAAAATGCTGACGAATGCCTGCAGCCAAGAAACAAAAATGCTAATGATTGTTGTGGCCAAACAACCTTTGGTTTCACTGTTGCCAGCCACCAAGGCATGCTAATCAGTAAAATGGATGGCTTTTTATTTACTGAGAGCCACTGAGGCGAATTGATTTTTTTTTTTCTTGCCAGTGTGAGACAGACCATAAAAGCGCGGGACTTGTCAACTACAGTCACCGTACGCATAGTGTTTGCACTAAAATGCACACACAGCAGCTGCCAACATAACACAGACGGTTTATTTACCGCCTGCACTTCAGACTCCCACCGTTGGAACGGCACCGACCTTCAGCTGAGGACTTCCTGAAAATCCAGCTGCACGCCGGATGTCGTCATAGAACAGCCGTGCCGTGAGGTGTCACAAACAAATGAATGGGCCGGAAAAATAAAAATCAACCTTCATGTTTGGGCCAACTTGGGCCACAACCCAGAACACATTTCTTTGAGGAGATCTTGGAGAGAAAAGCAAAATGCTTGTTATGAAGTACTAGTAGAGGTCTTCATGGGTCCACTTTCATGGACCCAAACCTGAATGGACCTGTGAAAATTCACCCCGCAACCAACCCGAACTGAGCTATTATCATAAGTCCGGGTTCCAAACCCGAATGGACCCGCAAGATTTGGACCTGGAACCGACCCGACCCGAGTTTTAAGTTTGCGAACACGAACAGAACCGAGATACCCGAATAGAACCGAGACAATCCAGCCCATAGTTGCTCATATTAAAAGTTGTCTAGCATTGAATAAAACTTGATTTTCTTACCTAAAGTTGTCTTCTTCTACCTGGTTCATTTGCTACATAGGCTACAAGATGTAAACAACAATAAATCCATGTCGTTATTTTCTTTGTGGATATATATGATATTTGTAGCAACTGCTAACGCTAATAGCCTACACCGGTCAGGACGTGTTGTGTGTTGTGTTGTGAACATATTCTCTCATCCAACCGCTAATAACACGCTACGGAAACACGATTGTTTCCAGAGCAGAGTCCTGACATGGGCTAATACAAACTACTGTTTGTTTGTTTACTTTTGTTTAACCTGTCACCTGACATTTCGCAGCTTACTGGATGGAAGGGGACTAACTGTACCGATTCCGACCCGAACCTGGAGTCAAGTCTTGTGAATGGAACCGAGACCCGATTCGGGTCGGGTCAGAACCTCGGGTTTTCGGGTTGTTCCAAAGACCTCTAAGTACAAGCGGATCTAAAGGGATAGAAAACACTTGATCCGTGCTGCTCTGATGAGTTCTTGCTCGTCTGTCTTAACTCTGCCTCAAGAATATGACCTAACCAGGAAATGACGCCCTCTATGATGTCATATGGAGCCACTGTTTGAAAAAACTATTCAGATCGGAAGCTTTCCAAGGCCCATAAATCATACTTTTTTCCGGTCACATCTGAGACGATTATTAATTTAAAAAAATATCACTGTAGATTTAAAAAAAAAAAGCACAATATGGACACTTTAAAGCATAGAACTTCCCGCACTAAATCACAAGAAACAAGAAGACCCCTCCCCCGCAGCAGAGACAAAAACACACACAGGAAAGTATTCCAAATGATCGGATCCTCCAGGCCCCTCTTCAGGTCTCCACAGGGATGTCTGAGTCAGACTTCTGGCAGACGTGCTACATTGTGGGAAAGGCTGGCTGGTAACTGAGATCAGGTGGTTGGAGAACAACTGTCGGGAGAGCTAACACAACCGCTGAGCCAGGATGTCTGGTAACGCACACACACACACACGTGTGCACAGCTTGTTTAAAGTGGGCTTCGGTGTAACATCTGCTTGGACGCTCACTGCAGGAGACCAGTGGAAAAGCTCTGGCAGCGAACCCGCCGACTGGACACAGAAGTTCAGACCAGCCAGTTGGAAAACAGACCGTGTCAATTAGCAGTGATTAGCTAGGAAGTTTTTTAGACGTCTACGGTGATCTTATCGAGCTCGGCCAGACATTTTACATCCATCTCACCCGCGTTGTTTCTCTCCTGCTTCGTTTAAGAGCTTCTTCTGTAGCATCAATGTCAGAACAAAAGCTATTCAGGAGGAAGCGCCGCCGCTAATGCATAAAGGCACTGATTTAAACAACGACAAAGAAGATGGAATGAAAAACATCAAGACGACTGATAATGATGAATACAACTAAAAAAGCTACTTATTTGTAGCCTGGTAGCTCTTCATTTCATCCACACATCTCCTTCCCCAAGCCATAAAAACATAAACACAGAGACACATAAAGACTATAAGTGACTCATTGAACAAGGTATTGGTGTCTGCTTTGAAGCTTTAGCGACTTTTTAAAAATCTTTAAACCTTAAACTTAAGCCGGATTAATAATTTATAGTACGAGAATGACATACCAAGCGAATATAGGTGCTCATTACAGTTATTTCCACCACTCATTCATACTGATAAGGCTCTCTCACTCCATCTCTCTGTCCCACATGGCTTCATTACCCTAATCCAGTATTAAGATTTTTTTTTTCACTTTAGATGAAGCAGACAGTAAACATTCTATGAAGTATTTATTTCACTATTTTTTTGATGTATTTGAGCGTGTCGGGGTATCAGCATCGTCAGTGGGTTTGCTTAGACAGCTTGCTTTAACTATATATCCTCTCCATGAATTCTGCATCGCTTAAATTTGTAGAAGTTTAAACATTTCTGTATCCGCAGACGCCTGAGAATGTCAACAATATAAAGAGTGAAATCAGAGTCATTCAGCGGGATTATTTGCTGTTTTCAGATACAACATGTATTCATTGACCTTTAAGAACCGTGTTCATTTCCATCGTCTCAGCCTGAACACAGCTGTGCGTTTCAGGGAGGGAACATGTGATCTGTGGCAACGTTCACGCTTTTATCTCTGTGATCTGGCACTTTAACTGGAAAACTAATTCCTGGAGATTGGAATTTTTCGTCGGACCGACGCCAGATCCACACAGCTGCGTTGTGCCCACAAATAACCCGCGCGGCTTCAATTAGCCCCGCCTCCGTGGACGATTTCATTGTCTGGCTCCGGCTGCGCGGCCGCGACCCGATTGGCTGATGTGCGTGTTGAAGTGGGGAAAGTTGAAATACCCCAACCAAGTTACTGCCATTGTCATAATGCACAGAACCCACAATTCAGTTCAGCAATGGATGACGTCACTCGGTTTAACGCGTACATGTGAATCCATCGTAAAAGTTGTAGTAAGGTAGATCTCAGATGATGATGTCATTTATACTGTTGTGACCTGGCCCCAGTGCCCATAACTAAGGGAACTATGTGAAGGTTAAGAACTAAAGAATGTTTAAAGCAGCGTAAAATAGTTTTTTTTCCCCGAATGTTAAAATATTAATTGCAGTTTACTTTTAGGAAGCGTCGTCGAGCTCTCATGATCCCTCGTCCATCTTGGACCAACTTTCTGGTCGTCTCTTGCAACTGCACATCACTTTACGGCAGAAATGATGAATGAAACTCATAGAGCTACAGCTGCAGAGGCAAATAAGAGACTCAGGGAAGTAATGACGGAGGAGAAGATGGGTAAATCTTAGATGGCATCTTAATACCCACGGCTGCAGGGGACCCACTGAGGTAAATGTTGTTCCTTTGTGCTGCTTTAACTAAGCTACATTCAACTAGATTGCTGAGTCTAGTTATTAAAAATTAAATTGCTAAGAACAATTAAAAAAAAAAAATGAAAAGAAAAGAACTAACGGTTCAGGGGAAGAGTTTATCACTTTAACGCCAAGAAAACAGTGTTGACAACACATCTGTGTAACGATCGTTCTTTGATTTTTCTGTTTCTAAACCAAACAGCAGGAACAGAAAAAAATATTATTTTTTGCTTTTCTGCTCTCTATGGAATGGAAGAAATAGAGAAAAAAAATCAAAGAAAAAAAAAAACTATGTGAGAAAAATGTGTTTTTCTCCTGTTTCATGTCCTTCCAAGAACAATGGCGATGGATTTTCATAACTCCAGTTCAGTTGCAACCACTCTATCAGTCACTATTTTTCTACGAATGAAGGACATAAATGCCTGCAGTGAACTGCTGCAGCCTTAAACGTGCAGCCGGCCCCGTCTGAGGGGTTTCTGGGTGGTCACCAGTCACCATTTCACAGCTCACAGAAAATTTCACCGAGGTTCAAAAGTTTGGGATGAATCGCACAACATCTGATGATTTATGTGAGGCGACAATTTCTCTTGTTGCCATCATTTACAAGGGAGTCTATCAAAGAAGTGTTTTTATTTGTTACAGTTTTGTGAAATAGTCCATTTTCCTGTGACCAGAATAACCAATTCACGCAAGTGTGAAAAAAATTTTTGCAAAACAACTCATTTATCACAAAATGTTCTACTTGCAATTCCAAATTGCATATTTTGATGCGTAATAGAAATGCATCTCAGGACAGCATTTTTTTTTTTTTAATAATGAGTAGATACCTTATTCTTGTGCAGACGTCTTCCTAACATTTAGTGGCATAATTTTTTTTTCTCATATTTAAAACTGATAAACAAGCAGATATATACTTTGAATTTTTTTTTGTCCTTTTATTCTCTCGTAGAGTTTTTTTTTTTTTTTTAATGCTTATAGTTACCTCCGCCAAGGAGGTTATGTTTTTGCCAGCGTTTATCTGTTTGTCTGTGTACGAGATAACTCAAAAAGTTATGGATGGATTTTGATGAAATTTTCAGGAGTTGTCAGAAATGTGAAAAGGAAGCACTGATTTCATTTTGGGTGTGATCTGGAAGAAATCCTGGATTCTGGATCACTTTCAAATTTTTGATAACATTGCGGTCATTATTCCCCAAAACTCATGAAATTTGACTCAGGGATTGACAACGGGAACCTCTATCAAATTTCAAAGGCTGATCCGGATCTGATCCAGAACACGGATTTTATCGTAATCTGTAAATCCCTATATGGTAGAACTGTTGTGCTTGGCGGTCTGCGCTCTCCGAGTGCTTTTCTAGTTTCTCATATTTTGATAGAGCAGAAAAATGAAAAAAAAAAAAAAAAAATCAGTTTTTTTTTTTTTTTTCTAGATCTGGATGAAACAGAAAAACCCACGGAGCCAGAGATTCATGGCTTACGACACACTCGGAAATACAGAGAAATACCCGCGTGCTCCGGTCTTGAATTTTGCAGTTGACCAGAGCAGCCCAGCACAGATACGGGCTAGTGGTCAGAAAACCAAGGCAAAGAGGAACGAGTTAAAACAAAGTACGACAGCATGGTGAAAATTCTGACCTAATTGGTCCCACGACTGTCCAATTAACTCACTTACTCTGGCTTTGTGCCACTCAGCACCCTCACATTAACCCTGAGGGGCTGCAGGCTGTTGCTTTAGGCAACAGTCTTATAACATACAGTGATAACCTGCAGAGAACGAAGTCAAGGATCGTACACAAATATCCCAACATGCACCATGCTATTACTAGTTATACATCAGCTTTACTAACCTCTCTCCCACAGCATGCACGCACACTTCTCACTTTGAGTTTAGCATTTCCTCTTTGTTATTTCCTATTAACCATTATTGATTGGTGATCTAATCCTTTCAGCAGCGAGCCTTCAGCACAAAAACCCCCACAGCGCCAATAATGAAACTATCAAGAGCCGGTAAGTCACATATGAGCGGGTATGACTCAGCCTGGAGCATGAGAACACTTGGAGCATGCCAAGGTCACGGGGACCACGCGCATCTGTGCTAATGAGCCTGCGTGTGTGGGTTCACGTGACACCCCTGGCAGCGTGGACGCCAAAATAAAAAAAGATCTCACAGCTCAAGTTGAAATAAAACGTTTAATGAGAAAACCTTATCCGAACTCTTGCGCAACTGTTTGGAACGCTGATGGAAACGTGCGCATTTTTGACTTATTGACCTGAATATTCAAACATCCCTGTGGCACTGGACAAAGAAACAGGCGAGAAACGAAGTTCAGAGGGGGAGGGAGAGCGCCGACACTCACTTCCCACGCAACACGGCGAAACTCGGGATGGCAACAATATCAAGCCTACTTTTCCC
Organism: Hirundichthys speculiger; assembly: GCA_018398805.1. Lineage (NCBI taxonomy): Eukaryota > Metazoa > Chordata > Actinopteri > Beloniformes > Exocoetidae > Hirundichthys > Hirundichthys speculiger. The sequence goes on along the minus strand of JAGFBZ010000732.1, from coordinate 114,291 downwards.
ACCTTCACGGCAGCATTTTTATTAATATAAGAGTTAGACGGCTGGTGTACTTTTAGTAGATAATTAGCTTTAAATTGTCAAGCCTTATTTGCACTGTGAAGTCAAGATTTGCCTCTGGCACCGAATAGTTTTCATCAAGTCTGAACTTGCCTCTGTTTTCATTCATGTCCTTCTCCAACTTTTTAACTGGCCATTCTGTATTTTTTCCCCCCTTCAAACGCAGCATAATTCAGAATTCAGTACACAATGAAACTGTTTGCTCCACATGAAGCTGTTGAGGAAAAGAAAAACTAGTTAGATAGAGTCCTGAGTCCAACTGAGGGTGGATGCAGAGGCGGAGGTTTCCATAAACCACAGCGTGCAGATGTGCAGCAACGACCCCACAGCGGCAAGCGCAACCCATGAATAAAGTATTAACGTGAAGCGACACTCACGATCTGCTGAATATGTGAAACATTGTCCGACAGAACCTCCGCGAGCCCCGAGATCACACCGCTTCGCTCTGATTTGCATTCCTCACGGCTGCTCCCGGCGCTCTCCCGACTATTTTTGAGTCCCTGGGAACGTGGCCGCTGCCTCTGCCCTCCGAGTTACACCACACCGCTCCCTGAGGATGTCTGTTCCTGCTAACACACCCCTCTCCACATCCCATTTAAAAAGACAGCGCTGTTATTTAGGAAAAGCCGGAGTGGAAAGACTGTGGTAACATTAGACCCAGATGAAGTCATGCGCTCGCAGAGTAGCGATTCGGTACTGCCTCCAGATAAAACTACAGGTTGCATGGCATTTTCAAGAAGCTATAAGATGATCAGGAGCCCATTATGGAGCGGCTGTTTGGTAGCTGCTTGTAGTTGTGACAATTACAACGCACAAATATGTTAAAAGAATAGAAAGCTTGTTATGAAGTTGTTTATCCCTAGTAAACATGAAATCTGTCTCCCCTACTTTTCCCTCACACTGACAAGGACGCTGAATTGGCAGGCAGGAAGTCAACTCCCCCCTTCCCGTTTTTTTTTTTCCCCCATGTAGCAGGAAACAATGGCTCAGCCCTTCAGTGCTACGCTCTGTGGGAAAAAATGCATGTTCCTTGGCAGGAGAGGAGGACGACAGGAAAAAAGAGAAAAATGCAAACGGAAGAAGGCAAAAAAAGAAGAAGAAGAAGAAAATGAGGCCAGCCAAGCCAAGTTCGGGAAGGAGATCCACTGCCATATGTGTCGTAATGATGTCACCGTTGTCAACTTATGTCTGAAGCAGAGAGCCCCCAGAAACAGCACACACACTTCAACACTTATTAGTTTAAATGAGTTAAATGTCTGTGAACGACGGGAGGATATTATAACTCAATCATTCAAGAGGGATGATGTAAAAAGACTGAAGCGGAGCTCGGCGGGAGCTGGCATTAACTCGCTGCCGCAACAATGGAGCTCATTGTGAACTGTACAGCTGAAAGGTCTTAGCAGCCCCATTATAAGTGGACCAGTCCTCCAAAGTCCCAAACGATTTAGCCGTCACGTGGAGGGTTGAAACTGGAAGAGGTTTAACGCCGCTGTTCCCTCCAATGGAAGGGATTCGTGTTGCCTTCTGTAATCTAGAGTAAATAGAGTTGTATGCCATGCTGTTGTGGAGAATGCCTGGGTAAAGGTTAACTACAAAGCCAAGGCAAAGCCTGGAGACTAAACACGGTGGGGGATTTCCTCATTCCTTTGGTCTGGGCTGCGATAATATCATACCTCATAGGGTTGTTTGGAGTGCGGCAACTCCCTGATATAATGTGGGGCGGAGCCTGTTTTCCACCGAAACGTGTTTGTAAATACAGTTGAGTGAGTAGAGTTTGTAACAACCATCTTTAGTAGCGAGAAAGTGTTTCCATCCACGCAAGCACACAAAGGCAAAATGTGAGTCCTACTCTGCCAACATGTGGGTCAGTGGGTATGAGCAGAAGTTCTGAGCAAACTGTGCGCCGCCAAGGAGCGACGAGGCGGGGTCACGAGTGGGCAGGTAGGTCTCCCGGAGCTAACCGCCCGTCTGGAGGACTCGCCTCTGAGTCGTTATTCCCCTGCTGACGGCGAGCCCGTTTAGAGGAGCGCCACCTGCACGCGCCGAGGTACAGAGAGGAAAGAAAGGCAAGGAAGGGGAGAGAATAATCAGTGGATACTGTACATTCCAGGCAAGCTTCCACAAGCCTGGGTGGCAAAGAGCCGGGTGGTGGATGGAGGAAACATGTCACGTATGGGACAGAGACACGTTCGGGGTGCAGGCCTCCTGAAGGCTAACAGCGCATAGCTCTTGGAGATGATGCTATAAACGGGCTGATTGACTGAGAGCCAGCTTGAGCTGGGAGGGGGCAACAACATGCAACTCTACCGCAAACAGGGTGATGGACCAGACACCATAATGAATGGAGAAGTACGGATGAAAAGCCCAGACAATAGTTCCGCCGCATATTTTTTTGTTGCAACACTTGGTGTCACTCCGCCACAAAACATATCTTTGTCTGCAATGACTTCTGTCACAGAGAAACGTAAATGGACCAACAAGCAGCATACCACCAACGCCGTCAAGAGCAACCCACACACCACAGACCATTCAGCGTGTCTTTGAGACCGCCCCCAAGTGGCGGCCAAACGTCATGACATGCAGGTGTTTGTGAAGCGCCAACACTTCGTATTTCAACCCTGAGGCCACATCCACACGAAGACACATCTGATATCAAGAGGGGTATTAAAACAAAATCTTCAGAGATGAGTAGTATCGAATAGCAGAGTATCATCATCCAGCAGATAGCGAGTTGCCATGGAACACGACAGCAATGGGGAAAAATGCGACTGTATGCAATAAGGTGGACCATCTCCATGACAGTTATGTGATGCTGGACGCAATTCCACAATTAGTCTCACAATTGAAGTACTTTGGACTTTGCATAAACGTGGAAAAACCTAAAGCATCCTCGAATAAAATAGCATTAAAGTGGAAGCACCCGTACGATACAGAGTCACACTGGAGACTACTTTGGAACCAACAACTGCTGCTAAACATTTCTCCTAATAACAAATGGAAGTCCTCTTTCAGTATTAGAGTTTTCTACAGCGGGAAATCCTTACCTGGTCTTAAAATTAGTATTATACATTTTAAGATAAAAACAACACAACATAGGCTTTTATACTTTGTCAGTGTTTACTGAGCAAAATGTAAGAAGTAGAGGTCTTCACTGGTCCACTTTCATGGACCCGAACCCGAATGAATCCGTGAAAATTCGACCCGAAACTGACCTGACCTGAGCTATTATCATAAGTCAGGGGGTCCGAACCCAAATGGACCTATAATATTTGGACCCGGAACCAACCCTAGTCCAAATAGTTTCTGAACGAACGGAACTGAGTTACTGGAATAGAACCGAGACAATAGCCCATAGTTGCTCATGTTAAAAGTTGTCTAGCGTTGAATAAAACTTGATTTTCTTACCTAAAGTTGTCTTCTTCTACCCGGCTCAGTTGCTACATAGGCTACGTGATGTAAACAACAATAAATCCATGTTGTTGTTTTCTTTGTGGATACAGATGCTATAGGTAGCAACTGCTAACACTAATAGCCAACACCGGTCAGGACGTGTCGTGAACATATTCTCTCATCCAACATTGTCATGTGGCGATCCGTTGTGCTTTACAGCTGCCGGGCAAACCGCTAATAACACGCTATGGCGACACAATTGTTTTATGACAAACACGCCACGTTAATTAATAATCATTTAACTGCCTCGAGTCCTGACATTGGCTGCCACCGCCAATATCTTTACTTCTCTCGAGTAAACGCAGCCTGACCCAGCCTGTTAGAGAGCACCGACCGGACCTGAGACTAATTGTACCAATTCTGACCCGAACCGGGGTAACATCTTTTGAATGGACCCGAGATCCGATTTGGGTCGCAACCTCGGGTTTTCGGGTAGTCGGATTAAGATCTCACATTATCTCAGCAGAGTTGAGGTTTCCACTTCACCTGTGTTTTGATTTTTTTTTTATGCTTAAGTCGTTTATGTTTGAACGTTTGAGAACAACAAAACTCCAAAACTTTTGCTTTTACAGAAGTGCTGCATATTTGCTAATGGCCATTCCCCTGTATTTGTTGAGTGCCACCTGAATGCTTCTTACTCCCTTAAATCGTATGAAAGCATGTAGGATTTACTTGCTGTAGTTTTCACACACTGCTTCTCCATTTTATCTTACATTTTGCAATTTCTGTCATGTAGAGTTAGGAAATACACTGCACAAGATGTGTTCACCAACTGCAGAGAATTGTTGGAATAATTTTTAATAATAAAACATGGCTTTTATTATCTGCATTGTTGGACTGCTGGAATTCAGATGTCAACAAGCAGAGCCACTTTATTGTAATATTGGCTTCAGAGGATTTGTGCAACATGTTAAATAAAGTAGTTCAAGGACAAGGCTGCTACTACTCAACAATTTTCTTTTTGTCAGTAACAACCTTGTAAAAATCCAACCCGGCAGCGTGATGATCAATTTTCAATACTTCCCAACTTTCTTATCCTGTTATGAAACTCTATTCCTTCCAAAACAAGGTCACGGATACTCTAAGCTAAGCAATTCTCTGAAAGACATGGATACTTTATTCCCCCGGCTCAAAAAGTGAGTCAGTCTCTACTGACACCCAAGTTCAAATGTCCACATTGACAGCAGAAATAAACATACTTCCAGTCTGGTACCAAAAATGATGAAATACCTCACATCCAGCACAAGTGCACAGAGAGTTAATTTCCGTGTACCTCATCAGGTGAAATCAGAGAGAGCCACAAATTTATACATCATCAGCCACATGTTTTTATATGCCGTTAACGACTTGTTGTCATCACTTAAACTTCTTAGCTCTTAGCTCTAGCTAAGATGGCGCAATCGCTCTTGTTTTTAAGAATAATAAGGCTTGTTGTGCTGTTAAATGTACTGTTAACAGACCACCACTGCAGGCTGGACTCTTGCGGCGAAGGCCTCAGAGCGCATTGCAGCCTTTGGCTGTTACCAGGCTAACAAGATGGCCTCTAGCTTATCAACTGCTAGCTCAGAAAAGCCAACCAAGCCAACCTCTGGACTGGTCTGGACCCGTCCGGATCGTCTACTGAACAGTGAGTGAGTAACCTTTGCCCAGACCTCTGTCGGGACTGAGCTTGGAGGGCCGGGGAACCCCGGTACACCGTAAGGTAACGTTAGTTAAAGTTTTAGCTTAACATGAGCTAAGCCAAGTTAAAAGCCAAGCTGTGTGTGGTGGCTGAGCTAACGCCCGACCAAATCAGAGGGCTTGTTTGTTTTGGGTGGAGTCAACTTCTGGCCGTCTGGTGCCAGAGCTCTGAAAAACTGACTCTTCAACCAACCTATTGGTGACACCAAACAGAAGAGGTCCTTAACCTTTTTTTATTGTCTCAGATACCCATAACAAGAATCTTGATAAAATAAGGACGGTTTTGAGTTTTTGTGATAGACGGTATTATTATAATACAGCGCTTTACCTGGTGCAACAATGTAGCCTACTGAGTTTTTCAGGATCAGTGGAGGTCTGTGGTAAAGTAGACTGAATTATGTCTTAGCTTATCAAATTTCTGATGCAATAAACACCATCAAGGAGTGAGGTTTACCCCAACCTTTGCCCCCACCCTACAGCAAGGGAAATTGAACCCGTTCACGAACAAAACAACACAAAGTAATCAGAAGAAGGTACTGAAATGCTCATGAATTCAGGTCTCCAGCTTCTACATCCCGTGACTCCACCAGTCTGATGCTTCAGAGGCACTCAGATCAGTTGAATTTCACCGTAAGAACAAGCGACCTATTCAGTCGTTCAGGTTGGAGGGCTTGTTTCATTTGACCACACAAGCACCACTTAGCAGGAGGATAAATAATTGCTGCCTTTATTGAATTTGCCAACAAATAGAACACAGAAAATGCAAAACATCATCATCTAATTTTGTTGTTCAAAAGCAGACTTACCCCATTTGAGGGTTTATCCATATCATCTGCTCACCATTCCCGAGTAAGTAGCCATTAGTGGGAGCACACGCTCTCCACTTCTTAGTTCCAACGTGTCCAGAAAAGGTGTGCTAATCACTTATCACTGTAATGCCCGAATGGCCACGGTTACATGATGTTTTTTAATTCAGAATTAATAATTCCAAATTAAATAATTCTGAATTAAACTATTTTCCTTCGAGTTTACATGGAAATAGTAATTCCGAATTGAGGTTTACACGGAAAACAAGTTTGATCGGCTTTATCCAATTCCGCTTAAGGTCTGGGGGTTGGGAAGGGTTCTGACTGGATAGGGGGGGGCGGACGTCTTTACGTATTTATGTCTACCGAAAGAAAACAAACTTACTCGATTAGCAACAACATGGAGGACTACATTATTAGCATCCTTTTTGGATTTGTTTTGATTTTATTTTTGAAGCAGCAGCACGAAAACATCATGTTGATGATTTTCTTTCGAAAACAAGCCCAGCGCGGAATATAAGCGCCATCGCGACAGACGGGCAAGAACTAGCATGTGTAGAAAGACCGGAATTAATTTAAAGGGGAATGAGTGGAATTATTCTGTTCGGATTTAAAATCAGAATAAACCAGCCACTTACTTAGGAATTAAGTTTAATTCGGAATGGACATTTTCATTCGGAATTAGGTGTTTACATGGTAATTTTTAATCATTAAATAAATCGGATTTAATTTTAATTCTGAATTAAAGAGGAATTAAACTTCCCATGTAAACGCACTAAATGTGAATGCTGTCAGATATAACCTGCGTGACTCCACCGTTTTAAAAGATCAAAGCAATCCAGAGCCAGTTTCTCCATCTTCTTGTGAACTGCATGGGCACAATAACAAGTAGAGCAGAGATGAAGCAGAAACACCACCTTCACTGTGTTGGTTTGTGTTAAAGGAGAGACACAAAGGCTACGAAAGAAGAACTAAAGAAAGGACCGGCGCTCGAAAGTTCTCCTCTCCTGCCGGTTCTATTGACTCTGCACTGCAGCCTTCAGGGCAAGAGAGAGCAAATGAGAGATTCAATTATTGACATTGTACTACGCCGCTCCACCGTGACCACACGCTCCCCTTTCATCCAGGCAGGGTCGAGGAGATCCAGAATCATGTCGCTCGGTGTACTCGCGCGGTCTACTTCAACCATCTTTCGTCGACAGTAGTTACCCCGGCATTGTTAACCACCAGTTTGCTGACGTGAGCTGCGAATTTCAAAGCCTCAGACCGTTGCGTACAAGTACAAGCAACTGGGAAAGAGACGTCTCACGCAAGGCCTGACATTCCATCTCCCTTTCATGCTCTAAATCCTTTCCAGATTAATCACCGCAACTCCGGCAGCCTTAAATGCCATCCTCACGCTGTGTCTCATGGTTAGATTTTGTCAACTCGAAGGTAATTTGCAACCTCGCACAAGGAATTTGAAAACATGTCATCTGGTCTAACATGTGCGCCAACACCTGTGCTGGTCGCGATTTGAAAAATTGTTGATTAAGTGCTGAGCTCTGGCTGCTTCCACCTCCCCCCCTCATCAAAACCAGCAGTGGTCCCAACCTCTTGACCCCCCCCCCCCCCCCCCCCAAGTCGAGTGGTCCCTGTTTGCGGCGTTTGCACGGCCCACCCCTCCCTCCTTTGTTAGCCTTCCGTTGTATACGTGCCTGATCAAATGCTCTGCTCCACTTCATCAGCCCCCCCAGTAAATCAATGGACATCACAGAGATGATCCACGGTGGACCAGAGTACTCACGCACAGACGGAGCAGAAAATAATGGGAGGAGGAGATGCGGCGGAGCAGCGGGAGCGGGGGTCATTTAACTTCAAAATATGGAAGGGTTGAATTTAACAGTAAAAATGAGACATGGGAACTAAGTTCTGGAAGGTGCATAAGGATTTACGGGCGCCTTAGTTGCCTGAAATACTGCCTGTTTTCCGATTTATGCTTCTTTAGTCCTCAGCTCACATTCACGTCTCCCTTTTGCCGCTGTGCATGTATAAAGTGATTAAAAGCTCAATGACTCCTTGTTTTTTTAATCTATATTTAACAAGGGATAAATTACTGAGATTTAAAATTGAGTTTTTTTTGAAAGTGCTCACAAAGCCATCAACAAAACCATCAAAGACTGTCGATATTGAGTGTTAAAGTTATATGCGAGGCAAGAGACGCAGATGCCGATCATAAATAGGACGAATGACGATCAATCGTAACTCGGGCTGCATTGATTGGTCAATAAAATGATGTAAGCGATTATGAAATCCATTGACGTTGGGATCTGTAGTGTTAACGCGTCTTATGAAACCACATAAATGCCAGGCGAACAGGTCTTTATCACTCTGACCGGAACGCTTAGTTGTTACTGAAATGCACTATGGCAGTCATTCCCAAACTTCAGAATATCAAGGCCCAATTTGAAATGTGAAAAATCTCCGCGGCCCACCCAGACATTTAATCAAAACATACAGGACTAGATGGTTCCAATATTAATGTAAGGGGTCAACAAATAAGGTGACACTTGTCATATTAAGTTAAGATGACGCTTAACTTGGTTTGTTTTGTTTTTGTTACTTCTTTGTGATTTTTTAAAATCATGTCATGGATATTTTACAGTTATTAAAAATATTTCAAAAAGATCGAAGATTTAAAACACATTTGTTTAATTTTAATGGTCTCTCGTGGCCCACCTGCAGTACCACAACGGCCCACCAGGGGGCCGCGGCCCACACTTTGGGAATCACCGCACTATGGGAAGTGCAGGGGGGCAGCGCGGGTTTCACGTAGCTCGCTAAAGATGGCAGCTGCCGTGGTGCTTTTCTGTAATGCTACCGAGGGCTGGCGGTACCCGGCTACGTCGGTCATCTTCCGCGGTTTGCGGCTGAGTGCTGAGTCATTGCTGTGAGGACGAACGGCCATCATTTCTCGGACATGACAGAAGTAATCTTTGACGAGTCGGCTGGTGATGTAAAAAATCATCAACAGATTAGTCGAGGACCAAAATAATCATTAGCAGCAGCCGTAATCAATATGTTACTGTTTCTAATGTATCTAAAATGGGTTTAAACTCCTTCAGGTTCAGATGGGTGTGGAGCCGATTCAAAGCGTAGTGGGCAGCATGTTTCTTCATCCAACTTCAGGTATCATTAAAAGAATCAAGTCTGGAGAGTGAAAACTGTAATTTCTAGTACTTTTTTTTTTTTTTTTTGAAGGATGATGAGATGGGAGACGGCTAAGAATAGCTTTGAAAATTAATAAACGGCATGTACGGGAGGACAAAGCGGACCATCTGACCCAGACGTTCAAGAGCTCTAAGGTTTGATGAGGCTCAGAGGTCCATGGTAGACTGTGTCCTGTGCACGTAGACATTGTAGGACAACATTACAATCAAAATTCCCAACTCTGATTGAACATCCATGCTCTAAACAAATGCAGACCTCAGTATGTGAACGTACACCAGCAGGTGCGGAAACCTTTTGCTCATGCGTGCAGACAGCTACAGCGCCCCCTGGCTGTGTGGAGGTACCGCGCTGTTACTGGATACAACTGGACAGACGGTGGCCCGAATGCTTCTATCACTGCATGCAGAAGTTACATCAGAGGTCTCAGGAACCAGCTCAGCTATCACAGAGCCAACGAATGACCAACCATCAGACGTCTGTTTACATGTCTTCAAAATGGTAATGACTTTCCCCCCGTGAAGCGATGCTGCTTTCATGCAGCCCTCCAAACCGTTTCTCCTTCATCTGGAAGGGAAATTTAAGGGAGGGGGTTGAGCACTTATCAGTGACCCCAGCTGTGACAAACTGCTGGCTGGCTGGTGGACGTCCACCATCTGAGGACGAAGAGGACTTTCTCAGTGACTTAGCAGGAATCCTGTCGCCTTGAAAGGTAAACTACATCAAAATGCTCGCAGTTTGACACGGAATAAAGCACAGGTTCCCTGACAAACAAGCCCAATACAATAAATGTGTCTGCATGCTGTGGATTAACCGGACTGCGGATGCTTGTGAAATAAATTCAGCTGTGATCAAGAGATGCATCTAAAACAGTCCCCCAACAAAATGTGAGTGCATCTGTCACGGCTGATGTTTGATTCGTAACGACTGTCTCGACATCACTTTTATGAAATTGCATTAAATGTCCAGACGCCGATTTCCCCGTCGTCACTGGCCACCTTGTCCTCCGCGGACGTCACGATGTTCCTACAGCGTAGCGAGCGCCCTTTGAACCGCTAATAGCCTCCACCGTCCACTTGGACTGGAAAAGCCGGCCAAAACCAGCAGCTGACCTCGCAGTGTGGCCCAGTCATCTGATTTGTGTTAGCTTGGCTGCTTTCTGTCACACAGGCTGGCTTTGTGCGCCGCCGCCGCCGCTGCTGCATCTGGGATCAACACTTAGGAACGCACAAACAAGCAAAGAAGAAAATTGCAAGATCAACCCGCCCCTCCCGGCATTATCTATAACCCCGCAAGCGCATCTGCTGCGTGCAAACTCACCAGGATTTCAAAAGCAATTACATAATAGCGATGAAGCAACGTGAACGCACGCAGCGGGGCGTTTGTGCGTTCAGGACGAGACCTCCCTTCGCATTGTCACCGGAGAGACGAGCGAAAAAGGAGGAAGAGGACGGCACAGCTGGAGCGTGAACCGCGCACAGAGCCGGAGGAGTGTAAACAGTCTCGGGGAGGCATCTCCAAATATGCAGAGCGGGAGTCAACGTCCCCCCTGCCTCGCATCCCTGGTCGCACAAACCCAAGCGATTTAAAAAAAAAATAGAAAAAAATGATGGACATACATGACATGTGAAATGCAGGGTAACACTCACCAGGCATTGTCAGAATCTCCCGGAACAATCACAGAGAGAAAGAGAGAGAGAGAAACCCGGGGCTGAGTCAGAAGAGAGAGCAGGAGGTGGAGGTGGAGGTGGTGGGGGGGGGATAGACAGAGATGGATGAGGGCAAAGGCGATTTCAAAGCTCCATTTGTCCCCCCTGCTGCTGATGCAGACCGCCGCTCGCCTCCTCTCTTCCTCACTTGTGGTTCTCTTCCTCCTTCCCTCCCTGACTACGTCTCTCTCTCCTTCCTCCCGCTGCTGCTTTAAGGCGAGGGGTGGAGAAAAGGCGCCACAATGCTCTCCCTCTCCTCCTTTCTTTCTCCCACCCTCCCTCCCTCGCTCCCTCGCCCTGTGCGGAGCGTGCCCTACTTCCTGTGTTGTCTCTTGAAATGGGACGCGCACCCTTTTTCTCTCCTCTGTTTATTTCTCTCCCCCCCCCCCCGCATGAATAGATTCAAAGGCGTCCCGGTGGCTGTTTTTGGAAAGTGATGCCCCCCCCCCCCTTCAAACTAACTCCCGCTAAAACCCCCTCTCCTTTCCCTGACAGTGATTGACTATTCTTCTCATCTCTCTCCACTTGGACAGGGAGGAGCTTGCATGTGTTGTGAAGGGATCACATGTGTGTGTGTGGTGCAGCCAAGCTTGACCCCCCCCCCCCCCCCCCCCCATGTGTGTGTGTGTTTGTGTGTGAATCTGGTGGGAGTTGTGCCTGCGTGTGTTCTTTGTCCTGTCAACTCTGCTGTTAGGTGTGTCTGTTTGCCTGTTAGCAGCTCCCGCTGCTGCTGTCGCCGCTGTCACTGGTGGGGGAAGGGAGGGAGGGGGGGGAGGAGGTTCAGCCGCGGGACCGGGAGTCAAACCGGGGCTCTGAAACAACTTTGTAAACTTTACAGGCTCGAGCTCGAGCTTTGGCAGAGGGACTGGGCCGACGGGGGCCAGCCAAAGGGCTGGTAGTAGTGAAGCCGGGCCGTGGGCGGGCGGGCTTTGACATGCTCAATTTGAGTCTGGATTGGTAGACTGGCAGAGGAGTTAGCAGTGAGCTTGATGCTATTTCTGGAGCTTACACATTGGCAGGCCTGGCATGGGAGGGATAAAGGGCCGGGCAGGACGCACACACGCGCACGCACACGCACACACACCGATAAGACAGGGCAGCTGTGGAGAGCAGGCTGGAAGGAGCCGCGGCCGCTAATCTGCACTCCCTGCACGTCTGCAGTGATGTCATCAAACATGACATCACCCTCAACCTTTATTCTCCCAGACACATGACACGCACACATAAACGGACGTACCGCTGCACGCGCAAGCTCACAGAGCGGTTTACGGAAGAGGGCATGAGCGGCGGACACCGAGTTCACACCCTTTTAAAACAATAGCACATGTCACAGTCACATTGTTAGTTTAAAATGACTCAATAGTAATTAAAAAAAAAGTGCCAAAGTGCTGGACACCTGTTTCCTTAGGAAACTGGCAAAAAGTTCAACCTCTCACTTTGTTTTGATGGATAGCTGTACTGAAAGACCTCGTTAGCCCAGATGTGGTTGCTCTGGATTTGACGTGTTGTCTTTTACAGTGAAAACTGTGTGGGTATATAGACTTCCAGTATTTATTTTTTCTAAATAATCTTTCAAAATTCATACAGTCATGTGGGAAAGAAAGTAAAGCCACTGTAGATTTTAAAATTCTACTTAATATGACATTAAAAAAAACTCTAAAGCAGATAAATACATCCTCAGATGAAAAAGAAAACATTTTATATCGTATACCGAACAAGAACTAAACCGGAGTGCAGAAGCAGCGTGTAAAACAAAAAGCTCACCCACGATCCAGCAGACTTTAGAGGAGTAATTGTTCTCTCGCGTCGTTGTGGCAGAATCTTGGCTCTCTCTTTTTTGCGACAGCGGTTTAGTTAAGTGAGAGTTGTGTGCATCCGTGCATGCACGGTTCTCTTAAAGCGCTGCCATGACATCTGAAGGTCTGGCTTTTGACTCAGCCATTGCAAAACACTTGAGAGTTTTTTTTTCTTTTTCAGCCATTCTAAATACATTTGCTGGTATCCTTGGAGTTATATTACATTTGCATGACCCATTTTCAGTCGAGCTTCAGTTGTTGGCCTCACGAGTTCAGATTCGACTCTGTTGACAGAGACACGCTGCGGTTCTGCGGCTGCAGAAACAACCCCAAATCATCACCCCTCCACCGCCGTGTTTACGGTGTGATGTGAGGCGTTCGTGCTCTGTTGTTTTTGGTTTTCGGTAATCGTGGCATTGTGCTTTTTTTTGGCCAAAAATGTCAACTTCAGTTTTGGCTCTCGAAGGGACATCCCTCCAGGAGGGTTGCGGTTTCTTCAGATGCAACTTCACTTCAGCCATGCTGTTATGTTCTTCTAAGAGAGGACGAGGCTTCCTCTGGGACACTTCCACACATGTAATACTCCCGTCTTTTTCCGACTGTATCGCCGTGAACTAGGGATGCACATTTTGGATTTTTTTTTTAATGACCGTTAACCGACGCCCTTTAACGATTAATAACCGTTAACCGATAGGTCCGGGAGGGTTGGCTGCCACGATGTTTGCGCGCGTTGTCGTGGATGCAGGCGGACACTTCCCCGTGTATACTCTCGCGGCAATGTGTCGCCGTCAGCTTGTCGCAGAGATGCCGCCGTCACTTTTGATTCATACTAGCGCAGTCTACGCCATGTTATTCCACGCCACAACGCAAGAGCGACAATCACAAACTAGCTAAACTTACTAAACTTATCTCTTGCGTTTTTCCACTTCCTCACCGTCTCGGCCGTATCCAGACCCACATTCATCGCTATCTCCCTCCATGAATTACTAGAATATGTGCTGTGTTTGTAGTGTGGAGAACCAGAATCGTACAGATGTGGGTATTTTTTCGATGACGCGGTCTTTTCTACGCAGATGTAGAATTGACCAATCAGAGGCCTGATGCACCTGTTGACACGCCCCCCCATGAGTTTTTTTTTTTTTTTTTTTAAGATTTTTTTTCTGGCACTAGTAGCCTTTATTGACAGTGAAGAGACAGGAAGGGGGGCAGAGAGAATGGGGAAGACACGCGGCAAAGGGTCGCTGAGCCGGGAATCGAACTCACGACCAGCCGCACGAGGACTGTAGCCTCCATATATGGGCCGCCTGCCCTAACCACTGCGCCACCGGGGCAGCCCACGCCCCCATGAGTTGATTGAATTACGTAGGTTAAAAACAAAATTGACCGTTAGTATTAATCGGTTAGAGTTACTATTATCAGTTAATAGTTAAACGGTTAACCATGCGCATCCCTACCATGAACTTTAACATTTAACGTGCGAACTAAGCCCTTCAGAGTCAGAGTTATTCGGGACTGTAGAGCTTCTCTGAGCGCTGCATGGTCTGACTTTCAGTTAAACTTGCTGGGATGTCTTCTTCCAGTAAGATCAGCCTTTATCTTCAAATCCTTTCTCTCTCGTGAATACTAAGGTTGGGAATCGAGAACCGGTTCCAGTAGAGAACCGGTTCCTGTAGAGAACTGGTTCCGTGTGTTTCAATTCCATGAAATCGTTTGGCAGTTTATCTAGCGATTCTCTTATCGATTCCAACCAGCATGAATCTAATTTACGCAAGTTACGCACAGTCTATTCCAGAAAGCACTTACGTGATTAAGTTACGTCAGTTTAGCACGCGCATTGCAGTTATAAACAACAATGGCTCCAAAGTTTGGCTTCACTTCACCAAAAAAAAAAGATGGCAACAAGGCAACTAGCAGTCATTGTAAAGTGGAGATAACAGCGTCGGGAGGGAACACGACTAACATGCAGAAACATTTGCACACACAACATGCGATAATGAGTGTCGTGTTTTTGACGCACTTCGGACTGATGGATCTCAACCCAGCAGCAGTAGCCAAGCTAAGATCACCTCTGGCAACTCTGGTAAGTAGCTATCCCACTGCCTATGTGCTTCTTTGTAAAACATGCTATAATATTATAGTATATTATAGTAATAATAGTATGGTATTAAACGAATGCCTTCTGCATTACATTTAGAAGATGACCCTGACGAGAGAGAGAGTCTGGCTGGTTCAGAGGCTGTTGTATTTGATAGCATTTATCTTTTTTTATTATTATTTTTGAGTGAGCTCATATATCCTTTTAACAAGGAGATTTTTTAATTTCTATTAGGAAAAATCTGTTAGTAAAATGTTACACATTCTTGTGTATTTCGCACAGTTACATATTACAACAGTTAACACGTTATCTTTCGGGCTCTTTTGACCTCGCTGTTGAGTTTGTAATGTCGTGACTTCTAAGTAAAAAAAATTGATGCTAAAAAAACTGTTAGTTCTCCTTTTCCCCCAAATTAGAATCGATAAAGAATCGAATCATTAAACAGTATCGATAATGGAATCAGAATCGCAAAAATCTTATCAATTCCCATCCCTAGTGAATACCCTTTCTCAGTGTTCAACTGCCTGGAGCTGGGGAGCTCTTTAAAGTCCAAGTAGCAGAAACAACTGCTTCTCTAAGATCACTGCTGATGTCTTTCCTCCCTGGCGTTGTGTTTCCACAAACTGCTCAAATTCAACACCCGTGCTGTTAAAGGTGGTGACTGTAGATGGTCACGATAATTACGCTTCAGAAACGATGAATTAATTAGAATTTCTCAGAGCAAAAGCCGTGACAATGACGTTTATATGCAGGATGAGTTACAGAGCTATACACACAACACATCTCTTAAAACCTCACATAAACACGTCTCCTTGATTGCAGAAGCTGACTAAAAAGCTGCAATACTAATTCAAGTTTAATATGTGCGCAGACTGCAGCAAAAAGCATCCTTTTACTGAGACATTTCTCGTCCTCCTGCAGAGCGCGAGAAGTCTGAGTTGCGACTGAAAAACACAAAGTACGCCCACTTCTTCCAGACTTCAGGTGAAAGGTGATAATTACGTCTCCTGGCTCGAGCTGCGTGAGGGTTCTTATATAAGAGCGAAGGAACGACTGCAGGAACGGCGGGGCAGCTTTTTGTTCCTTTTAGAAAGCTTAATGAGGATTTCATCAAGTGCAGCCTTCGATCATTACCTCTCCTTAAACACGCCTGTCGGCTCCTGTGCGTTCTTTTCTTATCTTATCTAAAAAGGCATCTCGTTTCAGGTTCACTTAATCCATTTAGGTAAGCCTGAAGCAACCTTTAAGCTCCAAAAAAAAGAAAAAAAAACAATCACTAACGACCTTCCTTTTATCAGCTGAATTTGCTGCACCTTAAATATATTAATTTCAGCTGATGCTGAAACTCAGTCACCCGCCTCCCATCACGACTTCACCAAGAAATAATCTTCGTATTATCCCGTCTGTGAAACAGTCTACGGATTTGAAATACAATTAGTATAATATATGTGCAAAATGTGGAATAAAAGAAAGCCTGGCTTCTCCGTGATATTACTCCTGCAGGGCGGGGGTGCAGAGACTTGTTACGAGATGTCGGGAAAATCCAGCCAGTCGGTGGGATTTTGAAAAAAAAAAAAAAACAATTAAAAGAAGCAACACCTTTCTGTCACACCGGCCTCCAAAGGTAGATGAATGGGCAAAGACATAAAAGAAAAGAGAAGACCACAGTCTTTTCTTGGGTCCGACGCAATGATCCGATGGCATTTACGGAGCCCCGTGGCTTCCTCGCACCACTGAAATCAATCTATTTTTTTGACATCAGGATGTGAGTGAAGAGAATTTCGGGTCACATGGCAGGAAATGCTGCAGAGAACTCCAACCCAACCTTTAAGATTAGCGTGAAAGCAAGACAATAGTTAAAACTAGGGATGCACGATAACAGATAACAGCTCCTAAAGGCCGATACCAATAACCGATAACACACACATATACCTAAGATCATTGCATCAATACTATGAACAAAACCAAAAATAGTTTTGACTTTTTAAATGAACGGATATTTATTTTTTCCAAAAGAAAAACTATTGGCAAGCCTTTCAAACATTTTCTTAAAGCTATCAAACAAACCGATTTGATATCTCACATTAACTTAAATAAGGTTCATTACTGACTGATATAAAAAAAAACATAAAGGCTCCTTGAACTGATGGAAATACATGCATACATACATTACAAACTGAAAAAGATAAATATTTAAAGAATTTTAGCTTGTGATTCCATTTAAATTAATACCTTTAATCAAAGTAAATGAGGTTCAGTAGTTTTTATTTTTTATTTTTTAATCTCATGGAAGCTTTAGATGAGAGGAATGAGGGAGAGGAGAGGGGAGACTGCTGCTGGATTGCGCATGTTAGCATTAGCTTCCGTTAACTTACATTAGCGCGATTCAAAAACTCCATTGAAGCGATTGTTATGTTGTAGGTGGCCGATCGGGTTTTACGTATTAAAACTTGTGCTTCCCTCCTTGTAGAATTCGCTCAGAGGATTCGTCACAAATAACCACCAAACTATCTTCTTCTGAAACTTTAACGAAGTTCCACGCCGCCATGTTTGTTGTGATCAGTACGCTGTGCTGCAGGCTGCATTCAAGGTGTAACGTAAATTCCCACATTCCCTCGTTTGCTAGTCGTTCTTTCAGCCTTTTCTGTTTTTTTCTTTTTTTATGTGTAACATGTGGGAGAATACTGGGAATATCGATTCAAGTCAGCAACTACCAAAATTATGACCGAGTTAACGAGTTGTTTTCTGGCATGAGGGAGTATTCTTGATTTTCCTGATTGAGTAATCGTTTTTCTGATTATGCCGACATCACTTGAACACAACATTCACTGCCGGTCATTCAAGGCTCAGAGGGAGCGAGGCACTGCCGTGTTGACAGAAATATATATGTTATCAGGGCTATTCGTCGTGATATTGGAGTTATCGGGATGATGTCATAATTTCCTATAATCGGCCCCATAGTTATCGTGCACCCCTGGTTAAAACTGTTTGGTGTAAAGTGCCGGATACTTCATACCCAAATGAAAACAGTCAGCAGCCTTACTAGGAAATATCAGCCGTCTAATGGCTGAAAATAAAATATTTTCAATCGACTGCGACATTACCTTTGCACTTTACTGTTGTGCAACAGATGTCTGTGCACAACGCAGGTCAGACTGAAATGAAACATTGAAAAAAAAAAAAAAACGGAAGTGCAGTCTGAGTGCTGGGAGCTCTAAAAGAGGTTTTTGTAGATGCACGCTGAAGGACTAAATGTCTGACCCAGACACTTTCCAGCGAACAATGACAGCACTCAGAGAACATGACCTGTGATGTGTGTCTGCTCCAACCCCTCATTTCTGTTTGTCACTAAATCTCCAGTCCTACATGCAGAGAAAATGCATCGCAGTGCAATGGACCAGAATAACCAGAATGCAATAGTAAGCCTGATAAAGTTGGAAAAGAAAGCTGGACTGAGTTTTAAATGTACATCAGACTTCAGAGTCTGATGCACACGCGGAAATGTTCACTTGCAGCTTGGCATCTTTGTACTTATATTTCTGCTTCTAACTAGGTCAGACTGCAGCAGCAGAGCCGAGCTGCTGCCGCCACGCCACACATGCCAATCTCTCTCCTGTGTTATTCATGAAACTCAGTTCTGTTCGAGGCACGCCGGTTTGGGTCTGCACCGAGAAGACGGGAATGACGAATGGGCCTGACGGTAACGGCGCCTCATTCTCAGGTTCTCAGATCTGCAGACAATTATGATGTAATGAAAAATACGTTCAATATTTCATATTACCCCCAAAAAAAATAAAAAATGCAGCTGCACTGTTTTCTCGCTCTCTGCTCGTATGCGGTTTACATCAGGCGAGCTTGAGAATGGATCCACGCGAACGCACATTCATCAAAGTCGCTCTGCGGTCTGACCTTGAGGAAGCAAATTCCGGAGAAGATGGGTGATAGATGACTAATGAAGCGCAGCATGAGCTTTATCGTCACCGACTGAAACGAACCAACAGCTCTGTCACAGTAAAGTCCCTGAAAGTACTTCTGAAATGATTTTTTGGAAATGTGAAAATGGAAGCAACGAGCTAACTGGGTTTTCACATATTATCACAGAGTGGTTGATACCGTCAGAGAGGTTCATGTGTGGAAAAAAAGAAAAAGAAAAATCCACCACCAGTAGATTTACAGTGTGTGTTTCCAGCAGGTAAGGCGGTACGGTCAGGCCGAGTAGTTGGACGTTCTAGTCCTTCGTCAATCGAAGCCCTTCTCTGCACAATCAATTAAAATAAAAAAAAACAACCAGAGTATTCCTAGAGACCGGCCTGCAAGGAGTGTCACGCTGAGTGCAGTTGCTAGGGATACAAGCCGGATGTAACGGGGATTCGGTTTGTGCAGAACCAGAAGAACTTGTGGATTAAGAGCCAGTTTGCCCGCGACGCTCAGTTTAGTAATCCGAGTCGCTGCTGGCTCCCCCCCCCCCCCCCCCCCCCCCCCGAAGCAGCACGACGCTGATCAGCCTGCTGGAACTGGAGGAAAAGGGCTTTTCTTCACTCTTTCTAGACATATTGGACCGACAGATGGTAGCTGGCAATACATACTAGGGGTGTGAATCTTTTACTATCTCACAATTCAATTCAATTCAGATTTTTGGGGCCACGATTCCATTCAAAATCGATTTTCGATTCAAAACAATTTTATTCATAATGATTTCTGATCTGATTTCTGATCATGATCTACTCCCATCTGCTTTGCAAGACAGAATAAAAAATGGAGACATTAAAGTGTCTTTTTCACATTTATTACATTTTAAACATTTATCCATGCTTAGATGGAATTGTTGCAACTGTTACATCAAAGCAATCTAACTAGGGGTGTAAATCTTTTACTATCTCACGATTCAATTAGATTCCGATTCTTGGGGCCACGATTCGATTCAAAATCGATTTTCAATTCAAAATCAATTTTCTATTCAAAACAATTTTATTCATAATGATTTCTGATCTGATTTCTGATCATGATCTACTACCATCTGCTTTGCAAGACAGAATGACAAATGGAGACATTAAAGTATCCTTTTCACATTTATTAAGTTTTAAACATGTATCTATGCTTAGATGGAATTGTTGCAACTGTTACATAAAGCAATGTCACATACTGCTTCAGTAACAAAAAAAAAAGTGTCTATATTAAAAAAAATAGTGCAGTTAAATGTGCTGCCTTTTAAATTCTGAGGAAAGTGTCTTTTTACCAAAAACAGTGTGTGGTCCTTAACTGCGAAGATCAAAATCCGCAAACTGGAGCCGGAGCCCCCTGAGCCCAAATAATGTGTTTAAAAAATGTTTAAAAACTGTAAAAAAGTAGTGAGACACTGCAGCGAAACAAGACAAAGGCTCAACTGTGGTCTTTCTGTTACCTTCACAGCCTCTGGTCTCTGAACAGTAGCAAAGAAACCGCTGGTATTGTGCTATTTTTGGCTCGTAATTAGCGGCTAACACGCTAACAACAACAAAAGAAAAAGTCCTGTTTTCTCTGCATGGAACGAGCACTTTATTCTGGCACTGCAGGAACTTGTAACATCACACAGGTTGTATTGTTGGGCTCCTTGATTCTTATGCGAATCGATTTTTTGGGCACACCCCTAATATATACCCTCTACTTCCACCATGTGCTTTAATTTAAGTCAGGATGGAGTTTAAACGTCACGTCAATTACAAGAAAAGAAAATATTCGTTGCTTTAAATTTAAAGCCTGTTGTGGGGAAATCGATTTAATTTCTCATGAGTTTTTTTTTTTTCTTTTCAGTGGGGAACATTAGCTCTCCTGCTCGACCATCTCTCTCATCAAAGGCTATCACCACTCAGTAGCAATAATAGGATTTCAAACGGTGAAGCTGAAGCTCATTCTGCACTTCCTGTAAGTAAAGTCTCACTAAATGAAACACATTCAACTGCAATGGGTTAAAGCCCCAATTTAGCCGTGTAAGATCTTTTTATCTTCGGCAGGGCAGAGTTAAAAGTGCTGCATCGAGGATAAAGCGCCACACGCACGCACACGCAATGAAAACGAATGAAAGTGAAGTTGAGAGGCGTTCTAGTGAAGTTAAAGCGGTGAAAAAGCATTAAGAGCTATCACCGTTGTGCTCTCCTGAATCCTTAAGAGTCGCCGAGTATAACGTGGACGTCACTGAATCATTTATGTGAGAGCTCTGTGCATGTGGAGAGCGTTTTCAACGTATAGAATCTGAATCCGAGCATCGAGCCTTGATCTTTCTCTAACCTCTGCGTGGATTCGGGTGTCATGTAAAGCTGCAGCCTTGAAACATTTATGCTCAACACCATTCCCGCGTGCACTTCTGCATATTAGGTATGATTTCTACGAGCGCATGACCCCCTCCAAAAATACATTATTTATTTTACCTCTGCTCCTGCAGAGCCTCGTCAAAATCATGCATTTGTTAAATGTAGCTTCAGGCGATAATGTCTCACTAACATTATTAATAACCGTACGTGTTAACTACCCAAAAGCCCTGTGACCAGTTTAGTTTTATTTTTTTCAAACTGGTAAGGTGATGACTAAATGAGTGTTTGCATGCCTACTGAGCAGTCTTTTCAGAGGACGTGCGGGGCGCCGCTTTGATGGGCCCCTCTGTATTCCTGCCACGCTCCAGGCCTCATCCATTACAGCTCATTACCCGCGGGGGGAGTGAAAGGGAGGAGACCCCTGGCCACGCTGACTCCGGCTCACAGAAGCCCGGGCGGGGTTAACCGTCGACAGACCCGCCGAGCCCCGGCAGCTGGGCAGGTGTCAACACCTCCAGGACAGGATAGCTGTGTTGCAGCTGATGACGACTGTAACGTGATAACATCCTGAAAATAAGATCTCCAAAAAAAAAAAAAAAGCATGACTAATCTCTTCTTGCATGTTTTGTGAATTTCAGAGGGATGGAAGCTCATTTTGAGTTCCATCCGGGTTATTCAGTAGCCAGAAATGGCGTAAAACATCCATAACCGTATTTTTTATGGCTCTACAATTTATTAACAAAGACCGAGCCGTAGATCTTTTTAAAGCGGGAAAAAAAAAAGCACGGAGCGCATTAGCAATTTGAATGATGGCTTAATTCGATTACAGTAAATATGACAGCGAGCAAGCATAATGAACAGCGAGGCGTCCCCTAATAGAGCCGGACGAAATGATGTCACGCTGCAGAGATGGAGACTGATGGGGCTCAGTGTTGTGAGGTCAGTTTTCTGCGTTGTTGGAACTCGAGCTTTTTATTTGTTTGTGGACGTCAAAGTAAACCTCTGCTTTTGTCATCCGGCTTCCACGTCTGACTCTTGAAAAGGAGGACCAAGAGGCAGAATAAAGAAAGTTGTATTTCTGAGAATTCTGTAAGAAATATCCGTATCTAAATATATATTTATGTATAAAGAGAAGTATCTATTCTCGATGAACTGGGCAGATAAATGTCCATTTTTTAATGATCGATATTGGACAACAACTTAGAATATGTAGCCTAAGCGACAGGTGCATCTGCAGCACATCTGCAGCGCTCTCATCACTCTCAGAGGGCTGTCAGAGTAAGAACATTTGGCCAGCGGGTTTCTGGATGGCTTCGCAGCACTGCTTACAACATCACTGCACGCTGTTTTAGTGGCCATTATTTCCTCAGTTAAAACCTTGCCTCATTAACACCTTTGATGGACCGGGATAGTCGAGCTCTTCCTCATCATTTGAATCGGATCATTTTAAAAGACTTGAAATGACCAACTGATGCCTCCGTGTTTGACTCCCGCCTGCTACTGGAGGAGGGAGGTGCACTGCAGACATCCAGGATGAAACCGATGCACGTCTTTGAAGTCATAGGGTGGGCTGAGACCAGACAGTCAGGAGACGGGGACGCTCACAAGGCCTCACATGCATCCGGACGTCAGATCTGTCGAGCCCTCGGCGTGCAGAGTCTTTAGTCTTTTTGGTATTCAGTCACAGTTAAGTTGCACACTCGAGTGACTTCAGACTCGACTGAGATTTGTGATTTGAGACTCAGAAACAGTGGGTGGTATTTAATTTGCCCCATCATGTTCTCCCGTCGGTCAGAATGTGATTCTTTTCTCCCATCATCGGACGCAACGTTGTGCGTCCACAAGCTAAAACCAGTGATAACGAAAGCAACAAAGTGTAACCACATGTGGCTGTTGGTGCCTTTTGTCATACAGTGATCCCTAATTTTTCACGTTTAATGGGGACCGGCGCCTCCCCGCAAAAATCAAAATCCAAGGTTTGGAGACATAGCCGTAGCCCCCCGAGCCGAAACAAGACAAAGGCTCAACTGTGGTCTTTCTGTTACCTTCACAGCCTCTGGTCTCTGAACCGTAGTAAAGAAACCGCTGGTATTGTCCTATTTTTGGCTCGTAATTAGCGGCTAACACGCTAACAACAACAAAAGAAGCAGTCTAGTTTTCTCTGCATGGAACGAGCACTTTATTCTGGCAGGTTGTATTGTTCGGTTTTCGTTCTGCCGTCCCACGACACACACACTACATTACCCATAAGGCCACACCATTACCCATAAGGCTACCTTCTGAAAGGGGCCAGGCTGGCTCACAACATTTCTTCGCCGTCAGAGAACATGCACAACATCCTGTGATGCGTCTCAGCCAATCAGCGCACAGATTGTGCTGGGCTGTCTGCGTTTCTCCTGTTGTTTACAGGAGGCTGTAAGTCATTGTTTGATGTTTCGCTGGCAGCTGCGGCCTCTCGTCTGCTGTGGAGTGGATTTTCGCGGAATTTCCACCATTTTTTATTATAATATATATTTCTGAAAAATCCGCGAATAACTAAAACTGCGGAACTTAAAGCGCGAATTGGCGAGGGATCACTGTAATTGTTCGCAACAGCAGCTACATACACGGGTCAAATAATAACTGCAATGTTCGTGGTTGCGGAGTCAAAGACACTGGACTGTTCACACCTCAAAACCCAACCAAGATTGGACAACTGGTGAATGGGGAACATGACGTGAACTCACTCTTATCCGGAGCTTTGCAGTCACGCGCCCCTCTCCGTTGTGGTTTCCTCCAGTTATTCCAGTAAAAGTAGACAGGATCACCACTCGGGCCCACTCGTGTCGGCGTTGATCTGTTCCTTGCCAAACTGGCAACATAGCCTAGCTTCTCGATATTCTTCCTGGTTTTGTCCTCATCCTTGAGCTAAAGCGGCGCCCTCCGAGTCAGTGAGAGTTAGCATAGCCACTTCAGAACATGCAAAAGCCCCAAAAGCAGCGGTAACGACTGTTTTTGACCAGTGCTGCCACCAGGTGGACACAGTTCCCAGTAAATACTTAAGCTAGGTATTAGAAGTAATACCTAGTGAGACAGTATGACCCACTAGCAGCGTGTAGCGGCGTATTTATCCGCATATTTTTTTTTTCTTGTTTGCTCTTATTCGCGTTAAAAACGCAACAAATCAACCGTGTTGAAAACACCCACCTCTGTTGAAGAACCTCAACACCACTGTGTGGAGGAATAACTCAAATCTGCAAATAATCTAACACAGAGAGCCATAATGATATTGTAATTATCTCCAAATTAGAGGAATTGAGAGTTTGAGATGACCTTGATGACTTAATTCATTCTGGTCTGTATGGGATGAAACTTAATAATTAAAATAATGGTAGTTGAAACCTGCTCTGTGAAACACATTATTACCCCGAGAGCTCTGTTCCATGTAGGCAGAATCATGCTGATGCATTGTAAATGAGATGGCGAGATGGGAAGGGTGCCAAAGAGAAAAGGAGAGAGATGTCTAATTATGCTGCTGCAATGAACATAATTAAAGCAGTGCTGTTGGTGTTTTTTTTTTTTTTCCTCAAGATTGGCAAAAAATCTAAGCATCTGATTGCTGTCACTGCTAAATACATTACTTTCTCTGGACGGTTTCCAGTCCTCTATCTCTGCGTGCACGCAGCGAGCTAGAAGTCATCATCAGTAAACAGCGAATCAACATTTGACAGGATTACATGAGATGATGCCAGAAAGTACCGATGATACAGTCATCTGTAATCTTATGATATGAAAGAGGAGGATAATGTGTGAGGACGAAGAGGTGGCAAGGAGAAATAACAAGGCTTTCAGCATGCAAACGATGACAAATCTGAACAGAGGAAGAGAGAGAGGAGAGGCAAGGGGACACTTTTGGTGTTTGGACATTAAATGAATTCAAGGAGGTCGGAGAGGAAAAGGATCGAAGGACAAGTTTGTGAGTTCTGGACCGGATTTAACGTGGCAGAAGTCCTGAACGTAACATCAAATAAGAGAGGAGCGAAGTGACAAATGACAGCCAAGCTGAACAAACAAAGCAGAAAGAGAAGAAAGTCAGAAAGAAAAAAAACACAAAAAACAAAAGGAATGTCAGTGAGTGAATGAGGGAGGCATGAAGGAGAAAAGGGAAGAAAAACGAAGGAAGTGATGGAAAAAGGATATTGCGGGTGGACCACCTGGGGAGTGTTTACAGAATTTAATAACTCTAAATGTCATCACTTTTATTGGATTTATGGATGGATGTCTCTCTCCTCATCGCTGTTCTCTTTCCATCATTTTCTTTCTTTCTTGATTGTTCTGATAATTCAAAGCAAGCAGAAAGAGGAAGGAACAATCGGAGGGAAAAACACACAACCCCTAATTTTATCCTGACATTTGTGTCACAATGTTGTCGAACATTTAGGATGAGACTGAAGTTTTGCCATCAAATGCAACTCAAATCTCCAAAATTTCATCATAGTTTAATCTAGGGGTGAGTATTGGCAAGGACCTCACAATACGATATGTATCGTGATACTTGGGTCACGATGTCACGATATCACGATATATTGCGATATTCTACCCAGTTAATATCAAAATGAAAAGTAGAGATGAAAAATCAAGTTGCTGTATAGGTTCATCAGATGATATTGATCAATCAGAGGACAAATTGAGTCAAAACTATTTGCTTCTAAACAACCTATTTATTGTTTATTATTAGTGTTTTTGCACATTTAAGTGAATGAATGAAATTTCCTAAAAAATCGATATTAGGAGCTGAAATATTATATCCACGATATATCGCCAAATCGATTTTTTTTTTCACACCTCTAGTTTGATCATATGCTTTTCTGTCGATTTTACGTCATTTTTGCAACAGATATATGACAAAAGAAATTTATCTTGGTTTTATTTTGTTCTTTTCTGTGTTGCTTTTGTTCTGTGTTTTGTTTTTAAAGTCTTTCCTTCCATCCCCGTCTGCTTCTTCCTCTCACTTTCCTCCTTGATTGTTCACACCTGTGTCTCAACAGCAGTTTTGTCTACATCTTTCCTCCTCCCCCTGCTAGTCCGTTGTCATTTTCTCATTATTATCTTTGCCATGATTGATCCTCCGGCTGCTACATTTGTTCTTTAACCCAAACTTTTGACATCTTGTTGACACTGCACTTTTTGTCCAAATAATTGGATGTTATTTGTTACTCCTGCCTCCAAGTCTCAGCCATTTGGCTAGTCTGCAACTCCTCCTGACAGAGCCAACAAGCAAGCCAGCCAGCTAATCAGCCAACCAAACAAAAAAAAAAATCTGTTTTTTTTTTTTAAAGATCCAGAATATCCAGTGAAACCTTTCAAGGATCTGAGCTAAAAACTAGTATTGATTGGTTGGGATCTTCAGGCTTTCAGAGGCACTGGATTAAAAAGGTGCAGTTCTGTAGATCTGATCGATTACTGAATGGGCTCAGGTACACTTGTTAAAGTGCTTAGCACTCCATCCATCTTGTTGTTGATCCAAGATCAACAACAATATCAAGAAATAAGGCTGACATTTCTGTTTCTGAGGTCACTGCGCTGTGGGACGGTGAAGCCGTGAACTTCCACATGGGCGATGGCGCCGTAAATGCTGAATCAAACATATCAATGTGTTGAAGGCAACAAATACTGCAATCCAGACAGCATCTTTCTTTAGTGAAGGTCTTGCTTAATTCAACAAGACATTGCTAAATTACATTCTGCACGAGTTACGACAGCATGGCTCTGTCGCCTTATATGAGGGGCTAAATGGTGCTGCTCTGCCACGTTCCAGACCTGTAACCATCTGAAAACAGCAAAACAAGGCCGGGACGACTGAGGAGCTGAAATCAGAACTCAAAATAAGAACATGAAGAAATTTCACTTAAAAAAAAAAAAACAAAAAAAAAAAACAGAACAATTTGCTACCACAGTTCAGAAAGACGCAGTGCTGTTAAAGGCACTGAAGTGGTGAACGTCCCTTTCTTGATGAAGGCATCAAATTCAAAATGGAAAGAAAGAAAAAAAAACCCTAACCGTTAAAAAGAAAAAAGAGAGAGAATATTCAGAGCTGAAACTTGTGAGTGTCGACAAATATGCCGCTCTTATAGAAGCACGCTCTCCTCAAAAAGGCATGAGTCATTGGTGCCACAATGCTGAGAACTCCTGTTACCCAAACACACGTGTGCAGACACACACACACATATACACACATACATGCGCACACGAACACAGATTCAGATAATTACAGACACAGAATGTCAAACACATAATCACAATTAGTCGGTTCCATTCAGCCTCCTGCCGCGGCCACAAAATCTACAAAAACGATCATTTCTGTCACTTAGCAAAGGAGCTAGAGAAGCCTGGAAGAGAAGGCGAGCTGCTGTTTGCAGCAATCAGACTCATGAACGATTCGAGAGCCTTAATGCACGCATTACTGTGCGTGCGGTAATGTATCGTGTGTTTGAATGCACCTCCGTCAGCGTCAGTCAAGAGCCAACACAATCACGTCTTGTTTGTGCAATTATGAAGTCAAACGGTGCGCCGCTGACCCGGCGCTGCAGCGACAAGTGATGGCGAGCATGATGCAACGAGGAGGAAAGCGTCAGAGAGGAGAGAGGCTGCCTCACCGGGACGTGACTGTTGGGATGCGGAAACAGTGCTCAACGTTTCTTGTTTTGTTTACAATCAGCTGCATGTTTTTGTTTTTTTTTTTTTAAAGTTGGCTTTTATTGTAACATTTCCACATCTTCTGTTTCTGCCACCAGCTGCTCATCACTGAAAAAGTGTGACTCCATCTGCATAAGTGTGTGAAGGGAGCCTTCTGCTTACATTACAATAACAACCAAACCATTATATTCTTGCTTGAAAATCCAAAGGCCCACATCCTGCAATGGAGTTTGATATTTATCAACGCATGCAGCCGAGGTCGGTCCAGAACCTCATGTTTTTCCTGAACAAGTTCAGTAGATTTAACCGATTGGGCGATCAGCGCATGACCTTCCAGTTCAGATTATCAGTCCTGAGATCAGTGATTTAGTCTGTTGAGCACTTTGTATTCAGTTGTAGCTCTTCAGTGTGACATGACATTAGAAAAGGTTGGGTCTGTTAGTTTTTCATCGGTCAAAAAGCATTACATCACTGTAGGGTCGTAACTGTAGAGAGGGAAGGAGATGATCCACATTTATACAGTTAAAGGGATATTTTGCTTTCTTTGAAGTGGGATCGTGTGAAGTACCGATGAGCAGTCAGTGTCTTACCTGCGACAGGAGTGCTCTCAGTCAGAGGAGTGACTTTCTACAATTCAGAGCCATTTCAGCGAATGCCACGGTGTAGATTTTAACAGTGGATCCCGTTTTTGCATCAGTTATTTACTTCTTTTTTAACGGACCCAGTCTGGGTTACACGGTCTGGAAAGGTTTTTCTGCCACCGATCATCTGAGTCTGTTCAAAGTTGAGTCAAATTTCTTGTAAATTGCTCAATCACTTTTTAAAATATGTAAAAAAAAAAAAAAAGATCTTTCTGCTCTAGCAGTCACTCAGTCTTGCTGTCTTGGACTTGATTTAGATTTAGACCAGTAGAATTTTCGGTTGTGGTTATTTGGTAGTCATTTATTTCTATAAACCTACAGTCATGGAGATACTCTTCTAAATTTTTTCAAAAAATTCAAGATTTTTTTAAAGCAAGATTTTAATATGAAATTGTGAATTTTGCAAGATTGCGACTTTTTTTGTAAAGCTTTTGGTTTAAAAAAATTGCAACTTTTTGACTTAATGTTGCAACTTTCTGGAGCCAAATACTGACTTTTGCAAAAAAAAAAAAATGAACCATTAGCATAAAATTACAACTTTGATTTGTAAAATTTCGAATTTCTTACAATTGTAACTTTAACATCCTAAAATTATTAAAATTTTTGCTGTAAAATTGTGAATTTTGCAATCACACATTTTTGCTTTGCAAAAAATCTGATATTTTGCAAAATCATGTTTTTCCGACATTAAAACATCAGTTCTGTGATATAAGATAATCGCAAATAATGCAAAACTGCATCCTTTTCCCCTGGCAAAGTTGCATCCCAACTTTTTATTGCGAATCTCCAACTTCTTCAGAATTGCATGTCTTTGTTATAACAGTAAAAAACTGCAACCGGCAATACTGCAACGATTTGATGTACGACTGCTACTTTTGACTTCTGCAGAAGGGGCACCTGGAATCTACTCTGACGCTGAGAAAACAGCGACAAAGCAAAGAACCAATTCTGCGTAAAATGAACAAGCATGAAATAAAAACCCATCCAGACTTTATATTAAAGGTTAAGTTCAATCAACACGGATGTAAACCCTTGTCAAAAACACATAAAACGATCCTGTTTCATGTTTCATTTGGACCCGAGCGTTGCTGTGTTGCTGCAGTTACAAGGGCTCAGCGAGTGTCCAGATAACAGATTAATTTTTCATTGTGAAAGTCCAGCTGCTCCTCTTCAGCAGGCTCCTCCTCCTGAGACTCCCTCAGGCTGCCAGGACCAACAACTGAAAATGATTTTCTGTGTTTTTACATGAAGCTATAAAAAACTGATTGCAAATAATTACTATAAGCATAAGCCTTAACCTCATCCATCTATTCATAATCCTCTCAGTATGGAAACTACAACAATCTTATTATTGTGTTTAAACTGAATACTAAATGCTCTCTGCTTGTATTCTATCCTTTATTCCAAACCTGCTCATCTGCATGCTGGGGAACCGTCATAGTTCACTTTAGTTTCCCTCCATCGCTCCTGGATTCTCAACATCCCCTCTGCTGTGTCTCAGTCTCTCCTCTTATTCGGTGTTTCCTGCCCTGTGGGGGGGGCTGCTCTCATCCGACAGCGAGCGTCGCCGACTCCTCTCACAGACCCTCACTCTCCCATCCTGCATCTTTTTAAAGAAGTAGAAGTACCCTCATGATTCAATACCATGTACCGTAGATCCAGTCTTAGGAGCAATAACTTGAAGTGGTCCTTTCCTGTATGGTTTTTTTTTATCTGTATCCGACATGAGGAGGCGTTCTGGCTCATTCTTCTTCACAATATTGTTTCACCGTCGTATTTCAATTCTGCCGAGGTCTTGACTGTGACTAGGTAATCCCATTCTAACCATTCTAACGCTGGTGTGCCTCAGAGCATCGTCCTGGTACATGACGCCGTTTTAAGCAAGCTTTAGCTGCTGGACAGATGGCCTCACATTTAACTCTACAACACCCTAAAGTAGGGATGCACGATAACTGTTTTTTAAAACCAGTAACTTTCAACTCCTAAAGGCCGATACCGATAACCGATAACACACACATATACCTAAGATCATTACATCAATACTATGAACAAAATCAAAAATAGTTTTGACTTTTTAAATGAACAGATATTTAATTTTTCCAATGAAAAACTATTGGCAAGCCTCTCAAACATTTTCGTAAAGCTATCAAACAAACCTATTTGATATTTCACATTAACTTAAATAAGGTTAATTACTGACTGATATAAAAAATAAAGGCTCCTTGAACTGATGGAAATACATGCATCAGAATTACTAACTGAAAAGGATTTACATATAAAGGATTTTGGCTTGTGGTTCCATTTCAAATTAATACCTTTAATTAAAGTAAATGAGGTTCAGTAGTTTTTATTTTTTAATCTCATGGAAGCTTTAGATGAGAGAGATGAGGGGGAGGGGAGGGAGGGTAGAGTGCTGCTGGCTTGCGCACGTTAGCTTTAGCTTCCGTTAGCTCACGTTAGCGCGATTTCAACACTCCATGGAAGCGATTGTTATGGTGTAGGTGGCCGATCGGGTTTTACGTATTAAAACTTGTGCTTCCCTCCTCGTAGAATTTGCTCGGAGGATTCGTCACAAATAACCACCAAACTATCTTCTTCTGAAACTTTAACGAAGTTCCACGCCGCCATGTTTTTTGTGATCAGTACGCTGTGCTGCAGGCTGCATTCAAGGTGTAACGTTAATTCCCACGTTCCCTCATTTGCTAGTTGTTCTTTCAGCCTTGTCTATTTTTTTCTTTTTTTATGTGTAACATGTTGGAAAATACTGCGATTATCAATTCAAGTCAGCAACTACCAAAATTATGACCGAGTTAATGAGTTGCTTTCTGGCATGAGGGGGTATTCTTGATTTTCCTTATTGAGAAATCGTTTTTCTGATTATGCCGACGTCACTTGAACATAACATTCACTGCCGCTCATTCAAGGCTCAGAGGGAGCGAGGCACTGCTGTGTTGACAAAAATATATGTTATCTGGGCTATTCGTCATGATACCGGAGTTATTGGGATGATGTCACAATTTCCTGTTATCGGCCGATAGTTATCGTGCACCCTACTCTAAAGTCATAACAGATGAGCTCACGGTCAACTCAGTGACTGCAGCCACAGCCGAGGCATTTTTCTTTTCTTCTGCTACATGAAAATATGTGTATGGATGGCCTGTCATTATGCGTCTATTGCTTTGCGGTCTACGTGTCTCTACTTTTCCGTCATTCTATACGAAACAAAGCCGGGTGAGAAACCTTTGACAGTTCCAAATTCCTGTCTGATGTCTGTCTGCCTCATCAAAGAAAGGCATGGATCCTGATGAGGTAGAAATCTTTGTCTGCAGGTTTCCAGAACAACCTACCAATTACCAAAGAGCACGGAGAGGGGAAAATAGTCTTAAAGAGTCCGAGACTTCACCGAAACCTGAAGCCTAGAACGACTTTAATGTTTGATCAGCGAGCTTTGCCTCGTGGTCTTCGACGCAGTTGTTCTCGACGTCTTTAAGGTCGGAAGACCTTACCGACTGTCTGAGAAGCAGAGGAGAAAAGAGATACAGCAGGCAGCGGGCTCAGGAATGCTGGACGGTGATGAGCCTTAAAATGACAAAAACGGCTGCAAGATTAGGAACACGGATGATATTAATGGACAAATGGAAAGAAGAATAAGAAAAAACTGCAGGGAAGACAAGAGGAGGTGAGCTCATTTGTCCAACTCAACCAGAGGAACAGCTCACCGTGTTCCACAGCTAACAATTGCTAGTGTTCCCTTGAGACGGCTTGACAGTGATGTTAATGCCTCATTAAAAGTATGAAGCGAGGCGGTAACTCGGCTCTGAGTTTTGAAACGGAAAGCCGTGGAACATCTCCTCAAAAGCAGCGCCTTCTTTAATTAAACCCCACAGATGGGCAGCTTGGCTTTTTCCCAGAGACGGAGAAGATAGGTGCTGCAAGTGATGGCTGTTAGCATTTACCTGCATAAAAACGAGACCATCAAAAAAAAAAAAGAAATCAGGCGCGAGTGGAAAGTGTGATTACAGGGCAGCATCGTCTGGACTGGAATCTTAATTGATCTTGTGATGTGAGCGGAGGGGGGGGGGCGTTCAGATGCTTTTCTGCCAAGCAGCCAAACACCTGGGGAGTTTTGGAAATTAGGAGACGTTAGCATGATGCGGCCATTATCACAGCCAGGAGCGATCGGCTATTTCAGGCTAGCTATGCAGGGAGAAGACTTAAAGAGCAGAAACCTCAGGTTAGAGAGGAAAGAGGCGGGTTTAGCTGTTGCGTCTGGGGAGAAAAAGAGCTGAATCATTTTCCACTGGAGCGTATCAGTTAGCATTTCTATAGAAATGGAACCACTTCACTCAGTCCCATGACGAGATCATTTGTTGGAGACGTCACGCATGTGTGAGTTCCTCTAATGGTTGTGTTTCAACGTTCAAGGTTAAAGGTTTACTTTATTATCCCTGAAGGGCCAGATAAAAAGGCGAAAAGTAAGAACAGGTTCAACAAAACCATTTACGCTAAAAATGCAAACGCTGGTGCACCAAAAAGCAGTTCGCCGTCAATCACGGGACCAAGATATCTGTACTGATGAACCACGTCCATGATCATCCAACACAACAGCAGAGGTAAGAGTGAATTAAAAGAAGAAGAAAAAAAAAATCAATACACATCTCTTTTGTTTTTTCCACATATTTAAAAAGGATGGTTTAGTCCATAAAATCACTCAGAACAGGACCGTGTTCGGAGTTGTTGCTGCTGAGGAGGGATGATGGAATCATCTGCAAATTTGATCATCTGCCACCTGCTGTGATGGCGACGCCGTTCGTTTGTGTGTAAAACGAATAAAAGACGGAAGAGGAACTACAGTGGACGAGAAAAGGACATCTGATGAGACAACCTTCACCCTCACCTGCAGCGACCTGGCTGGTAAAAAAGTCCAGCAGCTGGCAGATCAGGCCAACATCAATGTTGGTAATGTTCTTTAGTCTGGCTGCTCAAATGTGTGGCTGGATTCAGTTAAAAGCAAAGGAGAGGTCAATAAAAAGAGCATCGACACCTCTACCAGGTCTATAAGGAAACTAAGGAGGGTGCAGCCCGTTGCCTATAGGGCATTTTTCACCATTTTTATTAACTGGAAAATTTCCAGAGCGGGTCCCTATTTAGATAGCCACACCTCCCAGATCCAAACAAACTAAGAACCCTCTTTATTCACTAGTTTCCACTAGTTCTCTTTTCTGTCATTTTGGATGTCATTGGCTTGTGGTTTGGTTCTTCAATTTGGAAGGTTTCTGAAACGATCTAAGGCAAAAAAAATAGCTCGACCAGCAGATCCAGCAGCTGAGGGGTAGAAACCAATGAACAAGAGCGAGTCAGCTGGCAAGGAGCCTTCAAACAAAACGGAAGATAGATAAGAAATGATAAGCTCAAAAACTGTCCAGGCCAACTTAAAACCGGTAGCAGTGATCTCTTTTTGCAGTTGACAGCACACCAAGCCACATTATCATTAATATGAGTATGACTTTATTCTTCAATGCAGTGCTAAACGCAAAGTAGCCATCAATCCAAAGACTACACCCCTAATTATGCATACATTTTTCCCAAGGTAATACACAAAAATTCACTCCCCTGTACAGTTGTCACAGATGTAAACTTCAGCTACGGAGACCAAAACCATTTTTTTGAAGTAAATATGTTTATGTCTGCAACAAAGTTGGGCATTTTAACATGAGAGAGATTAGACTCACTTTTGAAGTCATACCCTGGTGGTCATTCAAGGAACTGCAATTTTTCTTACTTCCACAATGAGCTCAACTCCGAAAAATAAATGCAGTCCCTTGGTCATGTCAATAGACAGACCAATTGACAAGATTGGAAGTCTTCCCTCTTGTGGCTAAATAGTAAAAAAAAAAAAAAAAAATGTAGTGGGAAATTAACAATGCCAGTGTTTTCTGCTGTTGCACAGCCTCTCTCATGTGGGTACCGCAACCATGGCTACATCGTGTAGCGACTCGCACCCATCAGGGATGTCACTTGGATCGGCTCTACTGCACCATCTTCACTAAAGTGCACACGCACAAACGTCTAAATGTGTCAGTCTGGGACTCAGTGACTCGTAAACATCAGCAGATACTCAAGTGTTTAAGTGTTTTTAGTTCCAGTGATGCTCCATGACTGATGATTTTCAGTAACATTGTTATTCAGTGTTATTAACTGTTTTTAATAGTAAAAAAACATAATAGGAGCCATTAACAGGGAACCATCACATGTGATGAGAATCAGTGAAGGTGTCAGATATCACACTGGTGAATGTTTTGCTGCTGAGGTGTTTTGGCGACAGCTTCATGACCTCCTCCAGGGAGTGCGACTAATTTAGCTCCAGACTGAGACTGTGTACTTGCACTTGACACACTTGACTGAATGGCGATGCTTCGAGTTATAAACTCCCACCGCTCAGTGCTCTGCGACTTGCTTAGCGGTGTGATATTGCGTGCCTGATTTGTTTTCTCTTCCTCTGCAGGACAAGCAAACATGTGAACACACGCACATTACAGCATTTATTATTAGAAGTCGTTGAGACTGTTGTTATGATGGCCTCCGTTCTGACAAGCTGCTTCATCAGAGGCGAGCAGCTATCTCTCAAGCAACACTTTGACGTCTGTTAACCAATTCAACCATACCCCGCTGTTTCTATTCTGGGATGTGAGCTCTCTGTTCCTAAAAGGATTGCGATATAATTTTTTTTTACAACGTTCATCACAAACATGAAATAATAACCCTTCGATCATCAGCAGTCTCACAAAATATGCTCTTACAAACATCCAAACATACATGTGGAGGGGAGGCAAAAACACACGCCTACCTGTCGTTGTCGACGCTCCTGAAGCCAGGAAGGATGTGTCTGAAGCTGGAGTTGCGGTCAAGTTTGGGTTGACTCTTGGTGCGTTTTATGGAGCCCTTCAGCCGCCGACTTAGAAATCCCTGATGGACAAAGACAGTCAATGAAACAATGTCAGCGTCAGTTTGTCAGCGAAGACTCAATGTGTCAGTCATTTAAGGACAGAGCCTGGAGTCGTGAGCACACGTTAGTACTCCGTCTTTTTATCTTAGGGTTACCTAACCCTAACCCTAACCCTAACCCTCTGACCACCTCAGTGTTGCTGCCCACATCTGTTTATATGGTCATCTCTGTAGTTCATGTACTAACAATGAAACCAGTCAGAATATAAGTGTATAAGTTAATGGACAATTATTATTTATACAGTTTGTCTAATATAATATTGCCAGGATGTATGTCCTCCATCCTCTCTCTGTCCTATCTCCCTTCTCTTTTCTTCCTTTAATCAGCTGGTCTTCATCAGGAAGGTCCCACCATATGATCTAAGTCCTGCTCAAAGTTTCTTCCTCTTAAAGTGGAGTTTTTCCTTGACACTGTTTGGCATAAAGGTTTTTTTTTCCCCTCTAGGGGAGTTTTTTTTTTACTTGCCATTTTCTTTGATGAGGATTTAATATTATAATTTTATTCAATAACATTTGCTCCAGGGTTACACTCTGGGTCTCTGTAAAGCACCTAGAGACAATTTGCCTTGTAATAAACACTATATAAATAAAATTGAATTGAATTGAATTATATGGAGTCCTGTAGAAGGAGAAAGGGGTAGTTATTGCTCACATTATTATTTTTTTTTCTTTTTGGAAAAAGACAGAGGCATTCTGGGTGCAAATTTCGATAAGCAGATTTGATAAGTATTGCAGCGGAAAAAAATTATATCTTGTTGGTTATTTGAGGTTGTTTTTTTTTTTTTTTAAATGCTGATACCAATTATGATCAGATTATTATTTGTTTATTACGCTTTCACATGTACACACAAACACAGCTGAAATCAAGGGCGGTGATGTTGTGGGTCGGTAAAAGGTAACAAATGAGTCCACATTAGAGATGTGAAAAAAAAATCAATTTGGCGATATATCGTGATTTTCAGCCGCGCGATATAATATCAATTTTTCAGCTCCTAATATCGATTTTTAGGAAAATTCATTCATTCACTTAATTGTGCAAAAACACTAATAATAAACAATTAACAGGTTGTTTTGAAACAAATAGTTTTGACTCAATTTGTCCTCTGAATGATCAATATCATCTGATGAACATATACAGCAACTTCATCTCTACTTTTAATTTTGATATTAACTGGGTAGAATATCGCAATATATCGTGATAATATCGTATCGTGACCCAAGTATCATGATACATATTGTATTGCGAGTTCCTTGCCAATACTCACCCCTAATACCAAACATGGTGAGCTCTCTGTGTGAACATGGGTAGAATATCGCAATATCGTGATAATATTGTATTGTGACCCATGTATCACAATACATATTGTATAGCGAGGTCCTTGCCAATACTCCCCCCTAGTCCACATCCCATCAGTGAGGAAGGCTGCACATAAAGCTACCAGTAACCTCCAACTCAGGCGGCGGTTCTTAAGAATCGTTTGTGTTTGTGGCAAAGTTTACAGTGAATACAGCGTTTATCAGTTGTGTCATTCTTATCTCTGTGCTCGGGAGGGGGGGGGGGGGGGGGGGGGGGTGTTTGCCGATTATAACATCTGCAGTCACACACACCCCCACCCCCCCCACCCCAAGCACCTCGTTGTCTCCATGGCAACTGTTAGCTGGCATCCAGAGTGAGATGATTGGTGCAGAAATGGCCCGATGCTTCAAATTTGGAGGGACAGAAATCTAATTGGCTTGTCTTCTAGATCTTAAGGTGAAGAAGAAGGACTGAATCCACGGCAGCTTCGGGGGGCTCGGTAGAGAGGATGGAGCCGAATAAATGTATGCAGGACAACGATCCGACTCTGTGAAAGGCTCAGGTGTACCCCTTATTACAAAGAAGCACAGCAGCTGCTCAAAGCAGACGGAGGAGCACTTTTAGGAAACACCCAGAGGAGAAACAGACATCACCTATAGCGCTTTAACCTTCTGCCACTCTCACACTCCTCATACAGTAGCAAGAGGCAAAGAAGCATCGAAAAAGACCTCCCTGCATCCCATTCAGGCCATTAACACACTTGTATAATAATTACCACCTACGGTGTGAATAGGTCTCCCCGAGCTACAATGGAACAGGGATAATTAGAGGGCGACTTCCACACAGCTTGGCAGCCGATCACAGAGCAGCCAGAGCGTCCTGATGAACAACACCTGCCATCAGGAGGCTCTCTGGCTGGAGAACAAAAGACTCGCTTGTGTCAGTATGCTTAAGTTCCTGCTAATAAGGAAGCTGTTTATCGCCGTTACGCGCGCACACACGGTGTTATAATTCCTCATCGCTTGATTATTTTGAGCAGGAAGTTTCAAAGTGCATCATTGCGGGGAACGCCGTCGTTAAACTGTTGTTTGTATTCCCAGTAAAAACATTACATTTTTTTTTTTTTAAGTGTGCTGTTGAGGCACATTTTTGCACCGCGGTGCAACGTTCAAAGGAAACGGAGGCGCTGCTGAAAATGAGATGTACTGTTAAATGCTACTGAGACAGCATGAAGACGAGAAGCAAACAATCAGTATAAGAGCCCTGCAGCATTGATTTTTACAGTTAATATTGCATTATGACTCATTCTATGTATTTAAATTTTGCATGTGACCTTTAAGCTTTTTTTTTTGAGCTTTTAAAAGTCTGAAAAGATAACTGACAATATCCATAGTAACAGAAAGTGATTATTATTAACTGGGAAATCTGTTCCAGCCGTGGGAAATCAAGTTTAATATGTGTGTAATGGGAAATGCAGGATCCCACTTATCTGGCGCTCAGTCCACGGGAGATTTAAA
Organism: Hirundichthys speculiger; assembly: GCA_018398805.1. NCBI lineage: Eukaryota > Metazoa > Chordata > Actinopteri > Beloniformes > Exocoetidae > Hirundichthys > Hirundichthys speculiger. The sequence continues at coordinate 76,069 of JAGFBZ010000732.1, read as the reverse complement.
GCCAGGATCTTCTAGACTCTGCTGTTCTCTTCTTCAACGTGATTTCCTTTTTTTTTTTTTTTGACTCCAAGCCAAACTACACTGTTCAATAAAAGCGACAGAGAGGCTCCTTGTATCTTTCAAAAACCATAATATGAGTACACGCCCTCACGTCCAGAGGTTGGAGGTCTTCCTCACAGCTAGTCCAGGTTCCGGTCTGGTCTGCAGAGCTTAGCTGCATCTTCTCAGGCTATTTCCTGTTTCTCACATCACTTTCAAATGAAAGGCTGCTAATGCATAAAACTGAATGAAACTAAACTATAAATTCAAAAATAATATTGAAAGGATTGCATAACTGGTGGATAGAGCAAAAGCACAAAATAGACTAAACGAAAATTCATGATAAAAGAACAGAAATGCCCCAAAGTAGGGACCAACCATCAGAAGACTTTATGCTGATGGCATCTCTGATGACATAAGGTAATGTGATGCAGGGAAACAGCGTTGCATTAAATGTTGCATTAAATGCATTCTCCAAATGCCCACGTTGCATCCACAAATGTACACACAAATGCACCACCATGGAAAGAAAAAAAATAGAAAAAAATAAAAATTGAGTTCATATCAGATGGACTTAGGTGAAACTGAAAAATATCCAGTGGTCAAATTAAAGAATTCATAAAAATGAAGCCAATAAAGGGAAAATCTAAAAAAACTTTCAGTGAAAGTCTTGCTTATTTCAGCAGGATGCTGCGTGTATTTTACAACATTAGTCTGCAGTAAAAGAGTCCTATAACTCACACTTATGCATAAGGAAACTGACACCTGCTGCAACACTAAATTGTGGATATATATAGGTTTTTGTGGCACTAACCATCAATATATATGCAGACAGTTCATATATATATTAGGGCTGTCAGTCGATTAAATTTTTTAATCGCGATTAATCGCAAGATTTTCATAGCTAACTCGAGATTAATCGCACATTAATCACATTTTTTTAATGGTCTGTTTAAGCCTTTAGTTTGAAAACCGGAAGTCCATCAATGCTGCCGTACTTTTTGGGGGCTTAATTCATCAGCTTCTTTGTGTATTTTGTCATATTTTGTGTATGCTGCTGTTTGACCGCAGTAATTTGGTGACGGTCCCTAAGCTCCACGGCAACAGTGAGGTACTCAGAAGGACATTCAGCGCTGTTCCTGAGAGTTTTAGCCACACCCACTATCCTTGGAGGGTTGATGACACTTGTGAAATGTCTGGCATACTTATATCTACAAAATGATACCAACCTGGATGAAATCGGTGCCGTTTTCATGATGCTATTAAAGTTTAATGAGAAAAAAAACAATCGAATGTCGGATGTGAAACTAACTTTACCGTGTCCTGTGGTGGTAATTGAATTTACAGCGACAGTAAATACAAACAACCTTTTTCTTGTTAACAGACCCATCTGGCATTCCCTTAAAGCTTAGCTTGCCGTTCATAAGACCCTTTTCTGTCGCCATGTCTGTCCCACACGTTGACTGTAAACACACTTTTTGGCCGAGGGTCAATTTGCGTTAACGCGATATTAATGCGTTATCAATGCGTTATTAACGTGTTATTAATGCATTATTAATACGGTATTAACACGTTAATATAGTGTATTAACGCATTATTAACTTGTTAACTTTGACAGCCCTATATATATATATATATATATATATATATATATATATATATATATATATATATATATATATATATATATATATATATATATATATATATATCAGAGTAAAAGAGTTCAGGGGCAAAACTAAACAGCTTATTGTGTCAAGTCACATATCAAGCTAGAAGAGGAAAAATCTACATTTTTCAATTTTATTTTATTTTATCTCCTTTCAGAAGTTAATTTGACTCAGACACTGAACATTATTCGGTTTATTGTAAATCTGTGATCTTATTCATCTGTAACTCAACAACAGTCACCCTATAAACAGAACAAGAGTCAAGACACAAAATTATTCAAATCGCAACGGCAGAGAGGATGAAAGAGGATGGAAAGGTTGCACAAATGTTCGTAGGGAAGTTAAAAATAACAAATTCATCCTGTTTTCCAACAGAACATTGCTCTGAGAAAAGCATGTTGGCAAGACAGTGACGGCTGACTGCAGGCAGCAAAAGTAGCATTAGTGTATGCATTTATTCATACAGCGGTGATAGCAATTGTGTGCATCTGACACAGTAAATGTAAACCAGAGACGTGGGCTACTATCGATGGCACCAGTGAGCTGCGTTCAGGAGCTTTTAGCTGAATGAACGGGGCTGAGTCACTGCTGCTACTGAGCAACAAACCTGAGGCTCTTCACAGCGCCGCCGTCTAAATCAAACACCCACTTCCCTCTTTTTTTCACCGCAGCTCATTCCAGACGCGCATATGTGAGTGTAGGCAGGTGGTTTGATTAGCAGAGAGGCGTCTCTAAACAAGGACAAACAGGAGCTCCAGCAGAAGCTTTCTGCTAAACGGCAGAAGGAGAAGAAGAGCGTCTCCAAAGACACGAGGAGGAGCTCTGGGAGATGGGAAAGACGTTTGAATGGAAAAGGGAGACGGCGAGGTAAACAACGACAGTCACGTGACATGAGAAAGATAAAGAAGGATGTAAAGAGATATGGAGAGCGGACGTGAATGTAAAACAGACTAGTAAAAAAACCAAAAAGGAGGAGAAAGTGACAGCGAGCGGCTGCCAGGGAGGGAGGACTTATGGGGGGACGATAAATGGAAAAAAATTGGACCACAAATGTGGAGGTGGCAGAGCATGAGTTGACAGGAAAAAAAACAGTAGAATGAAACTAAACGAGGGGAAAGTGACGAGAAAAGTACGGCAAACAAGTGCCAAGGTCGCCGTCGGACGATGAGGGCTCAGCAGAGCGGAGCGAGAAGTGAAACAAAAGACGGTCGAGTGGCGTAGAATTAACTCTCCTTTCATCCCTCAGAGTGAATTCTGATCGGTCTTTGTTTCGGCAGATGTCTCAGAAGTGTTCGGTACCAATCACTGCACGCTGAGACCACTTGCACTGAAGCTATTGTTTAAAAAGCCGCCGGCTGGAGCAGCTTTCCTTCAGGAGAGCTGAGCCGAGCGTACAGGGGTCTGCAGGAGCCTGTCGGCCGTAAATGATTTGTGTTTTTGTGCCGGGGAACAAGTGTTTATGGAGCTCTGCCCTCCAGACGCATCTCACTCCGGTGCATTTCCAAGAACGATTGTCCGCCCGAGCTTTTTCTTGTCGAGAGTCTCTACAGATGAAACAAAAGTAAGGAACACGATCATGTTGCGTAACGGCGCAGCCTCTTTCACTTCCAAGGCTCCAGCTTCTAAAGGCGAATTGAATGAAAGAAATTTCAGAAGGTAATAATTCAATTCAATTCTATTCTATTTGTATGGCCTCTGTTACAATGTCAATTGTCTCTAGGCGCTTTACAGAGACCCAGAGCATGACCCCCGAGCAAATATCATTAACTAAAAATATAATATTGAATCCTAAACAAGGATAATGGCAGGTAAAAAACTCCCACAGTGGGAGAAAAAAACCTTTAAGCCAAACAGTGGCAAGAAAAAACTCCACTTTAAGAGGAAGAAACCTTGAGCAGGACCTGGATCATATGGGGGGACCTTCCTGCTGAAGACCAGCCGGGTAAAGAAAGAAAAAGAGAGGGAAGACAGGACAGAGAGAGGAGAGCACACAAATGACTGAATGTAATGACTACATAAACAGATGCAGGTAGCAGCACTGAGGTGAGATGGTCAGAGGACTAGATCACCGGTCACCACGGCAACCGGCACCCTGAACACATCTACACACACAGGTGGAGGTAAACGCTGGGATGGACAAAGGAGGGAACTGCAAGTCAGCATGAAACTCAGGAAACTCTGGCCTGGAAACATACAGAAAGAAAAGAGAAAAAAGGAGGGAAAACAGCACAACAAACTACAGGAAAGAAAATGGAGCACAGTTAAGCCTGATTTATACTCGAATGTCAGGTCGTCTACGACACTCCGGTGCACCTACCCAAAATTGTAGTTCGACGCAGACAGTGACGCAGAGAGGAGAGAAAGGAGGCCTCTGATTGGTCAATTCTACATCCGCGTAGAACATTGAAGAAATCTGTACGATCTTCGTTCTCCACACCACAAAGACAGCACATATTCTAGTAATTCATGGAGGGAGATAGCGATGAATGTGGGTCTGGATACGGCCGAGACGGTGAGGAAGTGGAAAAACGCAATAGATAAGTTTAGTAAGTTTAGCTAGTTCGTGACTGTCCCTCTTGTGCTGTGGCGTAACATAGCGGAGACCGCGCGAGTATATATCAAAAGTGACGGCGGCATCTCTGCGACAAGCTAACAGCGACACATTGTAAGTATACACGGCCCTTTACAGTAACAAGGTACTCCTAATTAATTATGGATTGAGCTGGAGGAGGAAGAAGGGAGGAGGAAAGGGAGAAGAGCGGTGGAGACACCACTCAGCAGATCATGTGGTGTCTCCCTGCAGCGTAGGCCTATAGCAGCATAATTAATTATGCTGCTATAGGCTATGCTATATGCAGCATGATTAAGATGAGCTACTCTAGTCTTAGCTTCTACAACTACAGCTATAACTATTAGCCCCTACACACTATAGTTTAGACTAACTGTAGGCTTTACTGAACAGGAAGTTTCAGAAAACTTGAAACCAAACATATTTCAAGTTTTGCCTCGTCAACTCGTCAACATTTCATAAGTTAGCATACGTTATTTGTGACTTATATTTAAAAAATCATGGGTACAGTGAAGCTCTTTTTTTCCCCATTTTGTCATGTTTCCATCACTTTATCCGAACTACTACTCTGGCATGCAGTCGTACAGGATCATTGATGTTGCATTTTTCTTTTTCACATATTCTCCTGTGAAGACGGGTCAGGACTTGATGCAGAATGTGGTATAACATTTTCTTGTTAAAAATAAAACACATGCGTGCCCTTGGAAAGATGCGGTCGTGAAGGTGGGATATACTTTTCTGCATTAACGAAGCGTAAATGACCTCAGCCGAGGGCACCGACACAACTCCAGACTGTCACAGAGCCGGGCTGCTGGACCTGTTCCTGATAACAGTATGGACGACCCTTTTCGTCTTTGGTTTGAAGGACACAGCAGCTCTTTTTTTTTTTTTTTTCAGGATGAAGTGGGTATAGAAAAATGATGGCTGAATGATTCATCTGACCAGAATAAATGCTTCCCCCGTGTCTCCACGCCCAGAGATATCAAATCCACCTTTGGACAAGGTTAACTTAAGGCTCCATCTTTTACACAGTGGTGTTTAAAGTGTGAATTTCTTAACGAAGCTCCTTGTTTGAATAAAGGGTTCCCAAATGATCCCTCACTCATAACAGCCATTGATGATGATGATGATGATGATGATGGGCCTCAATGCCATCTGGGTGATTGGAGATGATAGGTGTCAAGCTTAATCATGAGCCTTTGCCCCTTTTACGCACTGAAATCCCTTCAGATTCCTTGAATAGTTTTATTATATTCTAAACTTTAGATGGAGAAAAATGCAGATTCATTCCAGTCTCATTTTGAGAAATACCACTTTCAAACATTTCAATCATTTTCTCACACATTTGATGAGAAAATGTAGATCCCTTGCCTGTCTGCTCCTCAAACACTCAGCCACGAGTGGATATTACCTTTTGTACCTAGCTGTCATCTCATCACCTGTTTGAAATAACGTCAGTACTTTTTTTCTTCTTCTTAGATCTCCTCACTCGCACTAAAATGTCAACGCACCGACTTGTCTGGAATGTGTCGCTGACCTGAAATGCAAAAATGGATGTTGATGAGGAAAGAAAAACATGAAATGCACTATATTGCCAAAGGTGCTCACCCATCTAAATGATCAGAATCAGGTGTTCCAGTCACTTCAATGGCCACAGGTGTATAAAATCAAGCACTTAGACATGCAGACTGTTTCTACAAACATTAGTGAAAGAATAGGTCTCTCTCAGGAGCTCAGTGAATTCCAGCGTGGAACTGTGATAGGATGACACCTGTGCAACAAATCCAGTCGTGAAATTTCCTCTCTCCTAAATATTCCACAGTCAGCTGTCAGCTGTATTATAAGGAAATGGAAGTATTTGGGAACAACAGCAACTCAGCCATGAAGTGGTAGGACAGGTAAACTGAGGGGGCGGGGTCAGAGGATGATGAAGAACATTGTGTGAAGAGGTCACCAACTTTCTGCAGAGTCAATCACTACAGACCTCCAAACTTCATGTGTCCTTCAGATCAGCTCAACAACAGAGCAGAGAGCTTCATGAATGGGTTTCCATGGTGACGCAGCTGCATCCAAGCCAGACATCACCAAGAACAATGGCAAAGCGTCAGATGCAATGATGTAAAGCAGCCACCACTGGACTCTAGAGCAGTGGAGGAACGTTCTCTGGAGGGAAGAATCACACTTCTCCATCTGGTGATCTGATGGAAGAGTCTGGGTTTGGTGGTTTCCAGGAGAACGGTACTGGTCTGACTGCATTGATCCAAGTGTAAAGTTTGGTGGAGGGGGGTTAATGGTGTGGGGTTGTTTTTCAGCAGCTGGGCTTGGCCCCTTAGTTCCAGTGAAAGGAACTCTGGATGCTTCAGCAGACCAAGACATTTAGGACAATTCCATGTTCCCAACTTTGTGGGAACAGTTTGGAGCTGGTCCCTTCCTCTTCCAACATGACTGTGCACCAGTGCACAAAGCAAGGACCATAAAGACATGGATGGAAGAGTCTGGTGTGGATGAACTTGACTGGCCTGCACAGAGTCCTGACCTCAACCTGATAGAAGACCTTTGGGATGAATTAGAGCAGAGACTGAGAACCAGACCTTCTGGTCCAACATCAGTGTTTGACCTCACAAATGTTCTTCTGGAAGAATGGACAAAAATCCCCATAAACACACTCCTAAACCTTGTGGACAGCCTTCCCAGAAGAGTTGAAGCTGTTCACGTCATATTGATTAGGAATGGGATGAACTAAAGCTCATATGTGAGTCAAGGCAGGTGAGAGAATACTTTTGGCAGTATAGTGTATCTTGTCTGTAGAGAAGTAAAACCAAGTAAAGAATCATTGTAGTCCCACCTGTTGCAGATCATGGTTCTCCCTTTAAAGGATATTTGATGCCTATAGAAGGAATATATTGCTCCAGCGTTTATGGAACAACTGTGCTCCCTCTTTACAAACTAGCCTGAGTTTGCAGCTACTTAACAGCCTTTCATGCTTCATTGTTGTCTCAGCTTGTCCAAGACCATTAAATCAGACCTAATAGTTCAGCTCTGTTTTATTGCCATTATTATTTTCTGTAATGAAATTAAGCAAATCCATGCAACAAGTTCCTATATTCCCTTGCCTTGGCAATCTCAGACTAGATGGAATCAGCGCCTGCAGAATCAGCGGGGTGTTCCCTGCCCTCCGAACAGCCTCCTCTTATCCTCCGCTAGCACAGCTACGTGGAAAAACAAGAGGCGTACCTGTCCAATTAGACCTCCCGCTATTATCTTAGAGAAGATGGGAGGGTAGGCAGGCTGGAGCGAGCGATAGATTGGATAAGAAGCCGAGTCACAACCGAGAATCAATCAAGTCAGCTGGAGCGACCGGCGGGGGGGCGACATGACAGAGCGACAGGGTCTGCTTGTCTGTAATTTAATCAAGCTATGGATAAGGAAAAAAAACAAGCAGCTAAAATGTAACTTGCATTTTTTAATCTGCAATTTCTGGATTACTTTTGAAATATTGTAGCTTTTTTTTTTAATATTATTAATGTCTGCTAATGAGAAATATTCTCATGAAGAGCTGGGGGGAGGGGGGGTGCTGTGTGTGTATGTCTCCCTGCAGATATTGAACCATCTCTCTGCAAACACAGGGGTGAAAAACATTTTGACAGATTTAGCTCAGGGCCTCGGAGGACTGCCTCAGATGTCACTATAACTCTTTTCATTGCAGGGACAAAACCGCGGAGAGGGATTTCACCGCGACAATGAAGGACACGTTCCAACATCTGAGCTTGCACCAGTCACGCTGCAAGTACCCAGTCCGCTGATCCGTGCAATAATCATTCCTCCACAAGCAGAATCTGTTGCGTGTTTCTCTGCTGCAGGCATGCCTCGGCTTCAACTCAATTTTTTTTTGTTCAGTACAAACAGAAATCCATCTAAATGTGAGCAGAATTGTCACAAACAAGTCAAACAAAAGTTGTTCCAAATGTTCAGGTGTAACTTTTCCTGCGGTACCACCAGTGGCCAGAAGGGGGCAGTGTAATGAAACATGCAGAGCAGGCTCCTGTTTGTTTTTGTCTGTTCATGAAGTCATTTCATGCTTATCATTAAACCCAGGGATGCAAGTTAAGTGGTCATGTGACTCAGAGAGGATGACTTTACTGCAGCGCTCCTCCATCCCTCTTTCCCTTGGAGAGAACAAAAAAGCTGCTCAGAAGACAGATAATCAATAATCAACCCCTGCATCTGACTCTTTTTTTTTTGTAATCTAAAAGCTTTCATTTTCTTTTTTTTTTTGCACTCATATCAAAATACTCAGGTACTTTCCTCACATAGATGCATTTAACACAGAACAGGATGAGACTTAAAGCCCTGATATGTAACAATTTATAACCAGTCAATAAACATTTTCTCTTTTCCATGTTTGAACCCATAAGAGTTGATGTTTTAGTGATCCAGTGCTAAGCCACTCAACAGCTCAACATTTACATGGAAAGTTGTTTATGAGGGCCAGAGTGCTCGTGGCCCCGCCAGGCTAACTTTGAGTGTTTACACTTCACCTCTGGGTTGTCATCTCCCCGCTTGTTATTTTATTAATGGAAAAAAAAAAAAAAAAACCTCCCTGCTAATTGCTAATTATTTTTAAACTGATGACTCATGGTGGAATTTTTTGCTTCATTAGTTGACTGTTTATCTGCTGAATTAAACATGGCAGAGAGATGAGTGACGACGGGCTCCTCTGCGTGCTTTGTGTTTGACGGGAGGGAGGCAACGTGCGGAGAGAGCGACCGGTAGCTTGAAGCTAGCTGCTTATGCGGGATGTGAACCCAACCCGGTGCAGACATGAAAACATTAACGGCTCGGGTGCTACGTTTTAAGAGAAGGCGCGTGTCCGTCCGGACGACACGCCAGTCTGCTGAAAACATGCATCTGTGACACAAAACGGGTGCAGAAGACGGACGGTACGTAAAAGTACACTCACAGTACTCACGGTGACTCTGAAAGGCGTGGCGGCGGCGGACGTGGGCTCCATGTTGGCGGGGGTCTTGTCGGACGACCCTGGCATGCTCCGTCTGCGTCCTGTCCTCTCTGGTGGAGACTCTGCACACAGACAAGACCAGGCTGGTTTTTAAACTATGAAACACATGCACACACACGCATGAATACAACATTTGGATGAACATAAGTACTTGCTCATTTTTATATATTTATATTGCCGTTAAAAACAGGATCGATCAGTTGCACCGTTGGTTAGCATGTGGCTAACTTATTTAATATTCAGAATGTGACTGACCACAGCTACAACATCATCATTAGACCCAGCGGAGTTGCAAAATAAACTGTTTCAAATCAACTATAAATATAATGTTTCCAGACGGAGTAATGATCCTGGTGAGTAAATAAATATGCATTATAGACATGTCATGTGCTGTCACTCTTTAACTTAAAACCCTGCATGGGCCTAAATGACTGAACATTTGAACAACATATCTGAGATGCGTGTCTCCTTGTGTTAAAGAAATAACTCTTGTTTAAATGCATTTATATCAGGATAAAGAAACAGACAGAAAAAGAGACCTTTCACGGATGACATGTTGTTTTTTTTTTCTCCAGGATGCAGCAGTTAAGGTTTAAGCGAGGTTTAAAGGGTCACGGGGCTTTCTTGAATAAAATAGGGGTTCAGCTCTGGGTTGAGGTTCAGACCTCTTTGTGAGGGGTGGGGGGTAAAAGCAGGACAATGACCACCTCTGAGGCTCGCTTATTAATTCGCTGTATCACTGTCTAAACGCTCCAGTGCATCTGATACCTTTAGCTTCGACAGATAGCTTCTGCTTCTGGTTTTAACACTCAGCAAACTTCAACCTGGCCTCAGCGAACTCTCCCTCCACATTATGAATGAATTTCAACACCAGCGTGCGATTGATATTCTGGTCCCAATCAGCTCAGAAGAGTGTTTCCAAATATTTCAACAGATTGCGGCGCCTTGCATTTTAAAGTCCTACAAAGCTTATCCCCCGGTGTTATCACGTGTGTCATCTCCAGACTGCTTTCATGCCATTTTTTTTTACCACTGTCTGAACAAATAAGAGGCTGAAAGTGGGGGGGTAACCAAATAAAAATTCCAAACAGATACCGAACCAGACCAGCCATCCTAATCCTTTCCCTCTGCAATCCAAAATGCTAGTCTGGTTCTTCTGTATTTGACTTTGATTTTCAGGCAGCAGCATAAACAGATACAGAGGAAACGGCCCGAATCCGCACACAGCTGGTCAGAGAAATGAAGTAAGTGTCCGCAGCCATCTTGGCTGGTGGTCTGTGGATGAAGCCCACTCCCACCCTGTGGGAACTGGTTTGGGTTCATTCTATACTGGTGGAGTCAGTGGATGGGAGGGGTGGGCCACACCTTGCCTTTTTAGTAGGGCTGGGCAAGTTAACGCGCTATTATCACATTCATTTATTAACGCCGACATTTATTTTATTGCGCGTTAACGCATGTTGCTCACATGCTTTTGTTTTGAAAAGTCTAGGTAGCAATATTAACAATTCTGTCTAAAAAAAAAAAAAAATTCTGGACTGCAACCAAACTTTCACGTCATTCCTCCATGTTACATCAGATCTGCTCCATGTGTTCACTGTCCTGCTGTTCTCTAGCTGGTTACTCCATCTAGTGGCACAGATGTGTAATGACAACAGAAAGTCCAGTCCTCGATTATAAAATAAATTCAGTTCTGTGGCCTGTTTTTTAATTTCGTATTTTTGATCCAAGTTTAAAAATGAAAAAAAAAACAAAAAAACATTTTTTTCATTTTTTTTTGTGAAAAACATAATAAAATGTCACTTTTTTTTTTTTTTTAATTTTTGATTGACAATTGGTAATGGAAAGAATGAATGATACACGGATTGGTAAAGTTACTGAACTTTAACATGGACATTTTAATTTTAAAGTTCTCCCAGACGGAGGATTCGACAGAAACAAGGTTATTTGTAACAACTGACAAGTTGAACTCCCCGTTAAAAGTTTCTACTGTTACCTCAAAAATTAATGTTCTGATTGTGCTGAGCCACAATCATTTTGTTGGATTTTGTTTGTAGACTTTTTTTTTTTTTTTTTATAAAAACAGGATGACATTAATACCCTGGCAGTGGCAATAAGCTTTATTTTATTTTACATTTTTTAAGATTTACACTAAATATGTGTTACTGACAAGTGCTGATGTTAAAAGTGTTTGAACAACAAATGTTATGGCACTTTAGTTTATATGGCAGCAGAACATTTCAATAAAAGTGCATTTTAAGCTACTTTTGAAATCATTATTTGACTCTGCGTATACAATGCGAATAATCGTGATTAATCAGGGAAATAATGCGATTAATCGCGATTAAAAATTTTAATTGCCCAGCCCTACTTTTTAGACTTGCATGATAAAGTGAACATTGTTTTCCACTCCTGATTTTCTTTTCTTTTGTCTGTCCACTGAAATGAACGGGGGAAACGGCACAATAGCAGATCACTACGGACGAGCTTAAACGTTTTCTGAATCCACAGACCGTGTTTGTGTGACGGAGCAGCAGATCCGGACACGTTCAGGAGGAATGTGACTGATGTGGAGCATGCGAGTCCTCAGACGTTCAGGCGTTCAGACTGTCGGCTCGTACGTTCACAGAAAGTTAAATTCTAAGTGCACTGTACTCTGAGAAGTACAACAAGCTTGAACAGAAAAAGTTTCCTCCCGGGCCAGAGACTGTGATTTAATCTGCACAGTCAGAGGTCTCTGTGCGGTCACGGTGTCACTCCGGCGATGTCGGATCATTTAAGCGAAGCCTAAAACTGTCTCGAACAGCTAATGAAATAAATCTTAGAGCACAAGTGTGTAACTGTATATGACTACAGATCAGAATCAAACTCCATTATGAAGCAAAACCCTCCTCACGCACATGCGTTCATCCACTTAATGGACTTCAGAAGGTATTGCAGTGATGTGCGCTGGTTTCTTGCAGACTCATGCCGACCCCCGCTCATAAAGTGTTGAAAAAAAAATGAAGAATCGTGACATGAAAAAGTTTTCTTTTTTTAAAGTACAGAAACAATTCACAATGTCACAGTGGAATCAGCTGCTTTGATGCTCCTGCCAGTGTCTAAACTCTCTACATTGAATTAACACCTGTGAATGACTCGACCTGGGCGAGGCTGAAAGGAAATTAGCTTGAATAACGGGCGCTGGGCCAGTCCCCCCGCCTGCAGCCAGATCAAACATGCGCTCGCATTTTCGGTCCCCGAGGGCCGCTGCTTCGCATTTTCTAGTCGCTTCCCAAATCCAGCTCAACCGGTTAACGTGAATAAGTTATTAATAAACTTGTGGAGACCTTAACGACAAGCTGATGGTGACCCCTTTATTTGAAGCGGGTGTATTGGAGCAGTGGCCCTTGAGGAGGGAAATGGAGGGGACTCTCTTTTTGTCTCCCACACAAAAGAAAAAAGGCATCCCGATGATTTGCCTCTTTCTTTTTCTTGTCAAGTCAGTTTTCCAGATTAGTGATAGAGACCTCAGCATCATTACTTATAACAAATCATGAATGAATGGATGAAGGTGACATGTGAAATGCAATAAAATTCCTTTGCTTGAGTGCATGCATGTGGCTGTCTAAAGTTACTACCAAATGAAAAAACAACTCTGTGGATGCATCAGTTTACAAGATCACAGTTGAGTTCTATCCAGATTCCACATCATGCTGTGTTTGCGGTATCTTTGAAGTACATAGGCGGTTTAAAAAAAAAAAGAAATTGCCTCTCTGATTTCAAATATTTGGTGGGAGAGGTGGTGGAGTCTGATTCCAGCCGCTGAAACTGGCTGCTGTGAACAAAGCTGGAGAGACGTGACTGAAAGAGCCATTTTACTGGAAACCTGTGGTGTTTTGAGCAAACACACGCATCTGTCGGACCTCAGGACTTTGTGTCAACACGTGAAAACAGTGTATCATGTCTCCTTTAAGCAATTCAACCTGAAGATGATGTTTAACTTCCAGAATGAGCTCATTTTTTTTTAATGGACCCTTCGGTAAGGACTGCCCCCTCCCTAGTTACTGTTGCTAGGTCGGACATTCTCGCTGCTTCTCCATTAAGGACTGTGTTAATTCGCTATATTTCCGATGTGTATCATCAGTGTTAATATTATACTATAATAACGTCATGGTGGAATATTGCTGATGGGGACCTGCAACAGTGACTCGAGGTGTCCAGAACATTTGGAGGGGACATTTTTATTCCCTTTCCCAAGATAAAACAAACACAGGAAAACTGTAGGCTGTGGGTTCAGTTGTGTCCGTCCACACAAGCAACTGAACGTAGGTAAATTTACAAAACACACCTTCATTTATTCCAAGGTGAGTTTACTTTGTTTATTAGAAGATTGATTTAACCACTGTTTAGTAAAAGTAATAATATGATTTAGCAGCAGGAAGGGTGATGAAATCTCTGTTAGCATTAGCTCTGGTCCACAGGTCTGTCCCACACCAGAGCTATGTTGACAAGAGACAGTCACAGCATTGTATTAAGATAATTAATACAGTGACGTTAACATCGCTAGCCTCACCTTATACCTAACAAAATAAATATCCAGGGCCATATATATTTGTAGACAACGAGGCAGGCTTATAGCTGGCTAGCGAGCTCTGGTCCATAGTGGAGAAGTGATCGACACTATGGACCAGAGCTAATGCTAATGGGAAATGTCAACTCCCTGACCAACAAGCGTTATGAACCAGAGATACAGATGAAGAGGCAGAAAGTGGAGCGTGAGTGCATCCTTATGTGTTTTACTGAAACCTGGTTGAATCAAAACCTCTCAGACTCCATCTTGGATCTACCTGGATTTACCCTCATGCGGTCAGACAGAGATGCTAAAGCTATTGTGACTGGCTTTATTAGTGAACCAGAGATGGTGTAATCATGCACATGGAACCGTCAAGGAGCATTTCCCCCCTTGGGGAAATTACATGGAAAGACTTCTCAAAAGAGTCTTATCAAAAGACTTATCAACAGTCCATACAGGTCTGGGCCGTGGGAAGCCCCGCTACTGGAGTCCTGGAGGAGGACTGGTGCCCTATTTCATCTGAGCAGGATTTGAACTGGTCGACCGTCCTGGTTTTCCTTCTTGCTTAATTAGTTTCACGATGAGCCATGTGTTTTCAATCACGGAAAGGTCTGGGCTCCAGCCAGAGCAGTTCAGTTTTTTCTTTTTTTTTTTAACTGGATGCTGTAAATAGTTTAGCATTAGACATGATGAATCTCAATCATACATCTGTGGAGGGCACAGCAAATGTAGATAGTGATTTCCAAAAGCGTCCCTGAGCCCATGCAGTGATTTCCATCACAGAATGATGCCTATTTTCAACAAAGTGCAGCCTGGGGACCCAAATATCACCTGAACATTCCTGCCTTGTCCCTTGCACATATATTTCTCCAGATATTTGGAGTATTTTGAAAATATGCATTGTAGATGATGAAATATTCAAAGTTTTAAAAATGTTATGCTGAAGAAGATTATTGCTGAAATTGTTTCACAACTAGTAGATTTGGCTTTTTGCAGATTAGTGAGCCTCTGCCTGTCTTTACTTTAAATTAAAGGGTAGGTTTCCATTAGCGAGGATCTGGGGTAAAACCTAGAAGGCTGGACCTGTAACAGGCCGGACCTCCTCCTTGCTTCTTTCAACCATTGTGTCTCCAGCGTAGGACCCAGTAGAATCCACTGGACAATCAAATTTATACTCCATACCACTCGGTGACAATAACACCATTTCAGCTATTGGCCAATTGCTAATAAAACTAGAGAAGCGCTCAGAGAGCGCAGACCTCCACCAAGTGCAACAATTCTCCCATATAGCAATTTACAGATTGCGATAAAATCTGCGTTCTGGATCAGATCCGGATCAGCCTTTGAAATTTGATAGAGGTTCCCATTGTCAATCCCGGAGTCAAATTTCATGAGTTTTGGGCAATAATTAACCAAGATATTGAGAAACAAAATTTTTGGCCCCATTGACCGCAATGTTATCGAAAATTTGAAAGTGATCGAGAATCCAGGATTTCTTCCAGATCACACCCAAAATGATATCAGTTCTTCTTTTTCACATTTCTGACAACTCCTGAAAATTTCATCAAAATCCATCCATAACTTTTTGAGTTATCTTGAACACAGACAGACAAACAGACAAACGCCAGCAAAAACATAACCTCCTTGGCGGAGGTAATTAAATAATAAAGACTTTTAATGATGCAGCCGAGATGGTTGTTAGATAAAAAGACAAGACTGAAATTTATAAGGGACTGAATATCATCTCCTGCATGCAGCATACCCAACCAGCACCAAGTCAGCACTACCCCCACCTACTAGTTTTTCAGGGTCACGCCTACGTACTTGATCTAAGGTGGGGACTTGTCTCACACCAGTAGAAGTTCCTGAAAATTCTCCTTGTGGAGGTGTTCCTGTAATGGAGGCACGGCAACAATCAAGGCCCCGTAAAACTGCCCTCCAATGGGAACCCACCTGGAGACTTTAGAGCCTTTTAAAATGTTCTTTCAACACTCGACTATGTCACTGACCTGTCGCCATTTAACCTAAATTAGCTGGACGAGATCCCTCTAACTATTTATTTTTAGTGCCACTTACTTCTCCAGTCCTTTGTGCCGCTATATGTTCAGCTATTCAACATGTATTCAAATTCAAAAACGAAGCTAGTATCTTTTATGAAATGGTTAAATATTTCACCTCCAACATTTGATCTTCTTCCTATGTTCTATTGCAGTGGTGCGCAAACTGTGGTACGCGTACCACAGGTGGTACGCTAGCGCTCTCTGGTGGTACGCGGGGGAACGTCATGACTTGTAAATGCATGACAATGCATTATAAATACAAAATTTCAAATGAAATTCAGGTAACAATAAATAACCACAATAAGGAATAAACATCTCTCCTGTGTGTTTAAAGCTAATTGAAAAGGCATATGTGGCTATATTTAAAAATTGGTCATCATGGTGGTATCATGGCTGAACAGTTTCTCAGGTGGTACGCAGCATTAAAAGTTTGAGAATCACTGCTCTATTGTTTAAAAAAATAATAATTATAGTATTTACATTTTACACATTTTATATTTTACACAGCGTCCCATATAGTTTACATTTATGAGGATTCATTTCCTGCCTTTTTTCCCCTCCTAACAGACAAATGCAACAGAACTAGAAAAAAAAAACTGCTACCATGACAACAAGGGTTTTTAATCTTCATATTAAAAAAAAAAAAAGAAAGAAAGAAAAACAACATCCATGAGCAAATAAGGTTTGATTAAGGTAATAATTAGCGCTAGTTGAATTAAGCCAGTGATTTGAATTTCTACGCTCAGCTTTAATAAAGTCACCCCTCCGGGGCTTCATTTCGCGACGGAAATCTCGCCACTCGTGCACAGCTGGCTGCTACAAGCGCCCGGAGGCACACGAACGTGCGCACGCATGAGCGCGGATTGTTGTGTTCGGCCGCGGCGCATGCTTCCACATGTCTGAACCATCTGCCTGCAATGCATCTCCACAAATGCATGGAAAATTTTCAGCTGCCCCCCCCCCACACCCTTCACATCTGTCTGACTTTAACCCCCCCTCCCCAGCAGTAAACGGCAAAACAGACGCTCGTACTCAATAAAGCTTAAATTAAAACACAAACTTTAATCCCACTGCCGAGAAAAACGGTTAAAGAGTTGTGCTGTATAACACGAGGAGCTTGATCTTAGATCGTTAACGTGTTTGTTTCGGGGCATCTGCGGTTAATTTAAGCTGCTTTTTTACATTTGAAAACATGTGAAAATGTACGTTTGAGAGCATCTTAATTGATGTCATGTCATATCAAAAGGCCTAATTGTCTAATCAAAGGAAAAAAAAAAGGCTGCTGTCTTTGAACCTCCAAGTGGAAAAGCCTTAAGATCATTTACGACATTTTCCTGTTTGCTTCCTTTTCTTTGCTTTGTAATTCTTGTCATTCACCGGTTCACTTTTTTCTTTTTCCTCTATGTGCTCTCAGATAAATATTTGCCAATCCCTTGTTTTTATTAGTTTTTTTTTTTAAGCCAACTCATCGCTTGCATCATATTAAATCATGTTCTATCATCACCTCCTCATTGCACCTTTCCTTCATTCGCTCTGTCACCCAACACATCCTCCAAACACTTCACCATCCATCATAAGATACCACAAATACATCTAGAGTCCAGCTTTCTTCAGAATGACTCACAGTCGGTCAGTTGGACCTTTAGACGTGCAAGCGTGAGCCCTGTTGGGTTAAAAAAATAAAATAAAATAAAGCTAGATTGAAATCACCTGCAGGAACGCACAGAGATAGGGACAGTCTGGCCTGGAAGTGAAGACCTTTATAAACTGACTTTCAAAAGAACTTTTTCTTTTTGGAGAACATATTCTGCTCTCTGCTTAGTTACATACCGATACATAAGGGAGGGAGACGGAGACAGCAGGTGGTTGGCATAGCCAAACAGTCTGGAGCCTGAAGGGGATAAAATCTTTATGTTAATCTCAACTAACTTCCTTCTATCTCCAGCTTCATATTTACTAAAGAGACACAAGAACTGCTTTCATTTTCTGATCAATGCAAAGTTGTCCTCCCTTCAAAATTCAGTAGCGTGCGACAGGCCAGACTGCACATTTTTCTGGCACCTTCCAAGAAAACACGCAAACTTTCCTGTTGCATGCAATTCTCAAAACGACCGTAGACAGAAGGGGAACAGATGGGACTGACTGCAGGTAATATAAAGTAGCTGAGTGGACCATGAACTCCTCGGTGTCCCAGAATCCTCTAGATCAGCCATTCCCAAACTTCAGAATACCAAAGCCCAATTTCAAATGTGAAAAATCTCAGCGGCCCATACAAACCTTTAATCACAACTGTGATCAAAATACAGGACTAGAAGCTACGTTCTGATATTAATGTGACGGGTCAACGAATAAGGTAACACTTGTCATATGATGACAGTAGAATAACACTTAACTGGTTTGTTTGAAAACATATTCAAAAAAGATTGAGAATTTAAAACATATTTGTTGAATTTTACAGCCCACCTGCAGTACCACGACTGCCCACATGAGGCCCACACTAGAGGTCTTCATGGGTCCACTTTCATGGACCCGAAACCGACCAGACCCGAGCTATTATCATAAGTCCGGATTCCGAACCTGAATGGACCCGCAAGATTTGGATCCGGAACCGACCCGACCCGAGTCTTGAGTTTCTGACCACGAACCGAACCGAGATACCCGAATAGAACCGAGACAGTACAGCCCATAGTTGCTCATGTTAAAAGTTGTTTAGCGTTGAATAAAACTTGATTTTCGTTGTCTTCTTCTACCCGGTTCAGTTGCTACATAGGCTACGTGATATAAACAACAATAAATCTACATCGTTACTCTCTTTGTGGATAGATATGCTGTTTGTAGCAACTGCTAATGCTAATAGTCTACACCGGTCACGTCTCGTGAACATATTCTCTCATCCAACGTTATCACGTTGGCGATCCGTTGTGCTTTACAGCTGCCGGGCAAACCGGTAATAACACGCTACGGCAACACGATTGTTTCATGGCAAACATGCCACGTTAATGAATAATCATTTAACTGCCCGGAGTTACGTCTTCTAAATGCACCCAAGACCCGATTCGGGTCGGGTCGGAACCTCGGGTTTTCGGGTTGTTCGGAAGACCTCTAGCCCACACTTTGGAAATCCCTGCTCTAGAGGTAAATGTGCAACAGGACAGTGACATAAAGCACAGCAGTAAATCTGATTTGGAACGGTGCAAAATGAAAGAATGAAGGTTGTTTGAATGTCCTGGTGAAAGTCGAGCAATTTTGTGGAGGAGAACGTGTCAAAGTTCCTCGATAAACGATGCAAGAAACTGATGCAAGAAATTTTGACTTCAAGTTATTGTTGCTAAAGGTGGATCTAGAAACTGCTGAATCTCGGGGGTACTTAGGCTTGCCCACATGTTTCTTTTCAGTTTCGCTTTTGTTGAATAGATAATGACAGGTTATAACTGCTTTATATTACTCACAATAATCAGATGACTTTCACTGTTCTACACTCACACACCCACAAACACACGCACGCACAAAACGTGGGATAAAATGAAGGGGCACTAATTTTTGCACAGCTGCACATTTGAAAGTCACGTTCAACACTTCCATGCACATTACGGTTGGGCACGTAGGTGGTCATGTGTAGCAAACACTCTGCCACAGTTGATAATCATCAGGCATAACAGCTTTCTTTTCATGTGGTTGTGCCAGAGTGCTGTGTTCGTACCCCATGATGATAATAATAATGATAGCCTTCTAAGACACATATTGTTCTTTTGCCTGGAATCATGTTTTTTTTTTTTTTTTTATGATTTCTTATGACTCAAGGCACTGGCTGTGTTAAATGGCTCTTTGAAAGATGAAATTGAGAGGTTGATAAGAATAAGATGTTGTTTTTCAATCTCCTTCCGAATCACAGAATCACATGCAGCACGTAAACTCTGTTTTACTGCTGCTTCTGGTTGTCATTACGTTGAACCTGCTGTCTGGCTTTTCACGTTTGATTCTTTGAACAAATAAGGCAGCTACAGTCCCTGTGTAATGTATATCTTACATGACACTGACAGAAACAGAAGTGAGATTTGCTCATAATCTTACAGTAAACAAAATTAATATTCACATTCACAAAAAACAAACAAAAAAACTTTTATATAGAGCAGTGGTTCTCAATTATTTTCCGCTGCGCCCCCCCCAGGAAGAAGAAAACATTTTGCTACATCAGCATCGTCATATTTCCTCGTCTTAACTTTCTGGTGACTTTCGTTTGTCTCATTATCTCCGTCTCTCTCCTTCTTTTCATCCCTGTTAAATATTTTTCTGTGGTGTCTCTTGAGGGTTTTTTCTCTTCATATCTCTTGCTCTGTGCTGCATGCGCACATGTCCGTGCAAAAAAAAAAAAACTCAACACGATATAGCTAATACTCCCTGCGCACACTCTGACAATGGGAGCACCACTGCCACCTACTGTAGTATATGTGCAATTACACTTTATTCCAGTACGGCAAAAGAAAAAAAAAACATGGGGGTCACACGCGCCCCCCCTGGCATCGCACAGGGCCCCCCCCAAGGGGTCACGCACCACTATTTGAGAAGGACTGATGTAGAGTGATGTGACTGATGTGAAATAAAGTACAACATTTGATAAATACCATCTCAGATGAACAAAAACTAATGACATATGAAATTAACAAGAACCAAGCGACAAAGGAAGAGACAGGAAGAACATCCTGTGTTGTGGTATCTTTTATGACGTGGCGGATACATATTCCATTAGCTTCCTGAAGCCTTTACCTTCCACAAAGTTAAGTGGAAGCATATCTTGCGAAGTAATTATCGTGATGAGCTGCGTTATCCTCTCAGACCGGACGGGAGAACACGTCTCTGGGTAAACAATGTCAAATCGGCCTGAGTGTGGCTAGCACAGCTAGCATCAGCAGCCGTCGTCTCGTGCAGATTAACATCCAAATGCTTGAGTCGAATGTGGTTGCGCATTGCTCCAGTCGAGTGATTGTATGCCAGTTGTTTCTGACACAGTCTACATACTACCTTGTTTTCATTTTCTAGATTAAAGTACCGCCAAACCGCGCTGGTTTTGCGAGAGGCTATCTTCCCACCGTGCCGTTTTAAAACTCCAGTCTACTCGAGCATTGCTGTGGAGAGGGGGACTGCTGTCTGACGGCTCTGTAGCCCCGACTAGTGGCGGGCGGCTGTATGACAGTTAAGCAGCCTTGTACATGAATAAAACACAAAATTGGTTTAAACGACTAATATTTCTGGTGCCGACTAGTAAGTGAGTGGACGTTTAATCGTTTAGACGACTAATCGCGCGCATCCCTAGTAGGATCTACTCATTTAGCAAACTACCGTTCCATACGTTGTATTCTGTGTCTTTCATTCATAGTGCTCTACCTTTTTTATAGGTCCACTCTAAAATCTTCTAGACGAACATCCCTGAAATTTTGACAAAGGTATCCATATGGTCACTGTCCCTTTCTTTTCAGGCTCATCCACTCAGACAAACTCAGAGAACACAAAGTTTGGTAATAAAGACGGCTGTAAGTGAAAGATGTGTTTTTTAAAGCACTTTTGTTGTTTTTTTATGTCAAATATATCAAGCTGTATACACAATACTGTTTCACTGTTGCTGACAGGTATGTTGCTACTGCTACTTGTTATTTAGCAACTAGTGTTGCTAATCTAATGGATAAGTCTATATTGTTATTCCGACTTCATCATGTTGAGGCAAATGGTATGCATCTACCTCGGTTTCCACTTGTAATAAAGGATATGACATCAACCCATGTCCTGCGTGCAAATGGTATCATAGCACAGGAACCCCAACATCTTAAATATTAGCAACTTTTGGAAAGCAGCTAAGATGCTCATTAGCAAGCCCTGCCGAGCAACAGAAGCATTTTTTGTGGAGGTGGGCAGGTTCGGAACCTAAAAAAAAATAATCCTTGAACATTTGCTGTGCTTTAGTCCCTATCATCTCTTGGCAAACATCAAACCCCTCGATGGCTAATTACTCCCCTATGTTTACTGACAGTCAATGCCGCTGTGGTACCCACCACAGGGCTTTGAAGATTTTTTTTTTTTTCATTTATTTTTTTTATGTCAAATAGCTTCCTGTGAAGACCCAATAAAAGGCTACAAGTGTGGGAAGAGTAAACCAGAACAAAATAGATAAATTCTACAAAGTGGAATCCCTAAAGAACTTGTAAAGCAGGCACATTTTTTTTCCTTAGTTGTCAAGATTAAGACATTTATCTCAGGCAATTTAAATAGTGTATTTTTAAACAGGGTAGAAACTCTTGGCCCGGCTGACTAATGCACAGAAGATTTGACTGCAGGATTCTGTTATCAACAACAGCATGTGTCTGCAATTTAAGGAGTCTGAACCCTCCGGGGTGAAAAGGAGCAGCTGCGAAGAATGTAGACGGTTCTTCTGTTATGACAGGAAGGTAAAAGCAGGACAGATTTGATACGCACACACATTATAAGACTCTCTTTGGTCCAATGAGGGGAAAAAAAACCTGCCGAGCAACATCACTGTTCTGCTTTTCCCCTCAAGTACATGGCGACTAGGATCTGTGTGGATCGGCTGGCAGACGCTTGCAAGAATATTGTCTCTGCCAGGGATGTGAATTGTGAATTGAGGCCTATCAAAAAGCAATATTCTCTCATAGTTCATCTTCCCTGGTGATTCAGAGCCAAGTAGCGGAGGAACGCCGAAGCACAGACTGTTCCACGCGGCGCGGCTTTGACTCGTCAAGCTTTACGGCCCGGTCGAAAGACGGGAGAGCGTTCCCGCGCGTGTGCATGGAGACGAAAACGCGTTAACGCCGAAATGCGAGGACGGCGCTGGACTTTTGACCTCTGGGACGCCGTGTTTACTCGGCGCAGAGATGATGGGGTGATAAAGAGGTGCTGGCCGGTCTCCTTGGAGCGACTCCGCGGACACGACGGAGCAAAAGAGCCTACAAAACCCACTAGTGCGTGCACAGTCAACAGTAACTTCACTTTCAGCAAACACGAAGCCCCCGACGGAAATCAAAGAGTGAGCTGAGCATATTGAGACCAAAACAGAATTCGATACTGGACCACAGAAAATAAATATGGAAACCAGATTAAAAAGCATGAAAGAAGCTGCTCCTACGGACTCGCCATTCTACGTTTGACCCCGTTCTAGTGATATCCAGAGAAGAGAGCCCTGCTTTTCGTGTTTTGTTTGGCACATGCGTGCCTTTGTCTGCAGTCTGTTATGGGAAGGCAGAGGAAGAGGGCTGGAGGAAGAGCAGGAGGAGAAGAAGTAGGGCACAGAAGAAGGAAGTTGGTGTTTGCGGAGAGGCCGATGGAGCAGCGACACTCCTGGAAGTGACGTCCGAGCGACTCGAATAACATCCACCAGCAGACGCGCAGATATGAAGGAAATACCGCTGGCTGACTTGGTGTCAGTTGATAACATGGCTGTAAGCCTCACGTCAGGCCTTTAAAGAATTTTCCTACAAAAGAAAAAAGCATGAGTTTTAAAGGCAGGGCAAGTTTATTTGTAGAGCACAAGTCGTACACAAGGCAATTCAAAGTGCTTTACAGATGCATAAAATCACCTAAATCATAAGAGCATAAAAGAGACTATAACTTTATTCCATTAAGTTCTGCATTATTGTTTTTAGATAGGTTGGCTTAAGAGTCTCTCTATATTTATTGTTCTCATTCTCTGAGTTTTTGATTGGATATTGCTCTATAATATGCACATCTGAGGATGCTACTGCATGAGCTGATCTGTTTTCAGTTGAGACAGAAGAGAACTGGGATTTAAGAGTGGCCTCCAGTACTTTCTGTAAAGCGTTTTCGTTTTTCACCATAACTGCAGCGAGCCGTCGAACCGACGAAGAGCCCAACGCCCGCGCTTGACAGGGAAACTTAAATGTCAACTGAAAAAGCAGAAATTGACCTGCTGGCCTCGTTTTAGTGAGAGATTTACCTTTCACTGCACTGGCATAATGCAAGGAAGTGATAATAAGGGACTTTTATGCTTAAATTTCACAGAGCGTAATGGAGCTGTAGCGTTGAATTTGACAGTGACCTTTCCAGGTTGTACCTCATTTCTCTGTGGCCACGGTTCCACTGAGTGGAAATCCTGATCTGGCTTAATTTTCCACGGCCAGGTGTGTCGGCCAGCTGATGGATGTACCTGCTACCTCCGCTGCCTAACGGCGCAGTATCATACCCGGGCGATACGGTGTCTCCAGTGAACAAAATCAAGGAGGAAGAACACAACTCACATGCCATCCAGTATCCTGAATTTTTTTTCGTTGGCAAGAAGATGCTGAGCACTGTGTGAAAAAAAAGACTAGCGGCATGTCAAGAAGAATAGACGGTCACTTGTCGAACCAGTAAACCGACTGCAGGGTTTCTAGTGACAACTTAAGTGTGTTATAACTAGGGCTGGGCATGTTAACGCATTAACGCATGTTGCTCACATGCTTTTATTTTGAAAAGTCTGTTACTGGCTGCTGCGGAACCAGAAAACAATTGGCAGGTAAACATGCAAAAAAACTTAAAACAGACATAAAGAACGACAAAAATCTGTATACTTAACAGTTTGGGTAGCAACTCAGGTAGCAATATTAAGAATTCTGTCTGAAAAAGAAAATTCTGGACTGCAACAAATCTTTCGCGTCATTCCTCCATGTTCCATCAGATCTGCTCCATGTGTTCACTGTCCTGCTGTTCTCTAGCTGGTTACTGCAGTGCGGCTCCATCTAGTGGCACAGATGTGTAATGACAATAGAAAGTCCAGTCCTCGATTATAAAACAAATTCAGTTCTGTGGCCCGTTTTTTCATTTCATATTTTTGATCCAAGTCTAAAAATGAAATAAAAAAAAAAAACAGACATTTTTTTTCATTTTTGTGTGTTAGATTAAAAAATGAAAAATGTAATAAAATGTCACTTTTTAATTTTTTTAAATTTTTGATTGACAATTGAAAATGGAAAGAATGAATGATACACGGATTGGTAAAGTTACTGAACTTTAACATGGACATTTTCATTTTAAAGTTCTCTCAGACGGAGGATTCAACAGAAACAAGGTTATTTGTAACAACTGACAAGTTGAACTCCCCGTTAAAAGTTTCTGCTGTTACCTCAGAAATTACCTGTTTTAATGTTCTGATTGTGCTGAGCCACAATCATTTTGTTGGATTTTGTTTGTAGACTTTTTTTTTTTCTTTTTAAATAAAAACAGGATGACATTAATGCCCTGGCAGTGGTAATAAGCTTTATTTTATTTAGCATTTTTTAAGATGAGATTTACACTAAATATGTGTTACTGACAAGTGCTGATGTTAAAAGTGTTAGAACAACAAATGTTATGGCACTTTAGTTCATATGGCAGCAGAACATTTAAATAAAAGTGACCTTTACACTACTTTTGAATTCATTATTTGATTTTGCATATACAATGCGATTAATCGCGATTAATCAGCGAAATAATGCGATTAATCGTGATTTAAATTTTTAATCGTTGCCCAGCCCGAGTTATAACGCTGCGTTTTGGTTCTATAACAGAAGGGTGCTCATGTTGGTACATTTCACAGCTTTTCACACACCGTGCTGTATTGGACTGTACTTTACTGCTGGACAAAGTGACATAATTGTAAACATGCCCATCGTTTTTAACAGTTGCATGAACACCCTCTGTAGTCAGTGACTGAAGTCTGGAGGTTGTGGGCCTCACCAGATTCTGAGTTTTCTCCCTGGAGATGCATTGATGCCGTCACTGCAGCCACATACAGTTGCTGTTGTTTGTGGGTCTTTCTGCCTTGAGCTTTGTCTTCAGTAACTGAAAAGCGTGCTCTATTGGGTTGAGGTCAGGTGACTGACTTGGAGAGCATTGAAGAATATCCCATTTCTTTGCCTTCAGAAAGTCTTGAGTTGTTTTTGCAGTGCGTTTCAGGTCATGTTCCATCTGTCCAATCATTTTTGTAGCCTTTGGCCAAATGTGTGTAGAGAGCATAGCCCTGTCTTCTTCTTCTTCTTCTTTTTGGCTGTTTCCTTTAGGGGTTGCCATGGCGAGCCATCCGCCTTCATCTAACTCTACATCCTCTTCTCTCACAATAGCTAACTTCATGTCCTCTTTCACTACATCCATTAATCTCCTCTTCCTCTAGGCTTCCAGCCCAGCAGTTCCAACTTCATCATCTGCAGCATCATCATATATTCACCAAAACATCTCAGTCTGGTGTCAATGTGCTGTCCACCTGATGTTCTCATTCCTGATCCTCTCCATCCTGGTCACTCCCAAAGAGAACCTCAACATTTTAACCTCCAACTCTGCCTCCTGTCTTTTCCTAAGTGCTACAGTCTCTAAACCAACATCACAAATCTCACCACCATCTTGTAGACGTTTCCTTTCATTCTTGCTAAAATTGTTATCACACCTGACACTTTTCTCTCTCTAGATGTTCCTCCACCTGTTTCCTGCTCTCACTACAGATCACAAAGTCATCTGCAAACATCTTAGTCCATGGAGATTCCTCTCTAAACTCATCTGTCGGCCTGTTCATCACTAAGGCAAACAAGAAGGGTCTCAAAGCCAGTCCTTGATGCGGTCCCACCTCCACCTTGAACTCTTCCGTCACACCTACAGCTCACCTCACCGCCATCTTCAGCTCTCCTACATGTCCTGCACCACTAACATACTTCAGACTCCCTCATACAATACCACAGCCCCTCTCTTGACACCCTGTCATCTACTTTATCAAGGTCTACAAAGACACAATGCAGTTCCCTGTGACCTTCTCTTTACTTCTCTATCAACATCCCAAAAGAAATTGTTCCATCTGTAGTACTCTTTTTTCTGGTAATAAACCATATTGTGGTTCACCTTTGTCTTTAGTTTAGCTTCTTCTACTCCTGGCGCTCATCAACTTCCACCCAACTTCCTCTGTAGCCACAAATCTGCTAATCTCCCTTGTACACTTCTTCATTCCTCAAGGATCCTCTCTCTCTCTGAGCTCTACTGCCACCTCTCCTAGACACTTCCATACCTCCACAGGTATATCATTAGGACCAACTGCCTTTCCACTCTTCATCCTCTTCAATGCCCTCCTCACTCCATCCTCACTAATCTTTGCTACCTCCCGGTTCACAACGAGCACTTCTTCTACTCTTCTTTCTCTTTCATTTTCCTCATTCATCAACTTTTCAAAGTCCTCTTCCCATCTTCCTTCTGTCACCTATCAACACATTTCCATCTCTATCCTGAAGCACCCTCGCCTGCTGCAAGTCTCTTCCCATCTCTACCTCTCTGCTCGCCAACCTGTCACTCATAAATCATTTTTGCTCCTTCTGTCAGAGATCACATCATCGATAAACACCAGTGAGCTCATTCCATCAGCAGCCGTACATGCCCACACCATGACGCTGCCACCACCATGTTTGACACATGTGTTTTGGATCATGAGCTGTTCTATTACTTCCCCGTACTTTTCTGCTTCCCATCATTACGGTACAAGTTTATCTTGGTCTCATCTGTCCAGAGAATCTGAATCCAGAGCATTCACGAAGGCATCTCTTCACCAAGTAAAGGATATTGGTGATCATCCACTTTTCGTAGTCTTCTGTGGTTTTCCAGCCCTCTAGATGTTGTTTTCTCATTTCAAGAATGCACCAAACTGTTGATTTGGCCACACCTAAGGTTTTTGCTATTTCTCTCACAGATTTATGTTGTTTTTTTTTAAGTCGATGGATCTCCTTTGACTTCATATTTACACCTCCAGTCAAACAGCTGCCAAATACCAGCTCAATACCTGACGTCAACTCCATTTATCTGTTTCATTTGGCTTGAAATGAGAAGGGAATGGACCACAGCTTCCCAGCTCATTGCTTTTCTGTCAACTGTCCAAAAACTTTTCAGTCCTCGAAAATAAGAGACAATTTGCTTAAAATGACTGCAATTCCTAAATGGTAAATATTTTTGTAAAAACATCTTAAATTAAAGAAGAAACTACAGTTTGATCACGTTCTGATTCAATAAAGGCAAAATTCATCTTTAATTGTAAATCTATGTTTCCAGTATTCTGGGAAAGGGACAGTAAACTTATTTAGCTGTGAAATCCTTTACATTACATCGTCAGCTGCGCGTGCTTTTCCAGCAGTAAGCGTGTTATTTGTACTTACATTTCTGCTTCGTATTAATGAGCAGTTTAAAGCTGAGTCACGGCAACCTCGGGTCTATCCAAGAATGTTCTTCTTCAGTTTTACAGCCATTTCTGCAAAATGTTTCTTTGGCTTTGGTACGTAATCTGAGTTGATATCTATGGATTAGTGGGGGGGGATTAGCTTGCACCTGTCACCCCGTTTTTGAACTCTTCTGGGTGCTCAGACACGCTACGTCATCTGGCCCCTCTCCTCGAGTCTAAGCTGAAAATTAAAAAAAAAAAAAAGAGCAGGCGAAGACGCAGACTTCAGAGATTAGAGGAAGATCAGAGAGTAATCCCAGGTTAAACATTGAGATGAAGAAGAGAGTTCTGGTGCTTTCATTTCACTGCTTCATTGCTATATTTAACTTCCCCTTCCCTCTGTTTTAACTCCGCCTTCAACACAGAAGCCGAATATCACATTCCCATTTTCAGTCTTTAAGAAACAACTGGAAAACACTTTACCTGCACGTTAACTCCTTCTGCTTTATCTCACATGCTCTGCAGACTCTTGACCGGCTTCCTATAGTCATTTATGCAGAAAATTAAGTCAAAGCGATCAGAGAATGAGGCTTGATTTCAAAGAGGACAATCAGGAACAAACTACTGAACTGGATCGGAGACTAATCAGTCTCAGAACAAATATGAGAAATCATTCCACCACTTAGCTTAACATCATGTTCACGCTAATGGCAGATAAACACTCGGGGACACAAATCACGACTGCCGTCCTCCTTTTGTTGCAGAATAAATGTGACTGAGTCATTGAAATTATCAGATGTTTTTTCCCTCCATGTTTCCCATTTATCACCCTAAATTCTGTCCTCACTTCCCATCAGAGAGCACGAGCTTGCACACACACACACACACACACACAGATGAAACCGCGACTGCCGCGCTAATCAGTCTGACAAAACAAAGCATGACGCAGCGGCACTGATCGCTAACAAGCGCTTCTTGTCAGTGACCCACTGAGAACATAATTCCACACAATAACTGTCAGGGCCATGCATCACCGGCGTGCTTCTGGAAACTGACAACATTTTCATTGCAACATAACGGGAGCTGTTTCCATTCTGTTCAGATATCTCAGTTTCGTGCAGTCGTGACGTTTCTTCCACAGCTGGAACCTTCACAGAGCTGTTAGATCCGCATCAGTCAATGCGTGACTTTTAAATGGAGGAAAAACATTTGAATAAACCCATTTTAAGTGTCACTTCTGCTCTTGGACTTCATCTAGTTCTCGTGCTGGACCACATTTACATTGTGGTTATGGGTTTTCTTCACTCTAATTGTTCTCTTGTAACTTCCTCTGCTTCCTCCAGTTCTCCATCTTTGGTTCCTAATCCTGTCTGGGTTTCTTTGTCAACTGGAGCTTTGCTGTGTTTAAAGAGCCGCCATTGTTTGACATGAATCTGTGTGAATGTGTATCTGATTTGTTTTCCCCAACTGTGGCTGCTCTACTGCATTTTACTTTAGTTTTCTGAAACGGCGCTGAAACGGCGGAGGGTATTTTGTCAGTAGTAGAATACAAATGCCATCAGAGATCTCTGAAGGATGAAATGCCCTCATGAGGTTTTCATTCTCAACACAGATAGAAGCGCTGAAGTCATGTAGCGGACAGCTGCCCAGATGGCAGACACATTTGGGCCCAATCTGGGCTACCTTTAGCACTTATGGCTCAGTTAAGGCACTGGTAAATGTTGTGTGGGCCAGACATGTCCCAAAGTTCATTACCTGGGCCAGACTTGGGTTTTGTCATGTGTTTTATGAGCCAGATGTAACGAGAAGGGGCTCAAAGCCAGTCCTTGATGAGGTCCCACCTCCACCTTGAACTTTTCTGTCACACCTACAGCACACCTCACCACCGTCTTCCAGCTCTTCTACATGTCCTGCACCAATAACATACTTCTGATACTCCAGACTCCCTCATACAATACCACAGATCCTCTCTTGACACTCTGTCATCTACTTTATCAAGGTCGACAAAGACACAATGCAGTTCCCTGTGACCTTCTCTTTACTTCTCTATCAACATCCCCAAAGCAAATGTTTCATCTGTACTACTCTTTTTTTTGGCATTAAACTATATTGCGGTTCACAAATGCTCACCTTTGTCTTTAGTTTAGCTTCCACTACTATTTCCCGTAACTTCATTGTGTGGCTCATCAACTTTATTCCTCTGCACATCTCCCTTGTACACTTCTCCTTCATTCTCCTTCAATCCTTCATTCCTCAAGGATCCTCTCACTCTCTAAGCTCTACTGCCACCTCTCCTAGACACTTCCATACCTCCACAGGTATATCATCAGGACCAACTGCCTTTCCACTCTTCATCCTCTTCAGTACCCTCCTCACTCCAGCCTCACTAATCTTTGCTACCTCCCGGTCCTCTTCCCATCTTCCCATCACACTTCTGTCACCTGTCAACACATTTCCATCTCCATGTGTGGGCCAGACATGTCCAAAGTTCCTTAACTGGGCCAGACTTGGGTTTTGCCATATGTTTTATAAGCCAGATGTGGCCTAAACGTAATAAGCCTGTAGTGAGAGCCAGGTGTTGCCCAAAGGCCCAAATAATCTGGTCATGTATTGTTGACATTTGACCAAGTTTAGGCATCAAAACTCACCTTTAATACCATCAGTCAAGGCCAAATATGGGCCAAAGAAAACTAAAGATATAGGCAACTTTGGGCCAAACAATCCTTTCAATCTGGGTGTTGGGTGGTAAAAAAATTGGCCCAATTAACAGCAGGATTCACTTTGATTTGTTTCACATTTTTATGGGTTTAACATTAAGAGGTTTTTATATATCCATCCATCCATCCATCCATCCATCCATCCATTATCTATACCCGCTTAATCCTCTCCAGGGTCACGAGGACCTGCTGGAGTCTATCCCAACTCTCTTTGGGCAAAAGGCAGGTGTACACCCTGGACAGGTCTCCAGTTCATCGCATCAATTAACCTGACATGCATGTCTTTGGACTGTGGGAGGGAAGCCGGAGTACCCAGAGGAAACCCACGCAAGTACGAGGAGAACATGGAAACTCCACACAGAAAGGCCCCTGCTGAGGTTCAAACCAGGAACCAGGAACCAGGAACCTTCTTCTTGCCACCAAGCCACCGCTCTGCCCTTCTTTGATATTTAAGAGGTAAATTCAGTACTAAAACCACAATAAAGCTAAACGTCTCAACAAAGTGAGCATCCCGACATAATATTGCAGTGAACTGGGCCACTCCTCACTAATGTTTATTCTCTGGTACCTGAGGAGATGTGAAATGTTACAATCGTGTAAAAGCTGTTCTTCTTTTCTCCAGTTTATGTGCTGGTATAATAAGCTCCTATAGAAATCACTTAACCTCACTAATTGGGGGGAAACACTTTTTTCTTTTATTGAACACGAAGGCTTGTCTCTACAGGATAGATGCTTTTGACAACCAGACACCAGGAATGTTTTGAGTTAGGAATGATAATTAAGTTGTTATGAAGTAATGAATCCAACTATCCATCCATCACTTCTTCCTGTTCAGGGTCACAAGGGCCTGCTGAGCTCTCTTTGGGTATAAAGGCAGGTGTTCACCCTGGACAGGTTAGCCCACCACGAGGCTACATGAAGATAAACAACCACACAAGATCACACTCAGTCCTGCGGACCGTGGGTGGAAACCAGAGTACCCGAGGAAAACCCCCACAATCACGGGGGGAACAAGCAAACTCAACACAAAAAGGCTCCAGCTGAGATTTGAACCTTCTAGGTGCGAGGCAACAAAGCTAACCACAAAGCCACCTTGTTACCGTGTGTGTGGAATAAGAACAAAATCATAGTAAAACTGATTAGCTTCATATAACCCTCACCAAGAAGGTGAGTTCAGTTCATTCCTTTAAGATTGAGTTGCAACAAGTAAAAATAGATCAACGTCAATGCAGGAGGGGGGGGTTGAGAGAGATACCAAAAAAAAACAATGATCTCTTGAAAGAAAGGAAATGAATCCAGTCTGGAAGGACAGTGACACATGTGTCTGGTGAAAAAAACAGCTCCCAGGAGTTGTTTCGGCAGCTTTTAAGTTAATTCAAAGGTTGGCAGGAATAAACCGACCTACCGGTACCGATAAACCGGCCTACCAGTAACAGAGCTTTACCATATAACTCCTTTTCAACATTATCCATCATGCTACGTACGCTAACGAGTCATTTCATGACGACAGCATTCCAATCAGGGGACGGTTTGAGCTCAAGTTTTTGATGACACGAAGAGATGGCACAGTGCAAGAAGTCAGATGCCCATCCGTCCGCCAATCTCTCTGCAACCTCACCGGCCGCAACGCAAAGACGGAGACGCAGATTAGCAGCAATGCGGGACAGAACCTGAGCTGAGGCAAGATTTTCCACTGGGAGATAACAAGGCATGTATGTGCACATGCTGCGAAAACAAAAACACATGAGCTCATGCAATCTGATCTGTGACACAGGCGGTGCATCCACAGAGACGGGCTGCGGCGACTTCCTCATGATAGACGCGTTCACGGCTGAAGTGTGAACAATGGCTGTTTTTATACTGCGCTCTCAGCGTTCTCGTATTTAACTCTTTAACTAGCATCACTTAATCCCACTTCAGGGAAGCAGAACTCACTGCCGGAGGAAGCTTCCCTAAAGTTATGTAACTCCACATTGCTCATGAAATTCTACATTTTATTGTATCGCATGGTCCTTACTGGGAGTTATAATTACATAAATACATTCTCAGGTGGATTGTCATGATTTAACATACAAAAATAAGATCAGATGCAGAAGCAGAGAGTAAGAAACGAAGAAACTCTTGACGCTTCCTTAGAGTTTCTCAGCAGGCGTGAGCCACTTGATTAGAGCAGACTTTTCTTTGGAAGCTTGTCGGTATAAGGCTTTCAACATGTGTTGTAAGACAATGCAGAAGAGGAAAGGCATCAGCAATGATCTTAAAGGAACAACTGTGACTGCTCATTAATCTGGGAAGGGTTATAAGGACATTTCCGAGCAAGATTATTCACAAGTGGAAAACATTCAAGGCCAGATATTACAGTGTTCAGAGGAACAGGGAAAAACTCAAGACCTGTGTTTCTGACTCTTTAGGCGTTAGTTAGTGAGCATGGCTTGGGTTTGAAATGTTAAATATGAGCACATCACAAGACTTCTGGAATAATGAAACATGGACAGATGAGACCAAGTTGAGATGTTTGTAAAAAAAGACAAAAAAACCAAGCATATCAGCACCATCCCATCAGGCCACTGTTAAGCATGGTGGTGGAGGATTCATGATTTGGGGTTGTCTTGCAGTCACCAACTCCTCTGTAAACCAGAACATTCTGGTCACACATGAGCTCGTCTACCGGACTTCAAGAGTTTGGCTGAGACTAGGTCCATGCAACAGAACTATGATCGCCAAGAACAAACAACAGCAGTGTTGGCTTTGTAGACACAAAAAAAAAAAAAAGAAATGAATGGGTCTGCTCAAAGCCCAGTAGCAACATGAACAAAAAAGTAAAAAGATAAACACAACTGGACGCTGAAGCACATTTTCACTGGTCAGTCATTGTCAGCACCAGTTGTTTGTATTGTTTGATGCTCAACAATTTGTGTTGATTACGCAAAAATCAGGTCATAATTTGGCTATGTGAGATAATATGCGTTTGCCAGTTATTTCATTTACTGACCAAGAAAACTGGACACATATTCCAGAACAGATTAAAAGCCATCGATAAAATAAGGTTTAAGATCAAAAGAAAAAAAAAAGAACAAATATCTGCATCACTTTTAGCTGGATATATTCAGAATCAGCAATTTAAATACCATATTTATTGACCATATGGAAAAAAAAAAAAAGGTTATTGTTGAGCCTAATGGGAGCCTTAAACTCCACAGAGACAGCTGTATGACATTCATGATGTTTTATAGCAACTTAAGAAAATGCTCATGACGCCACAAGTGCCCTGGACGCAGCTTTCTGCTCTTCTGTTCTAGATGTATGGATCTGTTATTTATATTTGATACAAGACAAGCTGAGACGCACAGATTAGATACACCAACCAGGACAAGAGAGAAAAGAGCAGCAGCGATAATCCAGACAATAAAAAATATAAAAACTAGAAAAGCACTCGGAGAGCGCAGACCTCCGCCAAGCACAACAATTCTAGCGATTTACAGATTGCGATAAAATCCGCGTTCTGGATCAGATCCGGATCAACCTTTGAAATTTGATAGAGGTTTCCATTGTCAATCCCTGAGTTAAATGTCATGAGTTTTGGGCAATAATTAACGGAGATATTGAGAAACAAAATTTTCAGCCCCATTGACCTGATGTTATTGAAAACTTGAAAGTGATCCAGAATCCAGGATTTCTTCCGGATCACACCCAAAATGAAATCAGTTCTTCCTTTTCACATTTCTGACAACTACTGAAAATTTCATCAAAATCCATCCATAACTTTTTGAGTTATCTTAAACACAAACACAGAAAAGACACAAACAGACAGATAAACGCCGGCCATGTTGACTCTCCAACAGCTGTTTCTGCGACAAAAACACACCTGCAGAGGTCAAAGGATTTTCAAAATAGATGACTACAAGCTGATTTTTTTTATCAAGTCATGCAGTTTCCTGTTTGGATTTTTCCTTCCAACTTTTGCAGCAAAACAATAGGAATTGAGGAAGGCCCACATGTAATCCAAAGTGACCATCAGCCATGTTTCCTTTACAGTTTTGGAACAAAACTCAAGCAGCACTTCAAAATGTTGATAAAACCCAACGGCTAAATGACTTTCCATTATCACGTTATCCAATAAAGTAAGTAAGTAAGTCCTTCCAAGAACAATAATGATGGAGGTCCAGAGTCTCCCTAAAGTTCAACAGATTCATTTCTATTTCTTCGCCATCGTTATCTTTTTTTTTTTTTTATTTTTTTACCAGAAACAGGTCTAGATGTCTGCAGGACTGGTTGGGTCAGAGAGTTTTCTGGGGAGTCTTTGTCCAACACTTGACGGAGGAGGAGTAAATTCAAGACTCTATTACGATTCACACAAACTTTGCCTAAATTACGCAAAGGAATGACTCCACCTGTTGTTCCAGCCTCTCTATGCATGAAGAAGTTCCTACAGAAGAGTAAATAGCCATGGCTACTTGTCAACGGGCTACCTGTGCAGATCCTGTGGAAGCTAGCACAGCCACCGTTTGGGAAACTTGGAGGATATATATAAGAAATAGGAAAGGCTCTTTCTGGTATGTGATGTCACCTCTCAGGTATGAAAAAGGTGTTTCCATTGCAGTGCCTCAAAACATCTCTTTAACAAACCAAAAATACCTTTTATAGACGAGTTTTTGCCATAAAGTGATCCCTTGCCAGTTCGCGCTTTAAGTTCTTTAAGTTTAGTTATTCGCGGATTTTTCTGAAATATATAGTATGATAAAAATCAGGAAAAAAAATTACAGAAACATCATAGGATGTTATGCGCGTTCTCTCACAGCAAAGAAATGCTGTGAGCCAGCCTGGCCCCTTTAAGAAGGTGGCCTTATGGGTAATGGTGTGCGTGTGTCTTTGTTAGCGTGTTACCCGCTAATTACGAGCCAAAAATAGCACGATACCAGCGGTTTCTTTACTACGGTTCGGAGACCAGAGGCTGAGAAGGTAACAGAAAGACCACAGTTGAGCCTTTGTCTCGTTTCGCTACTTTTTTGCGGTTTTTAAACATATTTTAAACACATTATTTCGGCTCGGGGGGGGGGGCTCCGGCTCCAGTTCGCGCATTTTGATTTTCGCAGCGGGGCCGCGAAAAATAAGAGATCACTGTAACGAGGTACCTCTATCAGAAACATTTACTGTTCACACTTCCAGTCTGCTGTGATTTCAAGGCTAACGGAAACACTAGCTAGTTTTAACGCCATTAGTAAATACCCCCAAAATGCGTCGGGTCTTTAAAGCCGCATCATCTGGACACAATCTGTTGTTTCTTGTCTGCGCGTTACCGTTTTAACATGCAGTCGGTCCGTAAAAGTTTTCTCTTTTCCTTTTTCTTTTTTGTGAGAGAAGCTAGCACTGAGCCACGGGAGATCAAGGCAGAGTGTGTTTGCATGCTCGTCTTTGTACTCCGGCTCAAATGCCCGTGTGCGTATGTGCGCGCTCTTTGGACGAGCGAATGACTATGTGAGCGGGGAGACTTCAAAGCTCCTCTTTCATCAGAGGAAAGACATACAAAAGCAGTCACCTCCACACTCTTCTTCTCCCTCCGCTACGACCGCGACCGCCTTTGTCTGAGTCTTCTAACAGAAACTAACTACAGATGGTCACAGGGGAACAATCAGGAGGACGTTTTGAGCGAAGGGGAAGCTTGGCTAATGCGTTCTTGGACTAGCGTGCTCCTGCAGAAGGTTTGCGTCGCATCCACAGAGGAGCGACAAAATACGCAACTGTCTTCAGCTTGATATATTCATTGGAAAGTTACAGCAGAAAAAAATCAATTGGCCAAAGATTCAGAGATTGCTCTTTTCTCTCAAGGCAAGTAAGTGAAGTAAAGCCTTTGGGGCAGACTTATCACTATAATCTGATAGTTCAAACTCTGGCAACACTTCTGAGAGGCAGAAAAGTGAACTGAGGCGTTGCTGGAGGACATGGACTAACAGAAAAAAAAAAAAAGAAGTGGTTATGCAGTGCAGAAAATTAACTAACTGACCTAAAGTCTTTTCAGAGGTGCTAAAGGCAAATAAAAATAGCGGTCGGCGCCCGAGCAGGGTGGAACTCGTCAGGTCTCGCTGAACTGGGAGCTGTCAAGTGTGAAAACGGCATCGCTTTGTGAATACTGACGCCAAACTGATAGCTCACTGTTTGCAGGAGCGCAGAAACATAAGCAAAAAGCCCGTCCACAACAATGGAGCGCTGCCACGGGGAGTCCTAAAAATAAAGCCGCCAAGGAAATAGTTCTCGTGTGAACGACACAGAAAACAGAATGGACATTTAAAGGCTCGTCTGGGCGCCCTGTTGTGTCGCTTTAACAGATCCAAGATAACATCTCAAATTCCTTCACAAATATGAGCTTCCTACAACAAATCGCAGCCCCAGTCATTACCAGTGAGCCGGTGCAGTGTTTGGATCACAGTCCAAACTGGTTTGGTTCTCGTTCCTGAGCCTGAAACTTAAGCACAGGCCTGTTTATTTTCTTTTTTTCTTTTTTTTTTTTGTTTTTAGCAGCTGTAGTTTTTATTACCCCTGACGGCGGACGGCCTGGTGCGGCTGCGGGACCGGCTCCGCTGACGCTGCAGTCGGGATTTGCCCAGGAACCTGTAGTAGTACGAGGGTCTCCCGGACCCCTTCCTGGTTACCCCGGCCATGGTGCCGCTCTGAGATGAGTCGACTGCACTGTAAAAAAAAACCCTCCTGTGGTGGTGTCAGCGCAAACAGACAAGAGGCAAAGTTCTTCAAACTTCTTGCAGACAGTCACATGTGCTCCAGGTTCTCGTGAGTCGTGTGAGGATCAAAACCACTCCGGCGTTGAAGGCATTTCTGAAGCGCCGCCGAAGGAGGGGGATTAAACTATCAAACACCCACTTCTGTCCGATGCCCCGGGTCCAGTCCCCACGAGCTCCACGGCGCTTCTTCTCCAGCTTTTGAACACTCCCCCTCAAAAAGTTTCCCACAGCGAGATCCCAGAGGCGTGATGTCCGGAATACTGCGTGAGCTCGTATCCTGAATGACAGGAAAGCTGCTCCTGCTGCCGGTGTAAGAGCGCACCAAAGGAATTTTTTTTAAGGCAGTCAGAAGGCTAATCCTTCAGCTTCACAGAGCAGTAAAAAAACAGCGCTGCGGCACAGCTGCATGCATCCATAACCACGCTCCTCACCTCCCCTGACTCTTGACTGAGTGCACTTAACAGAGGAAGGGAGAGGAGGAAGGCATGCTATGTAGTTGAGAACAACAGGAGAAAAACTTTGGGACGTCTTCAAAACGTGTACGGGCCCGGGGGCGAGAGGAACGGAGTTAGCGGGAGAGCTATCGGGTTGCAGCGTCTTTCAGCGTCGTAATTACCTAAACAATCGCAGATGAGATATCTCCTCATGCAGAACAGAAGTCTAACTTATCTAACAATGAAAATAAAAAGTCACTTCCCCAGAGTTTTACTGGCTCCTGATCCAGTAGCAGTGAGACTCCTGGTTTTACAACCCGTCCACTTTAATTTGCCTCCCTAGGCTGGAGAGGCATGGCTGGGAGTGACGGCCTATCAGAAACAGCTGTAAATAGGCTATAAAGAGGGTCAAACAGCCAATGGTGGGGGGGCTCAGGTAGACAGAGCAGAGTCCACAACTGGATACACACGTGCACACACGTGCACGCACGTCAGGGCCTGTTGTAGTTGTCACAAAAACTCTCACGAGACATAAACTGGGATTTATGACGTAACTGTCTGAATGAAAATACGACGATGTTTTCAGTCGTTTTCACATATGAGACAGGCAACATTATGGGCTTCATCAGTCTGTTAAAGGGATGGCCTTCAGTCAATCACGACTTTCTTTCAGAGGCGCTTGTTAAAATGACAGATTTAGCCGCCGTGCACAGCTGAGATTTGTCAAGATGGGACGACAAATCAGGCGAGGCATGATAACAAACTCCTCAGGGTCTCACTCATGCCATTGTTGAGTAAAACGAAGAGTGGCAGCTGAGCGAAGTATTGAGGTACGTGTTTAAACTCATGGAGCAGTTATACTCTTGAGCAGCCATTCCCAAACTTCAGAATACCAAGGCCCAGTTTAAAATGTGAGAAATCTCCACGGCCCACTCAAACCTATAATCACAACTGTGATCAACATACAAGACTAGAAGCTACGTTCTCATATCAGTGTCAACAAATACGGTGACACTTGTTATATTAAGTTAAGATGACAACAGAATAACACTCAACTGGTTTGTTTTATTGGGTCTAAATATTTTTTAAATCATGCCATAAATACTTTACAGTAACTAAAAACATTATTTAAAAAAAAATCAAGTGACCGTTCACGGCCCACTTGCAATACCACGACGGCCCACCAGGGGGCCGCGGCCCACACTTTGGGAATCACTGCTCTTGAGGGTTTACAAATATTTGCAAAAGGTTGATGGTATACTGGTAATCGACTCGAAGAAAAGTTACTTCATCATCGCCACCGTTCCTGATGTTGAGAGACGAGACACCCCACCATCCGGAGTTGCAGTTTCCTCATGACATAATACCGGTTTTTCCCCTAATTCCTGCCAGGCTTCCAGGAATTGTGGTAAACAAATCAGTGGTGGTCGGGGGCTGATCAGGAAGGAATCTTCCAGGAATCACCTATCCCACCTTTAAGGTTGCTGCCTCCACGTTTGTGGTTCAGGTGCATCGTCGTCCACGTAAATGACAGTCAAGGCAAAGTAAATGTGACAAAGTAGATCTGTTCGAATGGTAAATGTTCAGTACATGCTCAGAGGAGCTAAAGTAATAAAACACTTTAACACTTACAAGAAATAAACAATGATTCGCATTGACACATCAGCGACCTTCAACAAGCCGCTGAATGGAAACATACCTGGATAAACAGAAACGTACAAAACGGTCATAAATATCCACGATCGCAGGCAGCAGCCCGTGAAACAAGCAGAAGTTTCAGCTCCCTAATCAGCGTCTCCCCCATTTTCAAACATGCATTTATTTCCCGTCTGCGCCTAATTAAAGTCTTCCTCTCCTGCTCAGCCTCTACATTACATTTCCTGCCCTCCGTGGCTGCTCAGTCGCTCACTGTGATGCTGCTTGTTGCTAGTGGGAGCAGTGGGGACCATAACACTGCAGTCTGTCATTGTTTCTGTCATTACCTCAGCCCATAAACTGCCATCGACAATGTAGCACTCTGTGTGCGTCTCTGCGAGTCCCGAGAAAAGGCTAGACTGTTTGCCACCAGTTCCACGGAGAGTGCTCAGGAGGTCCATTAGCAGGTATACATCAGGAAAGGTTGAGCTGGAGCGTCGTGCTCAGAAGCTGAGGAAGTATAAAACATTTTTGGTTGCCTGCTACTGTTTCTCCATGTCAGACAGTGAAGCAGAGGAGACGTTTCCTGTTTCTTGGTCACTTAAGTTTGCTTATTTTATTTTATTTTTTAATTCTGATGTTTATATACGCTTTGTGTTAGTATTTGGCTTTAAACGGTTTAACTTGGATCAAACGTTGTGGGTGGCTCTCCACAAGCTCCTCGCCATATCCTGTTGAGATTTTGGCTCATTCTTCCTGAATGAGTTAAAACCCTAACCGTAACCCTAACCCTAAGCCCTCGGAGGTCTTCTTCTGGAGAACTGCACCTTTCTCTGAACCTAACCCTAAACTGAGTCAGGTTTTTGGGCCTTCATGCCTTCTCAGTGCTGCCCACAGATCTCAGGTCAGAGGTCAGGGCTTTCTGATGGCCACTCCATAAAACCTTCTCTTTGTTGCCCCTGAGCCACTTTGCAACTACCTTAAACCCTCACAGTTCGCAGTCTCAGCAATAGCGGCATGGGGGAGGTTTAAAAAATATTCATCAAAAAAAAAAAAATTGAAAAAAAAAAATTGAAAATCAAAAAAATAAAACAAATTCAAACGAAGCGCGCGAGGTAGAGGTCTTCGGAAACAACCCGAAAAGCCGAGGTTCTGACCCGACACGAATTGGGTCTCGTGTCCATTCAAAAGACGTGACTCCGGGTTCAGGCGGAATCGGTACAGTTAGTCTCGGGTCCGGTCGGTGCTCTCTGACAGGCTGGGTCCACGTTTACTCAAGAGGTAAACATATTGGCGGTGGCAGCTAATGTCAGGACTCAAGGCAGTAAATTGATTATTCCATCTCGTGGCGTATTTGTCATGAAACAATCGTGTTGCTGTAGCGTGTTATTAGCGGTTTGCCCGGCAGTTGTGAAACACAATATGTTCATGACACGTCTTGACCGATGTAGGCTACTAGCGTTAGCAGTTGCTACCATTAGCATATGTATCCAAAATAATGATACTAATAATAATAATGAAAATAATGACGTGGATTTATTGTTGTTTACATCACGTAGCCTATAAAGCAACTGAACTGGGTAGAAGAAGACAACTTTAGATTAGAAAATCAAGTTTTATTCAAAGCTAGACAACTTTCAACATGAGCAACTATGGGCTGTATTGTCTCGGTTCTATTCAGGTTACTCGGTTCGGTTCGTGGTCAGAAACTGAAGACTTGGGTCGGGTTGGTTCCGGGTCCAAATATTGCAGATCCATTCGGGTTCAGACCCCGGGACTTATGATAATAGTTCAGGTCGGGTCGGTTTTTGGGTCGAATTTTACGGGTCTATTCGGGTTCGGGTCCATGAAAGCGGCCCCGTGAAGACCTCTACCGCGAGGCTGAAGCGAAACACATGACATCAAGAACGAGCCTCAGGAAGCAACAAGAGCCTACATGGGATAGCCCATGAACGAAAATCGAGGCCTGTGATTGGCTGCTACAACAGGCATTACTGTGCCGTCGGTTGTCTGTATGCTGATTAGCTGACACGCGTTCCCGCATCTCCCATCTCTTCCTCTTGTGAGACAAAGCCGAGTTTAACGCTGATACACTTGGTGTTTCCGTTCGTCAGTTCTGAATATCGCTTGCTTATTTCAGTCATTTAGTGCCGTTTTAAAGTTAACTCATTCACTGCCATTGACCTATATAGACATCAGTTGGGTCTCATATGTGTCACTGGGGTTGCTAGGCAGAGCGTCAAAATAAATATCAGAGTTTTGAACATCGTAGTTAGTGTTCCGATCCTCCAGATGGCAGCATCGCCACTCTCTACAAAGACGCCGTTTTGCCTAACCATAACCCTCTCAATAAGTTTTTAACCATTCGCGGAGGGTGGTCACAGCCCCCATTAACCGTGAAGTGTGAGGGTTTACTGTAATTCGGAGGAATGCCTGGAGTCACTTTAACTTGTTGTTTGCCGCCTCGTGATTTTTGCATCAACAATATCCACAGGCTGTGACCTTCTTAACCCGTGATATTTCCTGAAGTGAAGCGACAGAGAATGACGTTGCCACCGCCATGCTTCGCAGTTGGGATGATGTTCTGAGGCCTTCAAGCTTTCTCCTTTTCCTTCCAAACACAACAACGATTATCATTACAAAACAGAATAATTTTAGCATCGTCAGACCACAAGAAACATCTCCAAGAATTAAGACATTTTTGTCCAGGCGCAACCGCAAACTATAATCTGGCATTTTTATGTTGGCTTGGGAGCAGTGGCTTTCTTTTGTTGAGAGGCATTTCAGCTCACATTTGTACAGACACTATTTCGCTGTGGATAATGATTTTCTATTCTCCGGTTCAGACAACATCTCTACAAGGTCTACATCGTTGTTCTGGCGTTCATTTGCACATTTTGCATCGAAACACATTCATCTCCGGGACACAGAAGCCGCTTCCTTCCTGAGAAGTATGATGAGTATGTCCTGCTGTGTTGCTTGTATTTGCATATCACTGCATGAAAAGATGAATGTGGGACCTTCAAGCACCTGGGAACTTTGCACAAGAGTGAACGACAATTGTGAAGGTCCACAATAAGCTGATATCCTGGCTGACCTCTTGATTTCCCCATGATGTGATGGAATGAGGCCTTTGTGGCTGAAGGTGAGTTCTACGTGTGTTCCTTCAGTTAATTTGGATTAACTCAGTTAGAGACAATGCTAATGCCAAAACTAAGGCATCCTAACTGACCTGAAAGCTACCTCAACTTTACTGTATATGACCTTATTGGCTGCAGTTACATGATGTTTTTTAATTCGGAATTAGGAAAATTAGGA
Organism: Hirundichthys speculiger; assembly: GCA_018398805.1. Taxonomy (NCBI): domain Eukaryota; kingdom Metazoa; phylum Chordata; class Actinopteri; order Beloniformes; family Exocoetidae; genus Hirundichthys; species Hirundichthys speculiger. The sequence continues at coordinate 33,161 of JAGFBZ010000732.1, read as the reverse complement.
ATTAAATAATTCTGAATTAAACTATTTTCCTTCGAGTTTTCATGGAAATAGTAATTCCGAATTAAGGTTTACATGGAAAACACGTTAGTTCGGCTTTATCCAACTCCGCTTTAGGTCTGGGGGTTGGGAAGGGTTCTGATTGGATGGGGGGGGCGGACGTCTTTACATCTACCGGAAGAAAACAAACTTAGCTAATTGGTTAGCAACAACATTCCACTTATTTTTGACCTGGGTGGCGTCTCTATCTGCGAAACCTCCTTCATTTAACCTGGCCGCTTTGAAAAGCTCACAATTTTTATGTTTCCTGCCATCTGTTCTTTTAATTCTTTCCAGTTCCACCAAGCTATTTATTAAATAAATCGTCTCTGCTCTTGAACACCGTTTACTGCGTGCTGCCGGAATATAAGCGTCATCGACAGACGGGCAAGAGAACGTAGAAAGAACATAGATGCGCAGAAGGACGGTAATTAATTTAAAGAGGAATGAGTGTATACATGACCGCGGAATTACTTAATGCGGAATTAAAATCAGAATAAACCAGCCACTTACTTCGGAATTAAGTTTAATTCGGAATTGACATTTTCATATGGAATTAAGTGTTTACATGGTAACTTTTATTCGGCTTTAACTTTAATTCTGAATTAAAGAGGAATTAAACTTCCCATGTAAACGCACCCACTGTCATGGAGCGAGCAGTAAAATATACAGACTTTGGACGGCCAAGTCTGTAATTACAGAGAAACACAAACATGTAACCTTATAGCGAAACTCATTTTGCACACCGAATATTCACAAACACAAAAGAGGAGCACACAAGGCCAGTTTCCCCCCTTCTTTTTTTTATTGAATAGCAAACCAGTTTTTCAACCCTTCCCTGACTATTTGCATAACAGCCTCTGTGGGAATAGCTCCCCTACAATGGATTCTTGTTTGACAGGCCAGGAGTTTACGGGCGGGCAGTCCAGAGAATCAGGGTCACCAAGAGTTTGTGTACTGATAATGGGTCTCCTCTGATTTGACGACAAAGGCACCAGTGAGCAGTGAAAGGACCAATAAAAGGAAATAGGTAGGGTGTTGATTTAGCACGTATGCCAGCTGCAGGCCTCTGCAGAATAAGAAGACCGATATGTTTTTCTTGTGTCATTCCTTTTAATGGTCTATCATGTTGAACATTAGTTGTTTTTCAAAATCTTGAGCATTGATTGTCTTCAGAAGAAAAGACGAACACGACCACGAGTTCTGCATAATACCAAAAGTCAACCATGTTTGGTGTTCCTTCTAATCTTGGTGAAGGGATTCATTTACAATTCTATCCAAAAGGACACAAAAAATGGTTTCAAAACGTCCTCCAAGAGCAGCTTTTGCCAACAATCCAGGAGCAATTTGGTGATGCATTTCCCAGCATGATGGAGCACCGTCACAAAGTAAACACGATAACAAAGTGGCTCATAGATCACGGCGCTGACATTTTGGACTGCTGGCCAGGAAACTCCCCAGATCCTAATCCTTTCTGAGAACCTGTGGTCAGTCCTCAAAACGTGAGTGAACAAGCAGAAAATTAAAGGCTGTGATCACCTGAGGGTACCAGCACCCCACGTGAGAGTGACATCCATCAATCAGAAGTTGGTCCAGAAATTAATACTCAGGATTGCAGAAGTGTGAAGAACAAAGGTCAACAAAGTATGAACGTTTGTCGATAAATGTCGTTGAAACTTTGAAATGTCTGGAGAAGCCAAAAAAAATCTATCAGTGCCAAAACACTTGGCCACAAGAGTAAAAGCTCTTCATATCACTTGCTTGGTGGCTTGTCTGCTACTCCCTTCAAACAAAGAATGAAAAACTGCTGTAAGGTCTGCCACTGGTGATCAATGAGCTGACCGGTCAGAGGACATTGGGCCTTTCTTGATTTAAGGTCTCGAGAAGGACCTTAAAGTGACAAGTGCAGGGCTATCTGTTAGCCAAGAGGGTTTTTTTATTTATTTCTTTTTTTGCTTTCATTTATCTCACAACTACATGGACCTGCGTGACCAGTTCCTACATGGACCTGCGTGACCAGTTCACCACGCCATCCACATGTGCAGGTTAAAGCTCTATCATGCAAAGAGAGAAAAGGATAGCAATATATGTTCCTATTCAGACATTTTCTTTTATTGCATCTTTCAGCCAGACGGTTGCTGAACTAAGGGTGTGGAAAAAAAATCGATTTGGCAATATATCGCGATTTTCAGCCGCCCAATATAATATCGATTTTTCTTGTGTTTTTCTTGTGTTTTTTTTCTTGTCCTAATATCGATTTTTTAGGAAAATTTTATTCTATATATTTTATCTTATTTATTTATGAAATGTGCAAAAACAGTAATAATAAACAATAAATAGGTTGTTTTGAAGCAAATAGTTTTGACCCAATTTGTCCTCTGATTGATTAATATCATCTGATGAACATATACAGCAACTACATTTTTCATCTCTACTTTTAATTTTGATATTAACTGGGTAGAATATCGCAATATATCGCGATATCGTGATAATATCGTATTGTAACCCAAGTATCATGATGCATATTGCGAGGTCTTTGCCAATACTCGCCCCTATCCTAAACCACCTTTATGCTCCCTATCCTTTATGAAAGCAGAGTTTGTAGCAGGGGCAACTGGAACCACCTGGTACATTATGAAATGCAGAATATGACAGAGAATAACCCGAACAAACGAGAACGGGTCAACATTCCTCTCCTGAAACCCCAACGACTGGTCTCCTGAGTTTCCACATCGACTCTTGATAAAAGTAGATGGGATGTTATACTGATAAACATCTCCCCGTCTCGACCGTTTTCAGAACTGTTACTAGTGCCATCACATTCAAAACTGTCTGATTTTTTTTTTTTTTTCATTAAGAGTCCATTTCCTCACTCTGGTCATTTGATATGTTTTCTTTAATCTACCGTGAATAGATTAAGTCTTAGTGAGATTTGCAGATCATTGCGTTCTGGTTTTATTACATTTTATATATCACCTCTGCTTTTTCAAAAACGGTAAAATGTTTTACGGTGTTTATTGAGATGATGCAGCTGATTTGGTGAAGCGCAAAACACCATCACCCTGTTATTTAAGGGCCTTTAAGTCCTTGTTGAGTATTTCAGCTCTTTTTTTGTAAAAAAAAAAACAAAAAAAAAACATCTTCAGTAGAAACTCGGGGAAGAAATGTCACAAATTGTGACATTTGATGAACATTTTTTTAAATTTGTCTAGTTGCTGCAAACCAAATAGGGGTGTGAAAAAAATAGATTTGGCAATATATCGTGATTTTCGGCCGCCAAATATAATATCGATTTTTCAGCTTCTAATATCGATTTTTTTAAGAAAATTGTTTAATTTTCACATTTAAATAGTTTAAAATTTAAATGTGCAAAAACACTAATAATAAACAGTAAATAGGTTGTTTTGAAGCAAATAGTTTTGACTCAATTTGTCCTCTGAATGATCAATATCATCTGATGAACATATACAGCAACTTGATTTTTCATCTCTACTTTTAATTTTGATATTAACTGGGTAGAATATCGCAACATATCGTGATAATATCGTATCGTGACCCAAGTATCATGATACATATTGTATTGCAAGGTCCTTGCCAATACAGTGATCCCTCATTTTTCGCGGTTAATGGGGACCGGCGCCCCCCCGCAACAATCAAAATCCATGATCTGGAGCCAGAGCCCCCCGAGCCTCAATAATGTGTTTAAAATAAGTTTAAAAACAGCATAAAAGTAGCGAGGCACTGCAGCGAAACAAGACAAAGACTCAACTGTGGTCTTTCTGTTACCTTCACAGCCTCTGGTCTCTGAACCGTAGTAAAGAAACCGCTGGTATTGTGCTATTTTTGGCTCGTAATTAGCGGCTAACACGCTAACAACAACAAAAGAAAAAGTCTGGTTTTCTCTGCATGGAACGGGAACTTTATTCTGGCACTGCAGGAACTTGTAACATCACACAGGTTGTATTGTTGGGCTTCTGTCGGTTAACAGAGAATGTAAATCTATACACGCTCGGCTGCTGTTGATGCTCACTACACTTTTCATCTAACCTCGTTTTCTTCTGCCGTCCCACGACACACACACTACATCAGGGGTTCCCAAACTTTTCAACCCGCGACCCCCAAAATAACGGTGCCAGAGACTGGCGACCCCCACTATCCCCGGATGTGACTGAAAAAATAAAATGTGCGCACAGGCCATACGCACAAACACGGGCTTAACGACAACACAAAAGAACAGAGCAGCCTGTTATGATTTTACATATAGAAATTTACTGTTTGATAAAAAGCAGAATACCTCAGTCAAAATAATATCTATGTAACATGAGTGCACAGTATTACTGTCATGTGCAAACTTAACTTTAACATTACTTTAATGGTTAATGGTATTAAAGCATCTGCTTTGTGATGTTTACTGTGGAGCCGTAACCTGACACCTGCAAATGATGCTATGTTAATCTGTCTTAATCACCTCAGGAAGAAAATCTGTAGTTTTATTTTAATTTTAACTACCATGTTTCATAATTTTTACAACTATGGCTGAATTTTTCTGTATTTTATTTTTTTTTAATTTATTAGATTTATATATATATATATTTATATATATATATATATATATATATATATATATATATATATATATATATATATATATATATATATATATATAAAAAAAGATTTATGGAAATCATTTCGCGACCCACCCCACGGCGTCTCGCGACCCCCCGGGGGGTCCCGACCCCCACTTTGGGAACCACTGCACTACATTACCCATAAGGCCACCTTCTTAAAGGGGCCAGGCTGGCTCACAGCATTTCCTCACTGTGAGAGAACGGGCACAACATCCTGTGATGTTTCCGTGATTTTAATTTTTTTTTAAATTATATTATATATTTCTGAAAAAAATCCAAGAAGCACTAAAACCGCGGTACTCAAACCACGAAGTGGCAAGGGATCACTGTACTCACCCCAAACACCAAACATGGTGAGCTCTCTGTGTGAACATATCAGTGGCTCTGAAAGAAAAGGTGCTGAAGTGTGAGTTTCTTTAAACCCTGTCCTCTGTAGTGATTAATTCAGACCCTGAGTGCACTGCAGAGCAACTGTTTTAGATGGAGCCAGACTTAGAGGGGATAACAACAAATGATGCAATTACTAAAATGTAACGAAGACGAAACAAGAAGAGGGGGGAAAAAAATCAATGATGGAAAGTCTTTAGTCAGCTTTTTTAAACCAGAAAGAGAGAAGACTGAAAACAACAACAACAACCTGCTAGATTAAAACAAAAAGAAAATCTGAACTGAAGGAAACATGTCTTACCTGTTAAACAGACCACAGAAGAGATGGATCCCACATGCAGACAATATGAAAGAGAAGAGGGAAGCTTATGTTAGACCAGCTTGTTCTGTCCCAGTTGACTTTTTATTCATGATGTATTAGTTTGCACATAATCCTGACATGAACGATTGCACTACAGAGTTCACACAAACGGTGGTTTTGATGCAGTTCTGGTGAGACAGCTTCTGATTTCTTTTTTACAAACATTGAGTTTTGCATCCGTTTCCTTGACAAATATTTGCAGCTGAGTTACGTGAGTGGAAAGCTTTCGTGACAGGTACGCATGGGAGGGTTCGAAACAAAAAGCAAGAAAACCTGCTGAAATGTTTTACTCTAAAGCTACTGCAGAAGAAATTCCTGTTTCAGAGCAAAAAAAAAAAAAAAAAAAAAAAAAAGACGTATTGATTCCTGAACACAGTTCACTCTGTCGTCTCCACGCAGACGTCAGGCCTCATGCAGAAAGATGCAGCCGCTGGCTGTTACACCTGAAATACAGCCAGCCATTAGAGCAAAACAACTCAAAGAGTCACAGCTTGAAACCATAAATATTAAAGGCCTGGAGGTTTTATTCGACCGAAAATGACAAAGCATATTTGCACGGAGCGCAAGCGGTGGATAAATGAAGTGATTCCTGTTGTGGCCCTGCGATGGACCGGTAAAGAAGTGGGAACAGATAGTGGATGGATGTAGTGCTGGGCAATATGACGATACATATCGTGGGGACGATATAAAAGTGTGTATCGTGCCATTTCTCTTTTATCGTTTCTATCGTTTCTAACCTAATTTTATCAATTATTACAGCAAATATGTAATTAAATAACCTGCAATGATAAATTTGATAGAAACATATCTACTTCTACAAAGTAGCCTTTTATGTTTGCACTTTTATTCATGGTTAATGCCTTAAACAGAGTTCTCTTCAACCCTGATGTTTACTTTAGACACTTTATATTGGTTTGCAAACTTTGCACTACAAGGTTACAGATTTCAGAAAGTTGAAAAAAATAATTTGTGTTTATTTTTTATAGCTGAACTTCAGTGCAAAAAATGTGTGTTTTTCCTCTCAGAAACTGTTGTGCACTTTAAAAAAAAAATTAAAGCTACTGTACCTCTGTACCTACCTGTTTTTGCTGCACTAAAATGTATGTTTGTGACAGTTCAGCTAAATGTCCTTTCAAAATAAAGTTGAAAAGTAAGCAATGAAATTTTTGTCAAACTTTTCAGAGAATAACTGAAAACATACTTTATTATGGTATATCGTGATATATATCGTTATCGTGATATAAAATACTCCATATTGTGATATATGATTTTTTCCATATCGCCCAGCACTAGATGGATGAGTGCTATTGGTGCTGGAGTCTGCAAAAAAACAAAAAAACTTAGACCTTTTTTGTTTTTTCCTCTCCAAATGATGAAGATGAATGTCTCAAATGGAGATGTAACACAACTGTAATATTCTGTAATATTTCTAATATTCATGAAAAAGCAGTTTTTCTTAATGAATAACCGGCTGTAAATGTCTGAAAATGATACAGAAGATTGAACGATTGTCTTTTTTTTCTTTACTTACATGAAAATAAAAACCAAACAGTCGGTGAATCATTTTTAAATTAATTTTCCCAACTAATCTGCTCATTTACCAGCTGTTTCAGAGTGTCAGACACAAAACTGTTCAAAAATGTATCTGAAACACAACCTAAAAGAAGGACGGACAAGAAGAATACAGCATCTCCATCCATCCATATCTAATCCTGCTCAGGGTCATGGGGGGGGGGGTTGGCGTCTGTTACACAGCACATCCTGAGGGGCCAGAAGGCAGATCAGACCTGTATCACTACTGACCCCTTGTGGAATGCAGGGCGACATACAACCGTGCACGGTGACGACACTCTGAGGTTGCTGCAGGGTTTCAGTCGAAGGAGACGTGTGAGAAGCAGAAAACACTGAGTCACTACGAGACTAAATCAGAGATTTACTGGAGGTTGTTACGGCTGTGGTTAAAAACTCTCTGCACAAGAAAGCAACTACTCTGACTGGAACACCAAATATACAGAGGGGTGATTAGTTAAAGGAGAAGCTGACACGTTTCCTGCCACCGGAGCAACCGGATCACCTCCGTCTGGGGCTCCGGGGTTTGAGGTTTCTCTAATTTTGTCACAGATTGGTTGAAATCTTGTGTGTTCTGGAGCAGTTTTGATCATGTTGCACATCTTGCAAGTTGAATGCAAACCTGTGCTGCAGTGTCATTCGTGCAAAATATAGAGAATACACACAAATACGTAATTACAAACACCCTCAAACGGCACATCCAAAGCACATTGACAAGAAAATAAAAGCTGGATTCATCTGTCTCTGTCATCCAGGTCACGTTAATCCTCGAAAAGCTTGAATCAAGGCAACTGGACTCTCTTTTCTTGGTTCTTGGAAAAAAAAGCCTTTTTTTTTTTTTTAGCTTTCTTATATGTAAAATACATCAGATTGACCCTGTAAACCTCAGCAAGAGAAAATAAAAAGAAAAAAAATTCTCAATTTCAAAAAAACTTGGGTATGACCTTTTTGATGTCGTTTGTGAAGAATAAGTTGGTTTCAAATAGAACATAAGATATTAAAGAAAACCCCAAAGTGGCCATGCAATTTCTGTTTTCTTTTCAAATGGCACAGAATTACTTGCCTGTAAAAGCATGAACATCATAATGTCACATGAGTCCATCTAAAAGGGATCTTGTGACAAGAATATCACATGGTCTGTTTTATAATAAACTCCCAATAATGGAGTGGAGCAAAAAAAAAAAAAAAAAAAACAAGACCAAAAATCAGTTTCTTTCAGCCACCAGCTGCTGAAATATTTTAATCAACGTCATATCTCAAAGTGAGATCTTCAGAATCAATGGCTCTTCTAATGTGTGTGTACATTACTAAAGCCTCTTTATCTTCGGCGCCGGTTGCTTTCGGGGCAAGCGGAGTCATTAAAGTTGGCCGGCACAACATTTCTCTTTGAAGACAAAGACGCTAACTGGCGCTTCTGTCGCTGTAATGTGGAGCCGGTGCCATCCATTCACGCTGTGTGTCTTCCCGCTCTTATCTGAGCCGCTCGCTCGGCCCCTGAGTAAAGGCCAAACTGCAGAATGTCCCGTCCCAAACAGCACTCATTAAACAAGGCCAGAGACAGAAGAACAGAGGAGCCTGTGTGAATGTGTTGGCCAGATACGCAAGACGGAGGGGGAAGGAGAGGGGGGGGGGGGGCGCGTTCTTTTTTTTGTTGCCATGATTAAAAGAATAAAGTGCACCAATGCGGAGTGAGAGAGAAGAGAAGAAGAAAGACAGAGATAAGAGCGAGCTCTCTAATGAAGTACACTTGAGAAAAGAGAGCTCTCTCTGTGTGATGGAAAATGAGCCAAGAAAGACACAAAGTCTCTTTGATTCAAGCGTCATGATGGCGCGTCTGCACGATATTCGTAATAAACTTGTACATTCAAACCTGATTTTTCAACGTGCCGAGTGAACACAGTCTTGAACAAAACCTAAGGCTGGATTCACATGTCGTGTTTTAATCATCAGCCGTCTTGCTTCTCCTTCGCTTTGAACTAGGGCTGCCCCGATACTGTGTTTTCACTACCGATACGATACCGATATTTTAGCCTTGAATATTGGTCGATATCGATCCGATATCAGCATGCTACAGATGAAACATACTTGCATTATTTATTCTGTAGTCTCAAACAGACTCAAACAGAGAACAATAGTCAACAGCAGTGGTATTGGAGAACATTCCATTTATTATTAACAATTGAAAAAAACTGCAGAATAGAAAAAATAAATAGGGAGGCTCTGAATAAATCATATATCTTATTCTATATAAGGGTGTGAAAAAAAATCGGTTTGGCAATATATCGTGATTTTCGGCTGCCCAATATAATATCGATTTTTTATTGGTTACTAATGGTTACTTAAATGTGCAAAAACACTAATAATAAACAATAAATAGGTTATTTTGAAGCAAATAGTTTTGATAAATTTGTCCTCTGAATGATCAATATCATCTGTTGAACATATACAGCAACTAGATTTTTCATCTCTACTTTTAATTAACTGGGTAGAATATCGCAATATATTGTGATATCGTGATATCGCGATATCGTGATAATATCGTATCCTGACCCAAGTACCATGATACATATCGTATTGCGAGGTCCTTGCCAATACTCACCCCTAATCCTATACTAAAAACAATTCTGCAACGTAAAGTCAGCATCAGTCCAGTGCGCAGTCAGACTCAATAAAGACAGCGGATGGTGGTCTGAGCTCCATATGTTGGTAGAGACGCTAAGAGCGTATACTTGTTAACTTCTTTGTGCATCTGAGGTATAGTTTTGTTGACAATGTAGTGGAAGCTAGGGATAATATAACAGGTGCTCAATTGACCTTTCTATAAGCACCGCCCCCTCCCTAGTTACTGTTGCTAGGTCGGACAAACTTTCTGCTCCTGCGTTAAGGACTGTGTTAATTGGCTATTTTTCCGATGTGTATCATCAGTGTTAATATTATACTATAATAACTCCATGGTGAAATATTGCTGCTGGGGACCTGCAACAGTGATTCGAGGTGTCCAGAACGTTTGGAGGGACATTTTTATTCCCCTTCCCAAATCAAAACAAACGCTGGAAAAATGCAGGCTGTGGGTTCAGTTATGTGTCCGTCCACAACTGAAAGTGGGGAAAGTTAAAAAACACACCTACATTTACTCCAAGGTAAGTTTACTTTGTTTATTAGATGATTGATTTAACCACCGTTTAGTAAAAGTAATAATATGATTTCGCAGCAGGGAGGGTGATGAGTGAAAACATCTCTCCGTTAGCATTAGCTTTGGTCCATAGGTCTGTCCCACACCAGAGCTATGTTAACATAAGACAGTCGCAGCATTGTATTAATATAATTAATAAAGTGAGATTAACAAAATAAACAACCATGCTCATATATATCGGTAGACAACGAGGCAGGCTTATAGGTGGCTAGCGAGCTCTGGTCCATAGTGGAGAAGCCATTGACACTATGGACCAGAGCTAATGCTAACGGAGAACTCATCACCCTCTCTGCTGCTAAATCATATTATTACTTTGTTTATTAGATGATTGATTTAACCACCGTTTAGTAAAAATAAACTTACCTTGGAGCAAATCTAGGTGTGTTTTTAACTTTCCCCGTGTTCAGTTGCTTGTGTGAATGGACACAACTTAAACCTTGGCTAAGTATTATTACAAGTCAGACAATAACTGGCCAATTCTGATCATCAGTCAATCAACAGGTGCTCTCCACCAAACTTTGATTTATATTTTATTTTTTAAGATTTTGTGGCCTTTATTCAGATACCGACAGGAGAGTGAGGCTTGCAGTAGAAAGTTGAGAGAAGAACTTTCCAACAATCAAATCATCCCTTTAGAGCCAAATCTTCTTCCTGCCAAACATAAAGCATTGATGCATCACATCCTCCTGAATCTTGGATAACTACTAACCATGTCCATGAGGGTCTCCAGGCATCCATAAGTGACTGCCTGATCCCCCACCTACCATTCCATCATCCATCCATCCATCCACCCCCTCTTTAGTTGCTCAACATAGATCCAACTCTGACTGGAGGGGCTTCAGGACTGGAAGCAGAGCTGCACGATCAGTGGAGGCTCCAAGAACTGAAAACATCACATTTATGGATGCTGAGTATTTCTCAGATGAACCGACAACAAAGTTAACTGAATGAATCCACCACGCAGCAAGATGATACTTGAGAAGCTCATTTATTCATTCATTCATTCATTCATTCATTCACCCGCCTGGTGTACGGACCTCAATCAGAGATGACAAAAAAAAAAAAAAACTGCTTCATTTGACCTTGAAAAGGGCATTGCAACAACAACAAAAAAAAAAAAGAAAAAAAACAGTAATATTAATACCTAGAGCCACTCTTTTTTACATAGTTGGCTGAAGTTACCATGGTGACTGGGCTTTGCTGAGCTGGGCTCCCTGGTCGCTGCCTGCAGCTATATTTAGACGAGTGGTCACAATGACACGAACTTGAATGATGTTAAAGTAATTAGGGCCGTATAACTTATTTACGACTTCGAGTTCTTAAAGTCACACGCCCCCCCTCCCTCCCCCCCCTCTCCTACACCACTGCAATCTCTCCAAACTTCAGATTCAGTTGTACCTCATTTGCAAAATGTGTTTAACACACAGTCCTTCTGGCAGCAGAGTGTGCGTTTGGATGTAGCGCAGTAAAGATGAGTCTCAAACGGTCGGATTTCACAAATGTCAGACAACTGTGATCTTTTCCAAATGAATCAGTCATTTAAAGCTGTAATAAAACCCTGGAAAGTAACAAATCATCTCATGGGGAATAAAGTCAGACCTCAAAGCCAAGGCTGGTTGATTTTACCTGATAAATGACTTGATAATGATCGCTGTGGTTTTAGTACCTGTTGATCAACTTCAGCTCAGCAGATCGGCCCTACAGTAACTCAGTGTTCAATCCTGACACACACACACACACACACACACAGACTGGCAAACATGCACAGCGAGGCTGTGGGCTGCACATATCGAGGAGACAATGTGGGGGATTACAGTTGGAACAGCCCCCACACTGCTGCATTCAACAAACGCTTACGTGGGGAAATATGTTGCAATCAGTCCCCGGAGATTACATGAATCTGTTTCACCAACACAGTAAGCAGGACAACAGACGCACAACAACAGACCGCCGGTAACGTTCTCGGTCCACGCAGGCGCACGTGCCTCTCTGACCGAAACAGAAAGACTTGACTTTTTCCGCCGGGGGGCGGAGTTTCCAGAGATCAGCGGGGCGGTTTGTGTCAAAACGTCAGCTGTGCAGCAACCGCAAGACTGCGTAGATGCATCGACTTTTTAGTGTTACATAATTGCCTCTGTATTCAATTATTAATGATAAATATAAATGTGATTACTTTTTCAGAGGTGTGGGAAACACACGATAGCAAACTCGCCTTCAGGCCATGAAAAAATGAAAATTAAATGTTTCTGCTTTTGAATTTTGTAGCTTTTCTTGGTAGCTAAGGTGAGCACACCAAGGGCCTGATTTACTAAGATCCTAAATAAAGAGTACTAAATTGCGTGTGCACTGAAAAAGTTTGCACGTGCTGTTGTTGTGTGTTTTGCGGTGATCAACTAAGAATGCTCGCGCAATTGATAACGGGTGCAAACCGCAGTATTTAAATTAGGTGTTGCGTGTCTTACGGTTTGCGCCATGGAGAGTCTGGATGGAAAGCAGGATAGACGCAAGCGCAAAATGAAATTTGACGAGTTGGAGTTAGAGATATTAGTGGAAGAGGCAAATAAACACATTCATGAACTACAGCAAAGAAATTTAAACATTACCAAAAAAAACGCAATATGGGAGAAAATCTGCGATAGAATAAATGCAGTTGGTAAGACAAAAAGAACGGCAGATGAGGTTAAAAGAAGGTGGCAAGATATAAGGCGAAGAACTAAAGAAAAAGTGGCCTTTAATAAAACTTCGGCAAACAAGACAGGTGGAGGGCCTGCGGAAGAGATGCCTCTAACCAGCATTGAGCAGCAGGTGCAGCTCACCTTCTGGAGGAGCAGGTAACTGGGATACTGGGGTCTGACACGCTAGAGCCAACTGCAGAACAAGGTAGGCGCACAATAAGAAACACTTTTTTCTCCATGAAAACACGTGATTTATTAATTATCACAAATAAAAAAATGAATGTGCCTCCTGTGGCAACCTTTTGCTGAATAATACTCGATTTAACATTCAAATAAAATATTGCTCCTTTTGCATGTGCTTGTGACCGGCTCCAAATCAGCCCTTAACTCATTCAACAGCTCCAAGATGGAATCGCTAGATAGTCGATATGTTTCAACTATCTGGTTTTTTTCATTCATTCCAAACAAATTTACACGAGTCCGAAAGACTCTCTCTCTGCGTATTCTTTGATTTTGGCGATGTCGCCTCCTTGCCACAATAACAGCAGCCATCGGTGCGTAATGCTGGGCAGATTAGCACCTTCCTTTCGAACGTATTAAATACAGACGCAATCACAATCCCCGCAATTACTTTCAGGGTTGGTAAATCTCATTGCGTGTGGTAAATGAACCTATTTGCATTTTCCCCTCCCAGTATTTAGCACCTTCTGGCGGGTACGCCCCATATTGATTATTCATCAGGGCAAAAGGACTAAATGAACAGCGTGTGCTATTTTGCTCATTTGAGAGGCGCAGTCCTCTTTGCACGCTGTTAGTAGATCAGCTTGCACATTGGTTTGCGGGTGGTGTCAAGTTTGCACACGTTTTTACGCACGCAAACCTTTAGTAAATCAGGCCCCAAGTGTTTTGCTCGGTGCTGCAATTTAAAGTGGATTCTTTGGCTGCTTCCGCTGTCTGAAAGTAAGTAAAATATGCCGGCTACTAAAGATTTAGAACTAAAACAAACCCCCATTTTTTTCCACTCTGTAAAACTCATTTCCTTCTTCACATGTTCTTCTTTTCTTGGACATTTTTTGTCTCAATTCTGTCAGTTGACCATAAAATTGCTGCCGGAAATTGCTTAATTTGAGATTCGACCATGCGGCAGGCGGCTGCTACCGCCGAGCTGGGAACCTAATCAAGATGCATTGTGGGACATGCAGTTTATGCATCTAAAGACATATAGAATTATAGTGTAATTACGTAATTATCTTTGCATCTTCTGTGCGAGCCAGATAAAATGAGATACATCTGCGTGGGGGGGGGGGGGGGGGGGGGGGGGGGGGGCATTTATCTGCCTTGTGTGTTTGCATGCGATGAACTAACTATATTTCATGCAGCAAACCAACTCCTGCTTAGTTGATTTTTGCATTGCTTACTCTTTTATTTTCCATTTGTGTTTAATCCAAATGAAAACTCGTTCAAAAAAAGAAAGAAGAAACATCTGTTGGAAAGCGGAGGAGTAAAAGTAGTTCCACAGTGTGTTACAGAAGCATTTCAGCGAACCAAAGAATCTCAACAAGCTGCTGCTGCAGTTGTAAAGGTGGCGACTGGCTGCTAAACAAAAGCAAATCTCTGAGGATAAGCTGTTCACCGTCTGTCTTGGACTGTTTAGAACACGATGTGCTGAGTTATCAGCTGGGCTGAGACCCTGGGGACAACACAGGGTCCACTCGGGGGGGGGGGTTTGGGTAGGTTATACTCCCCAGCTGACCTGGAAGCAGCTGAGGATGCCCCAGGAGGAGCCGGAGGAAGCTACTGAGGACAGGGCGCCGTTGCTTTAAACGCTGCTGAAATGGACCGATCAGTCCAAAAGGACTTTTCGTTTTTAATATTTTTCATTTTTGTTCATCGTTCTGTTTCTTGCACAGCATCAGTAATTGTCCATGCTCTGTCAGGACAGGTAGCAAAGACACAAAAAGAAAAAAGAGAAGAAAAAAGATAAAAAAAATTACAGGACAGAAAGAGGCAGGAAGCTGGTTTATAGGTAGCAGAACGTATCATTAAAGAAGTACGTCTGCAGCGTCTCAGTTATCTTCCTCTTAGTTCATTCCTCAGCCTTTTACTGCTGCTCTTCATACCTTCCTTCCACTTCTTTCCACATAATCACCATCCCTGATTCGTTCTTGAATCGCTCACTTTCTCTCGTCTCGCTCAAGTTCCCGTCTACTCCGGTCAGCGCTACTTCGTCGAAGCTGACACGGGACTAACCGATTGGGGCAAAACAACTTATCGAGTTTCCAACCACGCTCCGTAACACTCCGCGTTCTTTAGGTTGGAATCTATGGAATCCGGTCACGGCTCCTGTAAGTGTTGTTCCTTCCCTCCCAGTCACAGAGACTCCATTGTCACATGAACAATAGGCGTAATTTGTTAAACGGCCATGTGGCCAGCGTAGTGAGGTCGCAGAGGGGTGACCAGGGATTTGGCAGTGACACTGCCGTTACTAAGGCTGATAAGTAATTATTCTATAAATCCCGTCCGTGCATCAACCGCTGACCTCTTTGCAAATGCGCCGACTGTTAATTGAGCCCCTGCATGCGTGCAAACTGCGCCGACGCTCATCGCTCCGCTGTGACTGTTGATGGATTGCTGGGCTTAAAAACGGTGCTTCCTCGATGCACATCGTGGAAGTCGCGCACGACAGACGGAAACATTTGGGCGTGTTACGGCTGTGTTCAAAGGTTAGACGCTCTTCTGTTAATCCCGTGTTTCTCTGATTGTACTGGATCATAGATGAGGCAAAAAGGGCATCAGACACTTTGTTACCCAAAGTGAGGCCAAAGAGAAAAGGAAATACAGTAACCCTAACCCCTAACCCTAACCCCTAACCCCTAACCCTAACCCCTAACCCCCCTAACCCTAACCCCTAACCCCTAACCCCTAACCCTAACCCCCAACCCTAACCTAACCCCTAACCCCTAACTCTAACCCTAACCCCTAACCCTAACCCTAACCCTTAACCCTAACCCCTAACCCTAACTCTAACCCTAACCCTTAACTCTAACCCTAACCCCTAACGCTAACCCCTAACCCTAACCCCTAACCCTAACCCTAACTCTAACCCTAACCCCTAACCCTAACCCCTAACCCTAACCCCTAACTCTAACCCTTACTGCTTCCATATGATTCAAGAGCATCAGTTTCAGCAATCGCTATCGTCCGCCCTTGATGAAACGATCTTTGGCGCGTGTGCAGACATGCGAGCAGACGTGCATGTGTTGAGACAATGCCAAGAGGAAATGATGAGCGACTGCCGCTGCACCCAACAGTTTCCAGACAATCTGGAGCTAAAATCGATCCAATCTGCTCAGGAGTGGACATGCCACCACAGTTACGCCGAGATCAGACCGTGTAAAGACAAAAAAAAACCCAAATAGCTCTATGTCAGATCCTGTTAGCTTCACTGAACCTGTAAATGTTTAAGTCCTTGGCAGCAGAGTGAGCTGTGGACTGAATGTTTACAGCTTATCTGCAGAGGCTGCCAGAACATGGAAGCAGGACAAAGATCCGAACAAAACAACAAAATCTGCAGAAACAATGTCCTGTGGACACGTGGGACCAGCGTTGGAGTTAATGTCTGGTGCCATATTGGCAAGAACCAAACACAGCATCTCAGCAGAAACATCTGGAAACACCCACTGAGAAGCAGGGCGGTGGAGGAGTGATGGTTGGGGTTTTGTTTTTTTGCAGCAACAGGAACAGAGTACTTAGAGGTGACTGTGAAAGCATCTGTTTACGGCTGACGTCTGGGATTTGTATAAGACTCGCAGAGATCAGATTTTTATTATGGTTTCTTATCAAAAAAAAAAAAACTATTAACACTAGAACCGCCAATATTCCAAACTTCCTGGAACCGCCAAGGAGGGTCATTTTGACCCCATTGCTGCAGTAGCATCAGTGAGATGTCATTTCTAGAACTTGTGAAGTGAGTAATTCCTAAATATTTCTGAGTAAATGATGGATACTTGTCAAAATAAGAGTTAGTTTAAAATGTATATTTTTGCAAGCTTTTTTCTACGTGGCCGAATGCTGCGCTCTCTCTCTCTCACCTACACAAATAAATACATCGGTACATTCATTAAGAATGTAGGAGCTGTATGTTAACACAAACATGAAAACAAACAGAAATTCGAATGAACAGACTATTTACAATACAAAACAACAGATTTCAGATGTTAATAACAGATATTTTAATAATTTTGGAAAAACGGATTGACGCTGCGCGTTCCCCCTCACGCACACATTACTCCACACCGGCGCTCTTCTGCCACCGTACAGTCACAGATGTGCTGTAGCACAATGTTGCGGCGCGCGTACAGAGTTGGACCACCTCTCTCCACTTGGACATTTGTGGACTGGGCTCTCCCGGCCCACGGTCCCAGCTTTATGGGTCCAAACGGTTCCGTCCTTGGCCGCCTCATGTAGCTGACATACAGGTTGAGCTCTGATCAATGTAAATATTTATGATTAGATCAGTCAGAGTCGTAGCGTCGCTAAAATGCTAAATGATTAGAACCAGAGGAAACGCTTGACTTCCGAATTTACCTGTCAGAGTATTTCCACGAGCCTCCACTGTGTCTGAGGACTGAATGTATGTGTCGGGTGAACCCTCACTTATAGAAGCCGGGGCCTTTTTCATAAATTCGGCTCCTCATCCTCAGTTGATGTGTCATCACCTGATAAAAATGACGGATCATCGGTCCCCTCCCCCCCCCACTGATTCCTCCTCCCTCACATCTACAGTTATCTCCACTCTTTCCGACTCTCCCTCACTCAGATCCTGGTACAACAGCCAGCTGTTGTTATTTTGTTGGGTTCATATCTTACATTTTGCTGTTTGTTTGAAAGATTTAGTGATGACAATAGTTGTCAAAGTCCGATGATGGCACAAAGTTTGAGCGTTGCTAAGCAACAGGGAGAAGTGGGAGGGGCGTGGCGCAAAAAGTGACAGCTGTATGCAGCGTTTATAGGAGGGGGTAAAAATGACCCCCTCGGCGGTTCTAGTGTTAAAAGAGAGAGCATTAACTGTTGCACATGACTGTACTTGTATTCTTTAACCAGTGAGCTTTCCGAGTTGGGAATGTTTTTTTTCTCTCTCAGAAACACGGCAAAACCTCTCCAAATTGTTTAACAGAGACTGTTAAGAAAAAAAAAAAAAATAGAAACTGCTCATTTACACTTTTGGTAGACGGATGCGACGCGATGTAAAATGCATCCACGCACCTGTGACAGCTACGGTGGAGCCAAAGACGAAAGTGGCTCTTCTGCAAAAAAGTGTGTGAAATCACACGTTCTTCTAAAAACAACACGAGTCGATAAAAGTCTGAAATGTCATTACCTCCCCCACAGATGACAGGCTCCCATCACTCTACGCTCACTTTCATATCTCTGTGAAGTCTTTTCAAGCAGCTGCTCGGTCTTTTGGGCCGGTCGAAAGAGTTTGTTGGGACAGTTCACAGATTAGAGTAAATTAATTTGCTGGAGACTTCATTTATTAGAGATAATCGTTTAGGTCTAAAAGAGTTGTGGCTTGTCTCAGTCAGGATTTAATTGATTAAATAGGTAAGTATGACTGGAAAAGATTTTTCTCTGTACGCAAGTGAATCATTGGTTGCCTGAGCTGACGGTTACGGATGAGTGGAAGCTCACGCTTATTGAACAGGAAGGCCACAAAAAGCCTGCAGGAAAGGCTTAAAGGAAATTTTACATTATTATATCAAAGTTAAAAAAAATAAAAAAATAAAAAAAATCAATGCCTGAGAGCAATACCTGCTCCTGCTGATGTTTAAACTGTAAAACAGATTCAGCTCAAACTGAACTCCGACTACAATCACAGTGTTTGCAGATGAAAAGGTGCAGCAATTGAAAAAGAAAAAAATATATATATAACATCTTCCTGAAATGCTATCAAGGGACTATGAAACGTAAAGTTAAAAAGAGAGTGGTTTCTGCAGGACAATAAACAAGGGCCATCTCATTTTACATAAAATGTGCTTTAAACTTTAAGCTATTACAATAAAACACCACACAGATTAACTTATCAGCAACTACAAGACAATTACTGTGATGGTTCGGACAAAAACGCTCGGTGAACCTTCACTTCGAGTCTTAACCCCTTACTGCTCCTGTAAAATTTGCCTAAAATAGAAGGCATACCCAAAGTAAATTGAAAGGTGTTCTTGAACCGTTTGTAGCACATGGATGGTTTTGGTCTCTTTTGAAAGGTAACAATCTGAAGTTTTTCCCCCAACTGTCAGAATCACTGTAAGTGCTACTAGCGTTGAGTAATCTAAGTTTGAACACACTAACATAGAAGCATTTTATTTTCGCCTGAATTTCTTTTTGTAAACAGATGTCTGCAGATGAGTGCAGCTATGACTTATTAGCTGGAAAACACAATGGGACCACAGCATGAAGCTTTACCTAGTGCAACTTCAAATTTGATAACAATACCACAAAAAATGAAAATTTTACACATGTTTTTGAAAGAGTATGTCTAGGCGTTTTCAAAAATGTCCATTTGGAGACTCCAAAAGGACACTTGGATAACCATGGCCAGCAAACATAGCAAACTATTCACATATTTACACACATTTACAATTATAACCTATTACAGGTTATTTGCAGCATTTTTTACATAAACATAATTTCATAAATGATGCATTGACGCACATTTTGACAGGGCTAACGTTACGTAGGTAGTTTCCGGTTGTAGCTTTGTCTCCACCCCCTGAAGCGACACATCGCTGTGTTCAGAATTTCATTGGCTATACAATGCGCCAGTCATCATCACGATTGGTTTTAACTATCTTCTAACTTTCAACGCTGGCCCTCATTGGCTATTGTAGGCTGTGGACAGGTCAGGGAAGCTGCTATATGGCCGTATGAGGTGTCAATCTAAACGTCAGCTTACAGGCTCCATTTTAAAACCAAAGAATCCATTATGATCCACGCAAACGGAGCACATTTACCCACATTGAGCCCACAACCCTGAAGCTTACCTCCAGGGTTCCACTTCCTCCTGCAGGGAGCACGCACCCTGAGAAATCACCGCAAAGCTTAATTCTATCACTTTTCCTGAAACGCCATTGCTCATAACTGCCCATGACACCTACACGGCTGTGTCGGGGGTACGCCCGGGATGAGCGGGCGCCGTGCTGCTCCGCTTACAGGTGTTGACGGCCGACACGGCCTCAGAGGAGGAAGAGAGGGGCGCCTCAAGGCCGTATATCCCAACGACGCAAAGAAGCAAAGGGGAGCAGTCAAGCCGTGAACATCAGCGTACATGTACATCGGCGGGATGTTGGCGTGCACACTCCCGTCCTCCTGCAGGTGAAACGGCAGCACAAGGACCGAACCTTTATCTGTGTGGTGTTGGTGTTTGTGCGCAGCTATTAGGAGAGATGGAGGGCAGGACATGAGAGGAGCGCAACTATCTGGGACAGTGCAGCCTCCGCTAGCTGTTTCTGCAGACACCGACAGGCCAGCGCCTCAGAACTGCAGCTGAAAACCACTTCCCTGGTTTCCATTAATGCAGCTGGAACTGGAAAGTCCTTCTTTATATTTGCATTATCCAAATTTGAGAAAAAACAACAACAAGAACAAAAAAAGCATGTGCGATCAAAAATACATGCGGCCATTCCTGGAATGTGCGTGTGTGTAGCGTCCGTTCTTATTTATTTATTTCCTTTTCTTAGCCATGTGAATAGGATATAAAGAGTTGTGTGACAGGAAGTGAGGTACGCCAGAGAGAAAAGGGAGCCGCTGGGAGTGGAGCTCATTTTCCCTTCTTTCCTGTTTTCTGTTTTGTCTCGGCATCGTGAGTCACCTTCTGACATCAATTCATCTCTCTCCCCCAGAACGAGTGTGACAGAATTACAGGCTACTGTAAGATAAACTGAGAAGGGCAAGCGATAAACAAAGAACCCGAGTGTTTTCAGGGCGGCCCGTCGCTCAAAGACGCGTTCGTAAAGGGCCAGAAATGTATCTTACAAGCATCCCCATTATGAGAGGAACAGCCTCTTGCAGTATGTGTGATTAAAGAGCAACACAACAGTCCTGCGTTCTCAAACAAAAAAATGTATTTTGATCACGATGTTTAAGGGCATGTGGAGAGTAAACAGTTTTCCGTTCATGGTATGCCACACTACACATCTGTGTCTGACGGGTCCATAAAAGTAAAGATAACAAGGATTTAAACTACCGTCCACTACCGTTCATGTCTACATTGATGTTTAAACTTTGCGTTGGAAAATATCTCCATCCACACTCGCCCAACAGAGATGAAAACTTTGGCATTTTTCAAAGGAATTTCATCTTTAGACTGAGCTTTTCTGGATATCATCCATTTCCATCAGATAAAAGCCACACCCGATGTTTGTTCCTGTTTTTTTTTTTTTTTTGCCTGTTGCCTTATCTTGCATGAAGCCATAAACATGATCCTCCATTTCTCAAATACAAAGCGTTGCAAAGTAGCATCTACTGATTCCACCACTTTTTCTTTCTTCTGCTTCATTGCCTTCTGAAGATTACTCTCCTTCCATGTTCTTTTTATGGCAGTAATAATGCCCAAAATGACCCACCAGACAAAGAGATGAACAAATAATTGTAAGGGAACAAAAGCATTTATTATCGCCCACATCAGTTTGTAAAACAACATTTGTCCCCTTGTGTGTGTGTTTAAAATTCAGTAGTTCAATAATATGTTAAAACAAGGGCGTTCAGATGAACCCTTGCTGTCAGAAAATGTAAAAGCCAACAACACAGCTTTAACTTTACGCTCTAAAAACCCAGATCTGGAACCATGTAACTGTACTGGAGGGGGTTCGGCAGTTGGATAGTCTACTTCAGTGCTTCTCAATTATTTTCTGCTGTCCTAGTCTGTAAAGATTTAAAGTGCATCAATCCCACCGTAGTCACAGTGAAGCCAAGCGCCACATCAGCATCGTCATATTTCCTCGTCATAACTTTCTGGTGACTTTCGTTTGTCTCATTATCTCAGTCTCTCTCCGTCTTTCTTTTCATCCCTGTTAAATATTTTTCTTTGGTGTCTCTTGAGGGTTTGTTCCCTTCATATCTCCTGATCCGTGATCTGTACGTGCACGTCCGTGAAAAAAAAACCCCCACACAATATAGCTAATACTCCAGTGTCAATGAGAGCGACACTGTCCCCTACTGTAGTATATGTGCAAGTACAGTTTATTCCAGTATGGCAAAAAAAAGCATGTTCCCAGTGGTCACCCCCCAGCATCGCACCACGACCCCTTGGGGGGGGCGCGTCCCACTATTTGAGAAGGACTGTGTTACAATGTGGAGAAAAAAAATCTTAACCTTGGTAGACCTTGGTCTACTTCAAGGTCAAATTAACTTTTTAAGGCCTTCTGCAGCGTACACCCATGTTTAGAGGGCTTGTCACTTCTTATGGTGTACCAGTACTCTTCTGAAATCGCTAAAGACCTTTTTTGTCACCAGCGTTTCAGGAAATTAGAAATGCAGACCTGTTTATCTGTACAACAGTGTCCAAAAAGTGCCACCACATCTGGCTCAATGTCTGCCACAGCAGTACCAAACCGGTTATAAGCAGCGGATGGTGGCGATAATGGTACCAACTACCGTTCAGGATGGTCATCAGCAAACGTAGCGCAAGTTAACGACAAATACCGCTGTCTCCTCCACTGTATGGAGAATCTTTGGACTTATTAGATCCCAAATCGACGCATGAAGGTGTATCTTAGAGTATTGTTTCTGTTGACAGTGAAAATTTATTGCCACTCAGATTCAACTGGGACCCAATGTTCTTGTCGGAGTTCATTACAGTGATAATTCAGTTACAACAAATGAATCAGACAAATCAGCTCAATCAAGGACAACCCGTCCAAATCCTTGCCAACAGTGTCAACAGAAGAAGCTCCTCTTCACCGGCAGATCAGTTTTATAGCTTAGTCCATCTGAACGGTTGAACTTTGCTCACGACAGACGGTGATTTAAAGTAACTTCATGCAACCCTCTGCCAAGTAATCTTTTTCTTTTGGCTGCCCTTTTCAGGTTTCTGTGGATGTCTTCCCAGATGGTTCTGAGGACGGAAAAAAAAAAACCAAACATCTGTCGTGTCAGGTGAAATTTACACAAGAACATCTAATTCTAACTTTGACCTTTGCTCTCATATCTCTAGAGTTACTAAAGACTCAGCGGGTGGTCCAGCTCGACAGTGTTTTATTACACCAGACGGCAAACAAAGAAGTGTCATACCTCCACGCGCAGTCAGACGATCTTAGAAAACATAAACTGCTTGTGAAATGTTTGCATCTCAGAATTGCATTTTTTTAAGGGACTTTCAATCATACTGTACTTGTATAAAGTTTTCATAATGTGGACATGTGTAACAGTTCAGCATCGTCCTTTTTAAACCTCTCCCCATCAACACAGCATTTTAAATTCATTTCATTTCTATAATACCGATCAGATTTCAGATAAACATGATGCATCGTCCAACATTTAACCCTTTAAGTGCCAAAGTTGCAAAATTGCAACAAGCAACATTGCTGAATAAAACAGGCTGTATCCATAAATATGATCCCGAATCTTGTTACTACATTTCACCAGGAGATGGTGGACATGTGTGCCTATTAATTTGAGAACCATTTTTGGAGGTGGCGCTATTTAAAGTTTTAGCGTAAAAGGAGTTTGTAAAACACCCTCCGGCACAGAGATGACACGGCGAAGCAGTGGTAGTAATGCTGAGCGTAGCGAGAGCAGAGCAGAGCAAAAGAGTGTTTTTTCATTTACTCACAATGCCGAGAGGTTGGTTTACCGTCCACGAAGTACTTTGTCAGATTCTGGCTAACTCTGATTCCAAAGAGGAAGACATTCAGTTGTTCAGTGAAACTGACATTAGTAGTGACGGCGAGTCGGCGCATCATATCCACAATCAGCACACCGTATAGCGGATGCCTCACCTCAGTGTGGGCGGGGTGGAAGCATTCTGCGATAGCCAAGCAGGTCGAGGTGTCGGGGGCTCATAACACCGCAAATATGGAAAAATGTAGCGGGGATGAAAACAACCGCGGTTGTCTTGGCAGATGCGGGAGAAGCCGCGGGGAAAAAGACACCGCTAATGCCGCACTGGAAATCATGGTGATGATGATGATGGTGGCTGAGAGTTGAGGAAAGGTATCAAAAGTGGAGCCTAAATTTTGATGAGCCTGTCGGTTTTTGTGGAGACGATCTGACAAACTCTGAGCCCATTGATTTCATCCCTTTTCCAAATGATGAATTCTGGAGCTTCATCACCAATCAAACAAATATGGCCAACAGTTCTTTAAAAGGGAAATATTGAAACCAAACTCCAGATTTCATGACTTTATGATGTGAATGTCCCTGAAATTAAAGCTTTCATTGTGAATGGGACTTGAGGAAAAATCTGAAATTGAGGACTACTGGGCAGGTTTGGGCAGGTGATGTCACAATAATCCAATTAGATGACAAATCTCCTTTCATTCCAGTTTTGGTTCATACTGAAGATGTTTATCATTTACAGTATGTCTTTATCTCAAACCATTTTAAAGTTATAGCCTTTTGAAACCTTGATATCAAAATTGAACATTTTCCAATATGGCCACCACCTTGTGACATCATAATATGCTAATTATATGAATAATTTCACTCCCATCACAGACTTTGAGTCATACTGAACAATATTCTCATTGACAGTATACCTTTATCTCAAACTGCTTTCAAGTTATAGCCTTTTAAAAATCTTGATATCAAAACTGTATATTTTCTTGAAAAAATGCCTAAAGGGTTAAGAGCGATTCGTGGACCATTTATGAAAATGTTATGATTCACGGTTACCAGTAACGCATTCAAAAGACAGAAAGATACATTTGTCTCAAACTGGACTCACACGTACCAGCAAGAAGTCTGTGATGGACGTTCCTGACGTTCCTGAACCACCATGAATGCGTCGACGAGAACTGCAGCAACATGTGCGTGCAGCATGGGTTGCACGCTGCTGGATATACTGACTCGGCAAAGTGCTTCGTGAATTTCAAAGCCTGCATGAATTCAGCCTGACCTGCAGCGAGCTCACGTGTCGCACAACGCACCTGGAATACAGATGTGGTATGTCTTTTATTCAACCTGTGAAAACCCCTGAAGGCAGCCAGATAGCTCTAAATGAACGCTTTAATATTCCGTGTTAACAGCTAAAAAGGCAAGACACGACAAGTGGAAGCGAAGGTATGAAATTTTGACACCAAGATATTTTTGCTTTGATTTATTTATTTAATTTTTATTAAAGACAAAGACGTTACCACATTCACACTACCTGTTTGAAATTATCTCCTGATGAGACTCGATTTATTTCAGGGCTGTGTGGACGCTGAAACTTGAGAGGGAACTCTGATTTTTTAGACCAGAGTTGCGTCGCTACAGTATGTGGTCCTGGATCAGATTTATATCCAATGCGTGGGCATGCAACATGCCAGAGAACTGACATGTCAGAAACTGTGTGGCTTTTGGTCTGTACGGATGCACGTACTGGAAAAAAATTGATTTGGCAATATATCGCGATTTTCAGCCGCCCAATATGATATTATTTTTCAGCTCCTAATATTGATTTTTTAGGAAAAAATTTACAGTGGTTTCAATTCTGTCAGTATGTTGTAATGGTTACCTAAATGTGCAAAAACACTAATAATAATAAACAATAAATAGGTTGTTTTGAAGCAAATAGTTTTGACTCAATTTGTCCTCTGAATAATCAATATCATCTGATGAACATATAGAGCAACTTGATTTTTCATCTCTACTTTTAATTTTGATGTTAACTGGGCAGAATATCGCAATATATCGCGATATCGTGATAATATCGTGACCCAAGTACAGTGATCCCTTATTTTTCGCGGTTAATGGGGACCGGCGCCCTCCTGCAAGAATCAAAATCCGCGAACTGGAGCCAGAGCCCCCCAAGCCGAAATAATGTGTTTAAAATATGTTATATATATGTAAATATATTATTATATATATTATATATGTAAAAACTGCAAAAAAAGTAGCGAGGCACTGCAGCGCGAAACAAGACAAAGGCTCAACTGTGGTCTTTCTGTTACCTTCACAGCCTCTGGTCTCTGAACCGTTAGTAAAGAAACCGCTCTTTCATTTAACCTTCGTTTTCATTCTGCCGTCCCACAACACACACACTACATTACCCATAAGGCCACACCATTACCCATAAGGCCACCTTCTTAAAGGGGCCAGGTTGGCTCACAACATTTCTATGCTGCGAGAGAACGCGCACAACATCCTGTGATGTTTCCGCAATTTTTTCTTGATTTTTTTAATATTAATATATTTCCGAAAAAAATCAGCGAATAACTAAAACCACGGAACTTAAAGCGCGAATTGCCGAGGGATCACTGTATTATGATACATATCGTATTCCGAGGTCCTTGCCAATACTCACCCCTAATAACAACTGGCAAAAATCAGTCAGCAGCAAGAAAGTAAAGTTCGTCACCAGTAATGCAGCGTTGATCACTTTCACCACCGCGATCAAGTCTCCTACTTCAGTATAGTTTTCCAAATATGATGTTGTTGATGCCCGGTGGTATCTGGTGCACGTGTGTCTCGGTTCAATACACATGTGGCTGGTAGTGTCGACACACTGCAGCTCCAAGTATCATTAGGGTGAAATAATAATGACATTAGCCATGTTCTCATTACAGTTTTAGTGCAAAACTTAAGCATTATTTTGAAATATCAGTAAATAATGGCAATGGGCATGCATAACCTTGTAATACTCTCCATAAAAAAAATACCCATTTTATAGCCTGTTAAGTACAAGAGGGTTCTTTATGAGTGAAAGGAAAACTTTCAAGGAAAACAAACAGCAACGCAGAATTAAAGTGTGACAGTCTGTGTTCAGGTTATTACCACCACAACTCAAATGAAATCATCAGAGCCATTCATCCACCCAAGAAAAACCCTCCAAGGTCCAAAACTGAAAATGTCCCAGATCATTTCTACTAAAATCTTAACAGTAAAACAAAACACCAGACCGTCCTCCAAATCCTGTGCTGCAAACCAAGATTAGTCCATCAACTGTTGCAGATGTTCGGGATTTCTGGGAGGCTTCAGGGAGGAGCAGTGGATTTAAAACTTCAGGAGGACTTGTGCAACATTTGATGACTTCTACAAGGCAGTAACTCTTATTTATGCCACAAGGAGCACCCTGTTACTGAAACTGTACTCCATTTTCTTTCCTGTAGTTTGTTGTGCTGTTCTCCCTCCTTTTTTCTCTTTTCTTTCTGTATGTTTGCAGGTCAGAGTTTCCTGAGTTTCATGCTGACTTGCAGTTCCCTCCTCTGTCCATCCCAGTGTTACCTCCACCTGTGTGTGTAGATGTGTTTGGGGTGTTGGCTGCCATGGTGACCGGTGATCTAGTCCTCTGACCATCTCACCTCAGTGCTGCTTCCTACATATTTTTATATAGTCATTTAATTCAGTCATTTGTGTACTCTCCTCTCTCTGTCCCGTCTCTCCTCTTTTTTTCTTTCTTTACCCGGTTGGTCTTCAGCAGGAAGGTCCCCCCATATGATCCAGGTCCTGATCAAGGTTTCTTCCTCCTAAAGAGGAGTTTTTCCTTGCCACTGTTTGGCTTAAAGTTTTTTTTCTCCCTCTGTGGGAGTTTTTTACCTGCCATAATCCTTGTTTAGGATTTAATATTATAATTTTAGTTAATGACATTTGCTAAGGGGTCATGATCTGGGTCTCTGTAAAGCGCCTAGAAACAATTGACATTGTAACAGACGCTATACAAATAAAATAAAAATTGAATTGAATTGAACTGTAATTATTTGTCACTATCATAACATTATGCACATTAGGGGTGTAAAAAAATCGATTATATCGCGATTTTCGGCCGCCCAATATAATATCGATTTCAGCTCCTAATATCAATTTTTTTTACAATGCTGTCAGTATGTTGTAACGGTTACTTAAATGTGCAAAAACACTAATAATAATAAAAACAATAAATAGGTTGTTTTGAAGCAAATAGTTTTGACTCAATTTGTCCTTTATCATCTGATGAACATATACAGCAACTTGATTTTTTATCTCTACTTTTAATTTTGTTATTAACTGGGTAGAATATCGCAATATATTGTTATTTTGCTATGTTGTGATAATATTGTATCGTGACCCGAGTATCATGATACATATCCTATTGCGAGGTCCTTGCCAATACTCAACCCTAATATCAACTGGCAAAAATCAGTCAGCAGCAAAGGAAAAAAAAGTCACCAGCAATGCAGCGTAGATCACTTTCACCACCGCGATCAAGTCTCAATATCGTGATATCGTAAAAATACCGTATCGTGACCCAAGTATCATGGTACATATCGTACTGCGAGGTCCTTGCCGATACTCAACACTAATGCACATTGCCAATTTGTTTTAGAACCCAATGAACTGTTAACACGTGTTAACACTCAGCTTTGGCCCACTGAAATTTTTCAGAAACCCTATTTATTCCACTTGTCTATGCGGCGTAGGGATTGAATTGCTCGTTACGCACCGCTTTGCAGGCTTGCAGGACAGATTTACTCGATTTGGACGACGGGCGACCACCATTGGCGGTTCGAAGGGCAGAAAACAATGAGGCGACTGACGCTCGTCTCATTGTGCAACGAGCAGAACGATCCCACAACCGCACTAGCATGTTGAAACGGGCGTGAAAACGACGCTAACCGAGCCAACGATCCCACGCCGAGCACAGATGGACGCAACAAACACGTACGGGACAGTAATTGCACGGTTCGCTCGATAACGAACACCTTCAGCTTCCCTCCAAAACCCTAAATCCACGTTAAGAACTGGAAGCACTCAGGTGCATCAGGTGTGATCTGTGACTTGTTCTAATTACACAGCTGTTTCTCAGAGAGATGACGAGGTAGGAGGAAGGAAAGGTGCAGGGATTAGTCGGATAAAGGAGGGCAGGTACTGTTTTGTTGTGGACCTGTAAAGCCCAGAGGGGTAGCGGCGAGGATGCTACGAGAACATGCAAAGCAAATTAGCTTCTACAGTCATGGAAAAAAATTATTAGACCACCATTTTTTCTTCACTTTCTTGTTCATTTTAATACCTGCTACCACTAAACGTCATCACGTGACTAAAACAGACAGAAAAGAAAACACTGAATGCATAAAAGCAGTGTTTTTGGCAGTACAACGCCATAGCTATTGATGTAAAAACTTAAGTGATTTAGGTTATAATCCAGAAAACCATGGAAAATGGTAAGATATCAGCTCTTAAATAAAACTCTTATGAGCAATCTTTGTGGTTATCGTTATGTTTGTCCAAACAAATGTACCTTTAGTTGTACCAGGCATTAAAATGAACAAGAAACTGAAGAAAACAAGGGTGGTCTAATAATTTTTTCCATGACTGTAAGTCTTTTCCTAAAGTCAAAGTTGAGGTTCGATAAGCCATTTTGAGTACTTTAATCAAACATTTGTCTTTATCTGATAAAACGAAGTTCCAGTGGGATCTTTGATTTCACAATCAAGGAAAATATCTAGACAAGTATGTTCAAGACAGGAGATCAGTCTTTCTCAACTGCGCTGCACATTTTCAACAGCACCCTTGCGCCACAGCTTTCCTCCCTCTCAACAGACAGATAACACTTTTTTTTTTGTCTTTTAACAAATCATAGCCGTGATTGAACACGACGGGGTGAGGACATTCAGAGGAATCAGTAAAAGTCACATAAAGAAAAATCCAGCCCTGTTAACTACTGTAACGGAACCGCGGCGGGCACATTTATCTGACAGCACTGCAGGCATATTTCGCTGCAATATAAAGCAGAGATTTAAAAGGACAGGGGCGGAGAGGTAGAGCCGTGGCAGTAATACTGGGATTCTATTATCTCTTAAGCCAGTGTGGCAGCGGTTTATCACATCAGTCAATCACAAAGTAATCACAACCTGCGAGGAGCTCCTTCCACTTTCACCGCCAAAGAACACTTAGTCAGCTCCCGCCGCCTCGGCCGCTCGAGATTAAAGTGTTACAAAGAGTAAGCAAGCAGGCTCAATGACAGATCATGTCGACTTGTATTTTATTTATCGCCCCCTTGCAGAAAGGAAGATTAACAAGCGCGCCGCAGTCAATGAAATCATGGAGCCACTGACGGGGTAATGTAAAGAAATGCGGCGCCATATTAGTTGACTGATGGAAAAATGTATCAGTTGTTCAGTGACTGCGTTCATTATGTTTGCTTCGGTCCGGTTTTGATTCCAGGTGTTTATCGGCTTGGAAGTGAGTGCATCATTTTAAAGAGTAACAAAGATTTTTTTAATACTTTGAAAGCGATTTACAGTGAAATCATTTTGTATCGGTCAGCTGACATGAGCGGAGATGTGCAGTCATCAGTTGGTTGAATTGATACTGACAGGTTTCGTCACAGGCGTTGTCGCACCTCCGCCTGGCACGACGTGGATTTGCTTTCCATGACCGGCAGAAACAGAGAGAGACGCAACAGGCCGGTCACTGAGTATCGGCTCGGTTGTGCTGTAGATACGAAGTCAGAGGAGTTCAGTAGAAGCTGGATGAGACGGAAGACAAGTTGCCTCCTGTTTATGAGACGTGGCGGAGTTGCTGCTTCATCTACAAGCTCAGGCTGGTGAAGCACAGACCTCTGCTTAGCTATACAGCTTGATTTAGGGTTCTTAAAAAGTTTTTTTTTTTTGTCACTGCACGAAGACACCTCCATGTCACCACCGAAAGATAAGACCAGCACATTGAAGAGGAGTCCGAGAGGAGCAACATGTGACATCTCCAACGATCGGCGAAACAAGAATGGGACAGGATGTGACCTACAGCTGAGGTTGCGAGAACTGTCTTAAGTATTATTTCACTCATTGTGCAAAAAATAAAAAAATAAATAAATAAAATAAATCTCCCTGGTGTGAAGTTTGGAAAAATACAGCTGGGTCAAGAAGAATTTGGACAATGACGCAAGTTTTCAGAAGGTCCATCACTGCCAACACAAACCTGAAACGTCCAGCTCAGAGCAGATACAGAGAAAAGAGTAAGCATTAGCCATGGAGAAGGTTCAAAAAGCATAACCGCTAACATCGTGCCAGCCGTTGTCAAATATTAGTCAAGGAGAAAACTTTATTTACAACAACAGAATGTCTACCAACTGCTGCTCTGTTGCAGAACAAGACTCTGACCAGAGTTCAAACATGTTGGGGTATATCTCTGATGTTTCCTGCTGTATGAATTAGTGGTTTTTCAGACTAATTCGGGCTTTGAATAAAACACAGTCCAAACTGCTGGTGGGAGTCCCAGAATGACAGTTGAGCTACACCTCTGATTATCTCAGATGGGTTTGTGTAATTCCTGTAAGGGTTGGAGGATCCGAAGTAGTGTCAAATTTAGAGCTGGGCAAGATAACACATTATTATCGCATTAACTCATTAATTTATTAACGCCGACATTTATTGTATAGCGCATTAACGCATGTTGCTCACATGCTTTTGCTTTGGAAAGTCTGTTACTGCCTCCTGCAGAACCAGAAGAGAATTGATGGAAAAACATGCAGAAAAGCTGAAACAGACATGGAGACGGTAAAGATAGAGAACTTTTTCATGGACATTTTCATTTTAAAGTTCTCCCAGACGGCAGTTTCGACAGAAACAAGGTTATTTGTAACAACTGCGAAGTTGAACTCCCCTTTAAAAGTTTCTGCTGTTACCTCAGAAATTACCTCTTTTAATGTTCTGATTGTCGCTCAGGATTTTGTTGGTAGACTTTTTCTACTTTTCATAAAAAACAGGATGACATAATTGCCCTGGCAGTGGCCATAAGCTTTATTGTATTTAACATTTTTTAAGATGAGATTTACACTAAATATGTGTTACTGACAAGAGCTGATGTTAAAAGTGTTTGAACAACAAATGTTATGGCACTTTAGTTCATATGGCAGCAGAACATTTAAATAAAAGTGACCTTTACACTACTTTTAAATTCATTATTTGATTTTGCGTGTACAATGCGATTAATCGTGATTAATCAGAGAAATCATGCGATTAATCGCGATTAAAAATTGTAATCGTTGTCCAGCCCTAGTCAAATTTAATGCGCCGAATCGAAAAGGTGAAATGCGTATTTCAATAAAACATTGCGCATGTGCAGACAAGCACCATCTGAAGGAGAAAACAGCAATTTTATCTGATGGAAAAAATATATAATTTGCAACCTTAAGCTAACGCATAACAAAAATGTCTTTTACCAAGCTTGAGCTTTAATTAGGTCTCCAAGACGACTACTGAGTAAAACAAAAGAACACAGACTCTTGGGTTGTGTTTACTTTGGAAATTTTATCTCAAACTTTGAATTGAATTGATCTTATTAATAGCTGATATATATAAAGTTAACTTATGAAAGAACTGAGTGAATAATCTCCACCAGCACTTTCAAAAAAGAGATGTGATTTCTAATTGGACATCTTGAATTGTTTTTGCTGTTGGAGACAGGAAGAATTAATCTTTGACTTGTCTTTAAATACACCATGAGTAGCAGCAGAATTTCTACTTTGATAAAGATAAATACTGTGAATATTAAAGTAAAGTAACCCTGGTAGCCCTCGAGGAAGACTAAAGAGATTTATGGATGTAGGGAATGAAGACATGAAGGTAGTTGGTATGAGTGGAGAGGATGGAGACGACGGGGTTAGATGGAGGCAGATGATTCGCCGTGGAGATCCCTGAGGGGAACAGACGAACGGAAAAGAGGAAGGAGGAGGAGCCCATAAAATCAAGATTTCTAAACGTTAGCCTCTGAAAACGGAGGAATGGACCGGCTAGTCGGGCCAGGTAACTTCATGACACATTATGAGATTGTGTCATAAAGAGGAATCAGTACTAACTGGTCAAGGTTGAACTGCAGAGGAGTAATAATAATAAGGTGCGTCCACACATCTGGACCGAAGCAGATAATGATACATTTAGTTTGGTTCACGCACAGAGAGACCTGGTTGGTTTGGGATTCATACATTCCTTTCAAATTTGGATGGGCCAAAAGGTACACAAACATCAAAAAATTTCACCAAAAATTTCAAAAAAGGGGAAAAGTTGACTTGATGACAGACCGACCATTCCAGGCAGTTTTGGTCTGCTTGTTACGTAGGTACCGAGGTAAAAGAGGTAAGAGTGGTAAGAGAGGGAGGGTCCACCAGCTTCAAGGACTAACTGCAGCACAGTTTCACC